>VWZS01007264.1:622776-640276 GCA_013397075.1 Rhabdornis inornatus
ATATACTTTTCATTCCACAGTTGTATTATTAACTGCATTAAACTATGAAGTCTAAGTACTCATTTCAATAGAAGTAATCACAGATCCCATAGTAAATGGAAACAAGACAAACTACCCCAGAACATGCTACTTATAAAATGATTAACACAAAATGTTTGAGGCAGGAAGGGCACCATGACAACCAGAGTTTTGCTTCAGTCCTCTCATCATCCACCTGCTCCCACCTCCCCAGAAAACAGCTGTGGCTCAAGGGCAGCCTGGACAGAAGTGAATTGAGAAAACACATGCACAGGAAGAAACTGCTCTAATAGAAGAAACACAGAAAATTATGGGCTTTATAGGGCAGGACATTTATCAGACACAGACCTTGGCTATCTTTCCTTGTATTCAGGAAGCAAGCAAGAGACTCTGATCTGAGAAGTTAATGGTGTGGTGAAGGAATGCCAGGGAAATTCCAGCTTACTGTTACAAGTATGTCATAAGAAGCAATGGCAAGGTTTATGACCACCGTCACTGAGCCCATGCAAACAGAATTTCTGATGTTCAATTTGGAATTTTACATACATTCTATTAAAATAAAAAAAAAGAGGATTTCTTTTTCTGAATAACATTATAATTATCTATTAATTCATTGTTGTTACAAGATACTGCAAATAAATCTGTATGTTGTCAGGTTATGGACGGGTTAACAATAGCAGTGCTGTGAACATGAAAGATCACAAAGAAAGCAATTATATTTCCCTTCTCTGCATAAGGTTATAAGAAGAGCTATGATCTAATTTATTCTTTCTTCCAGTCTTTAGCTGAAATCAAGAACATTCAAAATTATACTATGACCTTGTTATACTATGGACTAGTGTGGCAGTAACAACAGAAATCCCTAAGAAAATTGTTTCAACTTCAGATGACAAAAATCGAGAGAAACCATGAAGAACCTATTACCCACCAGCAGCAGTTTAATAGCATACTTCATTTCAGCCTGTAGCCTAAAAAATACAGACTCTAAAAGGAAATACTAGACTTTCAGAAGATTCTATGTAATTGCACAGTTCAGGTCTTCTCATTAGCCAATTTATTCTTCAGATTTACAGCTCTGAACGTAACAAAATCTTTGTCGCATGGTGCACTTAGGATTTTCACCCTTTGAATTAATATCTTTTTATCACTGGAAACTAATTCAGCAGCACCCACCGAGTTTTAGGCTTCCATTTTCTGCTGGGAGAGCAGCCTTTTCAGGGCCTTACAGCCCAACACAACATTAAGTATGTGTCTGACGTTAAACCTGTGCTGAACTTTCTTCAAGGTAAATAGGATGCAAATAAATGTTTAGTTGTTTTGTTTAATATGGATCATCTCATGCACCTTTGAACTGTTCTTCTGCCAGGTGCCACTTACCACTAACAGAGAAGTAAATTTTATAGGATATAAAATTGGGCAATTTTAAACTAATCTCCACAAACGGAAAATAGTTCATTGGGAGTAAAAAAAGTGTCTGATAATGCCACCTTTACAAGTTGCTTTGATGGGTGTGAGAAAGTGGGAGAAAAACCCAAGGTATCTGTCTGGCAGTGCAGCCACACAGCTTATACTTTACTTCCATAATCATTTATAAAAACACAGCAAAACAGCAGTTTGTGCTCCTATCATAATGTACAGCCTCTCAGTACCTCATGTACAATAATACCTCCATGAAAATCAAGCTGTATTGCTTCTGCTTCTTTGTACAACACTTTGCATGACTAAGAGCAGCATGTGACAACGTTCTCCAGTTAACTGAGATTGATTATTGGTGCTTCAGCACATCCATAATCATGATGCATGCAGCATGGAGAGATGAAATTATTTTCATACACTGCACTGATTGGTAGAAAAGCCTTCTTTTCTAACTGAACTGAATATGTATAGGATGCATGCAATCTGCTCTAGAGGCATGGGTACTGTGCTAGCTGCCAAGAGGTCTCTAGCTATACTCATGCCATGCATGCCTCTGAGCAAGATGAGCTGTGCATGCTGACTGCATTTGCTACTCTTCAGTCACAGTGGTCACCGCTACAAAGAACATAAATTTACCAGTGCTTACCACTCTGCACTATCTGAGATACTACTGTTTTACTATGAACAATAGCAAGAATCTGAAAGAAGCATAAGAAATGAGTGTGGTACATGGTGGAAGGTATGGCAATTGTAGGTCTGGATTTTATTTCAGTAACATTGGTTTTACAGCTGGTTAACTGTACTGACTTCAAAAGAAATGCTGCAGATTGTTACTAATGAAGTGACTATAGAGTGTGAACCTCTGTATCTGCTTACAGCAACAGGAAACTGAAGATTCTTTAGCAGAAAAATAGGTTAGCAAATTTTTTTTTCTTTTCTTTTACAGCATATTTTTTAAAAAGCCATTTTAAAAAATCTCAGAGGACTTAATATTTTAAAGAAGTCACTGTTATGCCATAAAATTCTGGAAGTTATAAAAATTCCTAAGAGATTGGCACTTCACATTTGGTAACTTCCCTGTCTGGTGAATAGCAGAGCTATTCTGAAGTTCAGGTTACTTTTCTAAATCAGAATCATCACATCTTTCTGGAAGATGTGATTCCTGGGAAACAAGGAAGAATTTGCCTTTTTAAACGGACGTATCAATAGCCTTTGCTTTTCTTCCCTACTGAGCAATGCAACTGTGGTATCATTGCAACAACAAAACTGTGTGCTACAGTAAATCGCATTTGATCAAATGGATTAAAGGGTTCTTTGAGGTTGTGGAAATGGACAGTGCACTGCAAACTCCTTAATGAATAAGGAGTGATTAATTAAACACTTTTTAAGGTGAAATACAGTTACAAATAGCTCGGTAATAGAAAAAGCAGTAATATATCAACGCCATAATGAATTTTCTATATTAGGATTAACACACCAAATTGCAGATAGTTAAATAAGCATTTAAATTCTTAATTTTCTCATTATTTCATGTTTCTCTAGCTACTAAGCTCCATGTAACCCAACACAAAAGATTAGAGATGAAATATGAAACACAATATGAAAATCACCACACCGTACTACAATTTCTAAAATAATACACAAAGAAGAAAGTGAAATACAATGTAATGTGGTATCAACATTAGAATTGGTTTTCCTCTGGACTAATGGGTATGATACCTCCCTCTTCACAACTTTTACAGATCACAGGACTTCTGAATATTGAACTGCTTGGGCAGAAATGCTATGTTCTTTCCCAATCCATCTTACTTTCAATTTTAATTCACATATCTCAAGGACAGACATGGAAACTGAAAAGCCTTCTGAATAAAGTTTTGTATATGCTAGTAGAAAGAGGAGAAAGAAAAGCTTATCTTCAATACTGAATTGGATAGAATAAAAAAAGACTTCCAATTACTGTACATACATGTATATACACACAGCAGTATGTAACTCATTTAGCATAGGTTACAAAAAAAAAAAAAATCCATGAAATTACAGCAATTTTCATTAAACTGTTGACATCAGGGGAGGCACTTTCAATTTAGTCCAGTGTGGGACTATAGAATGAGATTCAAATTACCCTTTCAGGAAACGAGAAAAGTCTTTTCAATGTCTCCCCAAAGGCCAGGGTCAACTTTTCAAAAGCAGCCTTTGATTCCGGATACTCAGCCTAAGACAGCTCTTTGGAAAATTTTGCCATGGATATAAAATCCTTAATACCTTTATGTTAGGCAGCTATCAGCTAGAGAGTTTTCCTACTGGGACAGGATGGGGGCTTGTAGCCTTCTGCAGCTGATATCAAGTGGCACCTCATCTGTCAAGAGCAAGTATATTCAAGGCAGCTTACACTAGCACTGGGTGTTAAACATATCTTTGGACACCTGCTTTTGCTCAACTCAGCTCCCATTTTCTCTCTTACCTTTGGTTTTATTTTCTCTTCATCTTGTACAGAGATTGCCCATGGCAGTTCTTTGTAATGCTATATAACCTAAGAATGAAGGAATTAAAGGTCTTGGTACAAGCCTCTATGACCCTGTGCCAGTCTGGGAAGGGAGCTCTTCCAATGTTCTAAGAAACTTGTAGTGTAAATCCTGACCAGGACCACGGTGGTGTGGGAGGGAGCCTTAAATTAAGTAGCTCTTATAACTCCTGCCTTTAAGGCTGCATCAGAATGGATTTGACCAGGCATATAGCAGGAAATTGGGGTACTGGCTAAAAGATCAAATTTCACAACTTTCTCAAACTATTTTCTAAAACATATTTGCATTTTAAAAAACTGAGTAACAGAAGAAAAGATTCTACTGTTTCTTTGGAAAAGAGAAGAGATTTCTCATTCACTTTTCCTTAAAGACTGTGGAAAATATCCCCAGAACATCTCTTTTGTTTAAATGGTTATTCCTATTGCATTTCAAGCCAGCCCATCTCTTTCTCAAGGCAGTCATAGGTCTCTACTTCCATCTCAAATTCTCTCCCTTTCTTTTAGTCTCTTTCTGTGTCCCTCTGGAAAATTCCATCTGTTTTTATTGCTCCTCTGAACTGGAGGTCATTCCAAGTTTGAAAGATACAAAAGCCTTACGTTACTACATTCAGATGTAAGAGCTGAAAGGGGAGAGTAAAACATAGCTGCCAAGATATTTAACTTCAGTTTTATAAACTGTGAGGAAGACAGCAAAATAGGAGCACACAGAAAACAAAGCATGAAGTTGCAGAGAAAGGCAAGAGTTATACATGATGCAGACAGATACTGTCTCCAAATAATTGCCTTCCTCTTAAAAGTGATTAGTCATATTGATCACTTAGAGTAATACTTTCCACAGTTGGATTATTTGAGGATTCACAAATGTGTTGGAGAGGGACATGCAGATGGTTTTCTAATCTTTACAGCTGCTTTTGTACGATTCCTTCTATGCTAAATTAGCCATTAGCCACAGATCTAGATCCTAAACATGGCATATTGCAGAAATATGTTGGGTTGTGTCTTTTTAAATCTTTCAATTTGTTTACATTTTTCCTGGGTCTGAAACATTCAATTCCATGAGTACTTGCACATCTATGGAATGGAGACTGATGATTCAGCGTATTGGGGTGTTCTCTGTGTATCCTGTATCCTCCCACACTAAGGATGAGCCTCACAACTTGTATGCCACTCCTTCCAATCACAAAATTAACATTACATCATGAGAAATGACATTAAGATTTAATGTCCCTCCATTTGGCACTTCACTATGGCAAGGCACACTGATATAGCAGATTTCAAACTTGATATCAGACTTACTGCAGTATTAGCCCATTGTCAGCAGTCAGTGAGCCTTTTGCAAACATCCTGGAGTATCCTTTCCTCATCATATCTCTTGTCCTCACCTACAGTCACAATATTTGGTAGCGGAAATCACCTGTTAGCTTCTGCTGTGGAATAAATTTCCTTCCTCCTGCACAAAAAATCCATTATTCTTGAAGAAGGTGTAAATCTTGCTTAGTACTCCATTTGTTTTCCAGCAGCAAAATGAATGACCTTGTTTCAATTACATTTACAGTAAAAAATTTTGCATTTACAGTATCCAAGTACAGTGACTTTGGCTGTTTTATTTATGAATATCGATTTCTGCATAAGGGTACCATTTATGCTTTACTCTTACTGTTTTGGTTCATGTGCACACTAATATTGACTCTTAGGTGAATCACAGCAGGTACTGCATAAAATACTGCTGAGACTGTAAGAAAGCTCTCGTCATAGTATTTAGCAACACAATGCCAACAAGGATGAGAATAGAATATTTCTCTCTGAGGGTTGGTTTTTACATACATTGATGTCTACAAAAGTTTTACTATCAGAAATGAGCAGATTTCAATCAGGCTTTTTAGCATTTGGAATTCTAAACTACTGTATTCAGTGAGAAAGTGGTTTTTTGCATTTCTTCAAATACTAAAACAACAAAAATGACTACAGAGTAGCAGTATATCAGGTGCCCCAACACTATTCCTGAAAGAGGCATTCCTAGGGTAGATCTCATGTTTTATTCCTGTGGTTTGCAGCTGTCAATGAGATGCTAATAAGTACTATATGGACTGTCTTCCCTCTATTATTCTTATCTGTCCACTAGAGACAGAGTGGAAATCACTGATCACACTTCAGCTACCTCCTTGATCTCCAGCAGCCACAGCCACAAATTTCCCTCAAAAAAACAAACTAAACCAAAAACCTAAACAAAAAGCCACCACAAAACAAACAAATAACCCCACCCACAAAACTGTGGGGATTTTCATTTGATCAGTTTTACACATTCTAAGAAAAATGTTGCACTTTACTACTTTTCCAAATTGAATAGGATCAAGGTGCAATATGGAGCTAAATAAAGTTACATTTTTTGGGGGAAAATATGCTCAAGGGGTGAAGTAGCCCAAAATCCCAAACTTAAAATACATAAATCAAGTAGAGATACAGATAGTCCAAGGTTCATAGATGGCTTTGACTTTAATGGAACAAAACACAGAGATCCTTTAATATTCAAAGCAGTCTGTAGACTAACTGAACTAATTGTATTCAAATGCAACATCTATCAGGCATTCAGATATAACTCAAAAATCACAGTGGATATTGGGCCTTCATAAAGGGATAGATTTTGCAGAGCATTAATTATTTTATTATTTTATTATTTTATTTTCATGTAATGATGTATCAAAATGCCCTGGGAAGAAAATATCTAGATAGAAATTAAATACATGGGCTTCAGTTTCGTCTTTTTTAGCATTCTGGTTTGAACTATCTCACTGGTTTACAATGTTTTTATGTATGTAACAATAAAGAGTAAGAATTATCCATGAGTATGTATATCCACTTCTGTTGATAACCAATTTAAGATTTAGCCTCATCATCAATGTAAACAAAAATAGAAATAAACCTGATATTCCAAACTTTTGGAAAAAGTTTTATCAAGTACTTTACAGACTATGATAGCTTGGTTTGGTTGAATAAGAAAACAATAGATCCATCTTCTGTGCCATCAATTAAAGAATGGAGATCTGCAAATATGATGCCGTTGATTGCTTCCTATTAAATGCTCAACTTTTAGAGATTCACACAATGACCTGGGAGCATGTATATTTTCCCAACTCTGACATTTCTACTTGGCAGCCATGTTATTTTATCAGCATAGTGTCAGCAAACTGGATGTGTGGCTTCAAATTTCATCCATTATCCACTCTATTATGTGTGCAGTATCTCACAGACCATTTAGAGAACTCATTTGACCTAGTGAGAGAAGAGCAAGGAAAGCTAAAAGCAACAAAGCATGAGTAAATATCTGCAGAAAGTCTAGGGGCGTTAGAAATGGCCCAGTCCACACAGTGTTGGCGTGAGGCATATCCCTGATAGTTACATTGCTTCACTTAATTGTCTGGTCTCATATCTCATTTTTTAATTTCTATCAGCAAATATATGGTGACAACTAGTAACTTACCACACCCTTTCACTTAGCTTGAAAAATCTACATCAAATCAAAATTACTACTAAAAAAAAGATGAAAACTTATCAAATGTAAAATTAGATTAAGAGTCAATCAAAATCCAACTGTGAATTTATCATTTCAATGAATTTCAATGAATGGTTTAAAATCTGTTCAAAATCTATTTGAAAATGAATATGAAATAATACAGGCATATCTCTTTCTCAAAGCTAGTATTGTCAGATGTATTCCGTGCATTATAATTCATGAACAGGGTAGATGACTATTTGAGAAGTATTAAAATGAGCTGACTTTTCAATACAAGTGTCTGGACAATAAGTTTTTCTATTCTTCGCAATTCAGAAATGTAGACAATTGTGCTAGAAAAATAATGTGTATTGTAATATTCATTGTACAGTAGTAGTATAGTAAGTGGCAATTCTGGACATTACAAGAGACACAAGGATTATTTTCTGTGATTGCACAGAGAATACTTGGATTTCTTGTGAAGCTTTTGCATTGGAAATGAGATTCATCAGTCTGAACAGGGCAGGGTTAGAGCCCTTAGCAACATGCTTATTTTGTAGAAGGTCACTCAATAATAACTTCCTCTGCCCTCCAAGCTTATTAAGACTGACTGGCATATATTAATGAAAACACCTGATTCTCCAACCATAAAACCCAGACAAAGACTTTATTTTAATATTAAGGAAGGAACCCTTAATTAGCAGGGTTTCAAAAATGTCAGCTTCTTCTATTAGCTGTTCTGGTCCATCAAAGCCATAATCCCCACTGTCAAATTTCATCACATGATAGACAGTTTTCTGGCTATCTTTTTATTTTTTTTAACTGATCATACTGACTGAAGCTTTTTATTTTGCCATCACATTTAACAAGTTTGTATGCATTTCATTGTTACATTGCTGATTTTACTCCTTTCAAAGTCTGCCTGTGTCAGCTAAAACAAGAAAAAATCTGGGGAAACATAAAGTATTACATATTGATACACAGACATATAATTAAAGACTTTTGGAGAGAGTTCTCATTCATAATATTGATTCTTTTCTAGGGCATGCAAATGTGCTTCTATGAAAATACGAATAAAAACCAGCATTCATGGATGAATTTCCATTTCAGGCATGTTAAGAAAAAAAAATGAAAAAGTGCTTGAAATATTGCAAAGACCTTTAGAGATGCATGTTCTTTAGAATTAACCCACAACACATCTCCATGCTGCATAAAATTTGTTGAAGTAGATATTGTTTGCACTGCCTCCCAAATGAGAGATTGCGTCAAATTTTACTGAAATAAACATACCAATTTAAAAGGATTTATATTCTAGATTCATTCAGCATTTCCATGTTTGTTAAACATTCACATTCACAGGAATCTATTTCTTTGACTTAAAAGAAAGCAATAGAAGATTACTGTCCTGTCACAGACTTCTAAATGTCCCATCTAAACTCTCTCAAACATCATGTGGACATTTGATAAAGCTGTATTTTCAAAGCCAGCACATACCTATGTAGGTTTTCTCTTCTTTAACAAGAAAAGGAAAATTTATATAGAATTTGTAGGATGACATTGTATTTAGATGAAGTACACTACAATGGCCTTCTGTGGCTGTTTTTTCTCAAAATATTTCCTCCTAAAATTTTAGATTTGTTAATCATTTATGCAATGCAGCACATACAATAAATGGTACAGTAAATAGAAACGTAAGTATAGAAGTTATAACTGAATCCAGGTCAGAAAAGCAAATTTCCAGCATTCAAGAAAAAGAAAACTTTCTGAGTGGAAGAGTATCGGTAACACTTGTATTTTAACATAGGAGAGAAGCAGTCTGAAAAAAAAAGAGCAAGGTATGCTAGAGTTAACAAATAAGATGTACAGGCCTCTGCTAGGAACTGGAGGCAGCAAGAGAAGCACCAGAAACCCAAAATCATTAAAGGAAATTGAGGGAATCTGAGAGATTACAATCTGAGAGTAGTGAAGCAGCGTTGTCAGAAAAATAAAAATATTGGTCTACTTACAGGCTTGTAAGAAAAATTCATGACATTCACAGTTTGCTCAGACTGAAGAAAAAAGTGAAACTGAGGTTGGATGAAGAGGGGAAGATTACAAAAATGCAGGTAACCAAATGATTAAGAAAAGGATACAGATGAATTGACAAATTTTGGATGGTTTTGTATACAGGGTGTTATGGTAGGCATGGAGAGGAAAACGTGATAGTGAATCTGGATAATGGGATGAAAGTCAATTTTAAGTTGAGAGAAAGAAAGAAGAATGGTTAAAATATGTTTATAGACATTCTTTTGCAGTATTTGGCTCTGCTGAAGAGCAGAAAGGAGGGAGAAGGTTCTGTGGCCGGAGAGATGCATGCAGACTGCAAAGAGCCATGAGTTCTGAGGACAGAAGACACCTTTAGAGCTCTGTGATATTTTTTTTTTGTATCTGAAATGTTACAACACCTAATACATGTTAGGAGACAGCAGGCCAAAAGTTCACTTCTGCTTAGCCTGAGATATGGGCAAGAAATTAAGGAGGTGTTTGAAATACAACTGCAAGGGTCAGTAAGAACGACAATACAGAAGCAGGAGAAAAAAATCCAAGACTCAAAATTATAGAGGCCGATGGAAATTTTTGGCAGAAATGAGAGGAAAATGGTGAAAATAGGAAAATCCAGTTCTTCACACTGTGGAATTCTTTCCACGGTTAATAAATGCGTAAAGCTATATGTATTAATTGAAGATCCTTGTACCACTGTCCTTTTGAATGTTCTGCCTAGACTTTACTGCTTCCTGAGTGCCTGTATCTATTTCGAGTGACCAAGTAAGTTTTCGAGGTGAACTTACACCTAGACACTGCATTTCTCTTAATGGGTTTAAGTGACTGTGAACATTTACTCATATGATTTCTCTTTCATTTAATTAATTTAGTAATGAAACTCACTTTTTAGAACTGAAGAATTCCTTAGCTTTTGAATGATATATCTAAAGAATGGAACAACACTGGATGGCAGCGAGATAATGAGGCCACGAGCACGTGAAGTTCAGTTCTCCCTCCAGCATCACTCACAATACTTACTAACTAAAAACCAGTTAAACAGGAAAGCTATATTAGTTTTAGACTCTGAGCAATCTTTATCTTGTGAGGTATATGACAACTAACCTTTGTTTTGAAAAAGTTTTTCCTATAAATACTTACAATTAAAGTTGTTTGTAAAAACATATGTGACCAAGTCACTGTTGGGATCCCTCTGTACAATACAGAAAATATGGTTCCTACTTTCAAGCATTTTTAACAAGTAAGCATATATTTTTAGGCTTTTCCCTTTTTTTTATTCATTATTTTTTGTATAATTTTTTGTATTTTTTATATTAGATGGTTCTCTTGTTTTAATTTTTATTTATCTCCCACAGTTAATGCATTCCAGCATCTGTCTTACACAACAAATCACAGTGAGAGTCTTTTTGCTACTTCTTTGAACAGTCCTGTTGTTCTGCCAGCACACAGGCTCTGTCAGGGTTCAGTGTCCATCTTGTACTGCTCCCATTCAGAATATGCAGTTGATTCCATGGGTGTCATATAGGAACATGGAACAAAGAAAGGAAGAAGGAGAAAAGAGCAAGGGAGGCTTTTGTGATTGGCAGGATTCAGATGCTATGTTTCTGGCTAAGGCTATGATCTGGAAGTATCCATGATCTGGTATGTCTTGGGAGCCATCACCATGCAGTCCTATAAAAATTGTATAGAAGAGAATAGCTCCAGTTACCTAACATACCAATAATTAAGAAATTCTCCAACACTTCTCTTTATAGTTGCCTTGGCAAAGAAATATTGTCAAGCCTTGATTGCACTTTATGTTCATGATATCCTTAATATGCTTTCTCATGATGCCCAACATTCATAGTTCTCTGATGAATGTGCAAAAGCACATTCATCAGAGAACTATCCATAGTGATTCCAAGACCTTTTTCCCGAGGTGTAACTAGTGCTCTAGTTGAACATGTTAATAGTAGTCTCTGCTATCCATGGAACTGTCTCATCCAAAGGGCAGAAACAAGAAGAGAATGACATTAAAAATGGTTTATCATATTTTAGGTATGACAGCATCCTAAACCTCAGAGGTTCTGTACCTATGCTTGCAAAATGTGTGGTGCTGCCTTGCTGCTGGATTCCAGATGGTGTACCACAACATGGCACCTTCTATGCTTGACTGGCACTTCCTATGCCTTTATTCAGCACAATGATAGCATTTTATTGTAAGTTGCTTTAAATCATACATGGGTATATAATATGTGTATTTTATATCAGATGCGGCCAGAATGGTGTATTTATGGACTGATGGTCTCTGGATGCATCAAGGGATAATGAGGCTTATGTGAGGAACAGAAGGGGGAAAAAGGTAAAAGAGCAGAAGCATAGCATAAGGATGCGGGCAAATGAATATAACTGATTTCTTCAGTTGCTACAATTTGGGTGAGAAATTCTGGGTTGCCTTCTTTACAGCAATGCCACTTTCGTGGATCAGAATGGTCAGTTTTTCACTGACAGGCAAGAATATTCAAAACTCTTCAGTTGGAAAAGAGTATTATAATCACTGACTGGAAACTCTGCCTGCTGGCAATGTAAGCTATTATTTTTGTATATAGTGTGCACAATTAATACTAGTGTATTTGGACCAACTTGTGCTGCAAATAAAGCTGTGTCCTTTCCTTGCCAAAAAGAGTGTAATTTCAAGCCATCAGGATTTGCATCTTGGGAAAGGATAGAAAATGAATATGCCAAAGATAAAAGGAAAAATATACTGCTTTAAAGAAATAGTAAATCACTGAATATAAGAGAAAGGGAATTAGGTTCAATGATAGTTCAGCATGACATTTTGTTTCTTGCCTTTCCTCTTACTGTAGGAACAAACTAAAGGAAGATAAATCAGATCTCGATATAAACATCTAATTAGACTTTTGCAGTCCAAAAATTGCCATAAACCACATTTTTCTATGCCTACATTCCCTACTCAAAATGTAATAAAATTCTTACATTTTAGACTTTATAGGAGTTTAGATGTACTGATTGCATTGACTGGAGTGCATGGTATACAGCCCAAAAGATAAGGAGATACAAATTTTCTATTTCCCTTTTCAAAGTTGGTTTACATTTTTATACTTCTCTGCAAAATGCTTTTCACTAAACTCTCCTGTAAGTATTTTTACACATTGAACTGACTTTTCAAAATAAAATAGAAGCTTGGTCACAGAAGCTGTACAACACCTGTGCATGCCTATGTAGGACGTAATTTTCTTTCCTACACATAAGACTCTCAATGGATTATTTAAAGCGTTTGGAAGCATAAAGACACAAATACTCAGAGTCTGCTTTGGAGATGAGTTTGAGTATGAAAGAATCATCTGCATTGTTATCAATTAAATTGCCTATCAATTAAACTAAGTACTGCAGGCACCTCTGGCAGGGTTCCAGGCTCCAGAGAGTTTGGATTGACTCACAGTACTAGGAATAAGGGTCAAACTGACTCTCACCTTTGCAGCACTGATAGAAGCCCTATAAAAATCACTTGATATATAAATATTTATTTATCAACATTTAGCTAGTCATCAGCAGGGTGTGGTCTGCACATATTTTATAAAGAAGATTTTTACATTTTCTGAACTCAAGGTAAAAGTCAGGACTACCTGATGCTCACTAGTTAACAAGATTTGCTGAGTACGAATAAGTCATAATCAACAGGGTTTTCACAAAGCAAATAGATTAACTCCTAACTGTATAGGCACTGGTCTTACATTCTTATACACTAAAGAAAAAAATGAACTTTCAAAATGAACTGCACAATAGCTCACCATACTGCAGTATTGTGATCTGTCCCAAATCCAAGTATACATTCTTAGTATATTATCTGTGTGAGCGTCACAAAACTATTACAGTTTCACTTTTTCTTTGTGTCTGTAATAGTTCCCCATCATCCTGATAAGTGGCCAGTCATTTCTCCCTGCATAGATAGAGCTGTGAAGGAGAATTAAATTTCAACACTTATGTAACAGAGATTAATTGATTGATTAGATTATTAATTAAAGTTTTCATTAAATTCTCTTTTTAAAAAGCACAGGATTGTGAATCCCCAGGGTTTTTTCTAACCCTTGAAATCATAAACAAGAGAATGCATAACTAAACATTGTACCTTATCTTGTGAAGAATAATTAAGACAGTGGACGCATTGCTATGAAGGAAAGTATTTTTCTTCTGAGATACACTTTTTTTTTCCTACAAACCTTGGGAAAAAGAAAGTGGTTTTTGGATTTCCCCTACTGTAATAGAGGAACAGACACCAAAAGTAATGTTTTAAACACAGATGTACACATATGCATGCCTGTTTGTGTGCACTCTGTTTGGGGTTTATACGCTATACATTTTTAAGAAAAGATAAAGAAGAAAACACTACTTATGTTGTTTTAGATTTGACCTGATGTGGTCTATCTAGAGGTTCCAACCATACAATATTTGAGAGATTGTAGAAAAATAAAAGCAGCAAGTGGCCTTTTAGGTAACCTATAATTAAAAGCAATTTTGAGCTGTCTTTTCAGGGAAGCTACCCAGGGGAAGTATTTGCTACCTGTTTGACCTTCACAATTGTGAGTCCTTGGCAGTGTCAGCGACCCTCTGAACTGAATTCAAAACTAATCTCTAACAGAAAAAGAGAAACAGAATTCATGCAAATCATATTAATTCCAACATTTCCCTAGTGAGCTGGGTATAAACTACAGCCTAATTAAATATTTTTTAACGATGTGAGTAATTTTTGCCAAGGGGCGGATTCAGGCGAAAATTTAATATGAGATCACAAAAGCTGTTCCCAGCGTTGATTCTGTAAATTAATGACTATCTGCCTTATGATAAAAACATGCTGCCAAGAATGAAAATGAAGTCAGCAAAGCTTGCTCTATTTGTCTAACAACCAAATATACAGAATGCAAAACTTTAAAGGATACGGAAAATTTCCATTGTCTGTATGATGTATTCCTGATAAAGATGCATGACACTGACAGCATAAAACTGCTTTATGTTATACAAGACTATCAATTCTTATTAGTTATCATTAATATAGCATTAGCTATTGTTAGCTGTGAACTTTAGTGAGACAGTGCCAAGCATCAACATCGAGATCCTGAGAGGTATTCATTTATATGTGGGTAGGACAATGTGCTGTTGACCATTTCATGAACTGAGTGTCTCTAAGACACACTGAACGTGGCACAATTTCTCAGACCTGCCCACAAAAATTCAAGCATCTTACCTAACACTTAAAAAGATCTTATCATTGTAGTATCTGGGCACCAATCTTAAGTGCTTGTCAGAAAGAAAATCTCATTAAACCAATCTTATTGGTGTTTTCAAGTAATAAATGCACAAAAATTAAAACTATCATCAAGAGGAGCTGTATAAACAAACAGGAATTACTCATGCATCAGTCTGTCCAGATTTTTGTCATGATTTAGAAATTAAACAATAAGCCGTACATGACTAAAAGGCTGCTTTTTAAGGTATAGTATTATATCAGATATTGAAGATATTCAAATGCAAAATCCTCTGCTTAACCAATAAAAGACTCCATGCTCTTTGTTCTTCTCATGCTAACCTAACTTGTAACAAGACAGCCAGTTAAAACCAAGGAATTACAAAGCATCACCAGATGACAGGTGACCAGGACTTTGGTAGCACCCTGGTCAAGAGGCCAGCCCATTGTAAGGGCTTTGCAGCCTTATTTATTTAAATTTCTGCATATGTTGGCCACTGAGACTGAATTTACAGCTTTTCAATTAAAAGGTCATTCTGTGCTAACCAGCATGCCATTGCCTCATTATAATCATAAAATTAGTGAGAAAAGACTAGCATGAATAATATGAAGGAGCCAATCTGAAAGGTGAAGAGGCGTGATTTTCTAGTTTCATCAGAGATGGCAATAAAGCCCGCTGTTTAGAAACAAATATTTTGCTTATAGTGCATGAAAGAAACACTTTACTATTTCTTTCTACTTCAGAACAAATAAATTGGTCATTTTCTGTAAATTAAGCCTGACAGATGAAAGGATGGTTTATGACTGCTGAACAGTGTAAGTTAGGGCATAACTTCGTATGATATGAAATGTCTATGTGAGATTTCAAGTTTCAAAGCATTACAACAGGACTTTTATGTTTCTTAATTTGAGCATAGCCATATCACACCTTTTTGTAAGCATATTTATTTAAAGTTTTAAAATAAAAATATAACTCAGAGAAACAGTTGATATGAAATATATCTTAAAATATTTGTTAATTTACTAATGAAAACTGAGAGTATCATTTAAAATTCAATGTGCCTGTGAACACACTGAAAATTATGAGACATTAGTACAGAAACGTAAATTACACAAAGGATGAGGACTTTTGCAATTCCCCTCAAAACACTGGGAGAAACTACTCAATCTATCATGTACAAGCCACAAAACGCGTAGTCTTCCAAGCAGCCATGAAGCTCTACAGTATGCACAAATAGAGGAAAAAAACCCAACGAAAAAACGAACACAAAAATGTGATACACTTTAGAATAATGAAAATGTTTCAAACTCACAATTTAAAATATTTTTTCTTAATAAAAACTTGAAAGTCATCCTAGTTTCAATGTGAAAGCACAGATCATCATTAAGGGACAATTACTAATTTTTGCTCAACACTGATAATAAGGTATAAACCACTAGAACAGGAAAGTAAGCTAGAGAGCATGAAACAATTTTCAGGAAAAGCAGCTGGAGATTACAGCCCAACACTTTACTGCCCTCAATTCTCCATAGTAACTTGGTCTATTTTCAGACCATGACCCCCTCTCCAAGAACTTTGTTCTCTTCTAGAGGAGCTCATCCTGTGTTCAGCAGCCACTGATGAAGACACAGAGACGTAGCCAGTTAGGCAGCCCTGACCTGCTGCTTTGGACAAGCTGCTTGAGTAGCTTAAAGAGACACACTGGTGCCCAAATTGAGAGGCTGAGGTCCTTTGCTTAACAAAGCCTGACTGAACATGTTTTTAAAATTATGCTCTCACTTGTTTTATTTTCTAGAGACAGTGACAGTCTTTAAGGGGATTTCTTGCACGTGTGAAATAGTCAGAAACTTGCCCATGGATTTTCCCACATCCAAAAAAAAAAAAAAAAAAGAAAGGTCATGGAACATGAAATTCAAGTTTCCAAGACTCCCATTACTGAATCTCCCCATCTAGAGAAACCAACTGCGGAAAGTAAACAAAAAGTCTAGTGATTTATTTCCTATATTGCACAGGATCTTATGGAGACCTTCAGTCTATAACAACACATGAAATGAGAGTTGATGAGGTAATGTACAGAGGGAAAGGAAGAAATCTCAGGTCTATCTACAGTTTTTATTTTATGCAGCTGTAGCTGAGAGATCTTGTGATAAAATTGTGCCAATATTTACCGCTCTGTGCATCACAAATCCCCAAATCTATGATTAAATAGAAGTAAATTTGATAAAAACAATAAAAACATTCTAAAGACTAGTGTAAGTTAGGTGTCTACAGACCTTTGAGAATTAATCAGCTGATTTTAAAGCCCTGTGTAACTAAAGATACGCAGCAGAAAATTTCAGTTGTGCAGTTCAATTTAGGGGTAGAAAAATACAGATGCATA
The DNA here is from genome assembly GCA_013397075.1 of Rhabdornis inornatus. Lineage (NCBI taxonomy): Eukaryota > Metazoa > Chordata > Aves > Passeriformes > Rhabdornithidae > Rhabdornis > Rhabdornis inornatus. Next base: position 639,885 of record VWZS01007264.1, read on the forward strand.
ATTTCAAAAAAGAAATATAAATCAAGTATAAGTCCTTTGGGAGTACTAACTCTAGACTGAATAGCTTGGCCAAATAACAGAATATAATGCATGAAGAGTAGGGGAGAAAATAACGTTGTGTACAAAAAGAAAAAAAAATTGAACAACTGTGCTTGAAGTCCTATTTCTTGATTCTCATAAAATCTAGGAATTTTGAAAAGAGTTTGCATAAATAACCCTTTTGTATCTTTAATTTTTGGATGCTTATTATTATTTACGGAGCATTCATAGTTGTGTGAACCACTAGCCTTTGCAGGGTTGGCAGCTTGCATAATATAACTGTGAGACTTGGAGTTACTTTGTGTTTTCCTAACAATCCTAGAATCTAGAATCATGCAAATGATACAGAATTT
>VWZS01007264.1:645276-683827 GCA_013397075.1 Rhabdornis inornatus
AACTGAGCAAATACCATGCAGGAAAACATTCCACAGTGTCCATTTTTAATGAAAGAATACACATTTGTGCTTGTGGAGTCCAAATGAAGGACAGTTGGAAGCCTCTAGTATATTTGGTTAGTGTCACAACACAGGGCAGTAAAATGCAATGGAAGTTTTCCTGCAATGGTAAGATAATAACAACCTCTGCACTCACTATCCCCTGTTGGGAGAGAGGTGAATCAGTCCCCTGATAGCTAGCTGAATTCTGAGCAACATCACCAGGGGTGTTGAACTATATGGATTTAAATTATGGACAATTTCCCATAGGCACTAATATGAAACTTTTGTATCAAATACAATTTTCTAAGCAGAACAAGTAAACCTGAACCTTTATCAGGTGAAAATAGAGCTCCGTATCACACACTTTATTTTTTTTTGTACTAAATGAATGCATTTCAACAAATGAAGACAGTAAAAGGATGAAAAAAATTACAAAATATGGGCAGAACTGCCACTACAGGGCTGTGACTGAGCTCAGTTCTAGTTAAGATTTCCTTCCGCAGGCAGCTTCATCACTTCATGTGCTGCTGCATCTAAGAGAGCAGATACATGCAGCAGACCAGTATAACGGTTTATTAGCAAGTGTTTTGGATGGATTTACATCATTCCACAAGCAAGGTAATAAATAGATACCATCTATTTAAATAAACAAATAGGCATGGAAGAGATTGAGAGGTTGTGGATACATACACACACACAATATACATATGATACTGTTGCATTTGTGTCAGGGTGAGTATTAAGATGTGTCTCTCCGTATTTATATGCAAATGATAGTGTTTTTATTCTCTAATAGATAAAAATAAGCTCTTTTAGTTCTATAGTTCCAACTAAGTAGGCCTACAGCATAAAAAGTAATTCTGAGCAGAAAAGCTTTTGTCATGTGTGACTGGACCAGGCAGAAAGGGAAGCCTCCCTTCATTTGGTGCTGCCCTAGTACATAGAATGCAGTTCCATTTGTGGAATGTGAGTGTCCACACAGTCCCCCTTGCCCTCTCTATCCTGAACTGTGCTGGGTGAAATCTATCTTGTTTATCAGCACATTAGTGTTCCACATAAAAAGCCTCCACTAAGACCACAGCATAATTTGAATGCAAACAAAGTATTTCAATTTTACCAGCTTGTACTCTGTGCCCTGATATAGGCAGTCATACCTTAGGTGTATGAGCATTTTAGTGTATATTCACTGACTTACTATATCCTTCATTTCTAAAATGTGTATGTTTTCCAAAAGAAACAGGATTTTAAAACACACTTTGTAGGCTAAAGATAGAAGTAGAGAAAAATGAATTCTGTTTAAGCCAAAGGGAAGAAAAAATGTGGTTGTTTCTTATTTATATTGTTAGGAGATATCTATATATAAACATCTGTATGTGCATGCAAAGACATGCACTTTTCTCAAGGTCAGTAGTTGAGAAAATGAGTGAGTTAGAGGTGCTCTCCATGCAGATCTACTGATGAAGTGCAGAAGGTAAAATCTCAGTCACTTCCCCAGGGGTTCACAGGGAAAGGGGAGCTTCTGCGCTCTGTGCCCTGCAATTGAAGTGTAGTTCAAAATACATTTCCAGAATGCTGTATGTTCTTTAAGATGTTTCTTTTCTGAATATATTTCTGAAGGCTTCTGATGGATTTTGCCTTCCTCCATGCTGATATCCCAGTTTTATACTAACAATGAAAAAGCCAAAAATTTAGAAGTCAAAGTATACATAGATTTTATTAAAATGCCAACTTGCCCCTGGTGTCCAGCACAACCATGAGGCTCAATGTAATGAGCTGTGAGAATAAAATATAGTCAAAAGATCTGAAATAGCTCATGAACCATAACAGCATAAGAAGGAACGAGAGACTGTATCTACTCACCATGTGATGTTCTGTCTTGCAGTGGCAGGATGAGAAGAATCAGGTGGGAAAAGATGTCAAACTCAGTGTTAGAATAAAAATGGCCCATGCTGACTAATGTTTATGGATCAGAACAAGTAATTTAAGGTACTGGACAAGTATAAGTGTCTCATATTTCAGAGACAATGAAGAGAGAAGATTTGGCCGTTTCCTAAATGAGGCTAATAAAGCTCCTCCTATGCCCTTCCTTGTTTCCACTCTGTAAGCCTCTGCTGATGAGGGGCTTACAGCTGCATGAAGTTACAGCCATTGCTAACAGTCAGAGAATGTTTGAGTTAGATTTGAAAGAATGAATTTCAGTCTACTAATTTATTACATTGATTAGGAAGTTTATCAAGATGATTTTTTTAAGTTGAAAGTTTTAATAATTTGCTGACAACAGATGAGAAGTCCTTATTTTCACCTACTGTTGAGCTAGTAAAAAGTAGCTGTGAAGAAATTTGCTTTCATGTTTGAACTCTAGGTAAAGATCAAGCATGGCAAAATTTCAGTCAAAGTATGCTATTTCAAAAACATATGAAGGCATTATTTAGAATACTCTGACAGATTTACCTAGGTGTATTAAATAAAGCTAGAAGATTTGCTACAATTTCCGTTTACTCTTTACATGAGCATATACAGAAAAACATAGGTACAATTAAATCAGAAAAAGGCATAGCCCAAAAGCCTGGAGTTACAATCTTAGAGACCTATCCTACAACAAATATTGTGAGATACATATAAACTTCCTTTTGTGTATATGCTTCAGTAAATTGTCTTTGTCTACAAATCTGATCTTTTTCTCAGATCAAAGAATTACAGAATGGGTCAGGTTGGAAGTGACCACCAATGGGTCACCTGGTCCAACCTCCCTGCTGAAGCAGGGTTGTCCCAGAGCACATGGCACAGGACTGTGTCCAGACAGATCTCCACTATCTCCAGTGAGGGAGACTCCACCACTCTCTGGGCAATCTGCCACAGTGCACAGTGACTCATGCAGTAGAGGTGGAACTTCCTGTGCATCAGTTTCTGCCAATTGCTTCCTGTCTTATTGCTTGGCACCACCAAGAACCTGGCTCCATCCCCTTTACACTCTCCCTTTAGATATTTATACACATTAATGAGGACCCCTCTCAGCTGCCTTTTCTCAAGGCTGAGCAGGCTCAACTCTCAGCCTGTCCTTGTAAGAGAGATGCTCCAGTCCCTCAATCATCTTCGTAGCCTCTGCTGGACCTGCTCCAGGAGCTCCATGTCTCACTTGTCCTGAGGAGCCCAGAACTGGACACAGCACTCCAGATGTGGCCTCACGAGGGCTGAGTAGAGAGGTAGGATCACCTTTCTTGGTCTGCTGGCAATGCTCTTCTCAAGGCACCCCAGGATACAACTGGCCTCCTTGGCCCCAAGGCTCATGGACACCTTGTTGTCCACCAGGACCCCCAGGCCCTTCTCCTCAGAGCTGCTTTGCAGCAGCTCAGCCTCCAGACTGTGCTGGTGCCTGGGGCTGTTCCTCCCCAGGTGTAGGACCCTGCATTTCCTTTGCTGAATTTCAGAAGGTTCCTCTCTGCCCACCCTCCATGGTATCTGCCACTCCTCCCAGCTTCCTGTCATCAGTGAACCTGCTGAGGAGGCCTCTCCCCTTCATCCAGGTCATTCATGGATAAGTTAAACAATACTGGACCCAGTATTGTATTGAGCCTCAGGGGACAGCAGTAGTGACAGACCTCCAACTGGATCCTGTGCCACTGTGTATGACCCTCTTGGATCTGCCATTCATTCAATTCTCAGTCCTCACTGTCCACTCATCCAGCCCTCACTCCCTGAGTTTGCCTGTGAGGATGTTGTGAGAAACAGTGTCAGAAGCCCTGCTGAAGTCAAAGTAGACAAAATCCACTGATCTCCCCTCATCCATCCAAGTAGTTGGTTTGTCATAGCAGTCAATCAGGTTGTACAAGCATGCTAACCTTAGCATGTTATCCATGCTAACTACCCCTAATCACCTTCTTGGCATCTGGGTGGATGTCTCCAGAATGAGGAATTTCATCAGCTTTCCAGGGATTGAGGTGAGGCTGACTGGCTGGTAGTTCCCTGGGTCCTCCTTCTTACCCTTTTTGAACACTGGAGTGACATTTGCTTTCCTCCAGTCCTCAGGTGTCTCTCCTGACCTCTATGACCTCTCAAAGCTGATTATGAGCAACCTTGCTATGGTGTCCACCAGTTCCTTCAGCACTTGTGGGTGCTTCCTGTCAGGGCCCATGGACTTGTGGATGTCTAATTTGTTTAGGTATTCTCTGACCCAAACCTGCTTAACCAGGGGAAAGTCATCCTTCCAACATGCCTTTACTCCGGTCTCCTGGGTCAGAGGTCAGGTATAACTTTGGCTGAACAACTAGAACTAAGCCAAGTTTAAATATTTATCACTGCCTTTTAAAAAAAGTGAAATAGCTATAAGAAATTAATTAAATATGGCTTCTTTAGTGTAGCCAGTGTGGTAAAAAATAATACCAGAAATAATTGTATTCCCTTCCATGGATTTAGGACAATTACATGACTGTAAAATATATCTGTATGCATGGCTTTCAGAAGAATCCTAACAAAACACATATGTTCGCCATATCTATTGCCAGTGTAAAGAATCACTTTGAAATGCCTGATCTCACTGTCATACATGCTCTACTTCTCAACTGAGTCTTGCATAGTTCTACTTTTGTGCTGAAATGTCTTTGTGTTGGTAGGAAAGACAGTGATACAGTGATTCCTAGTTACGAAGTTTTGTTAGAAGTTGGCCATGCAGTCACAAGTGTTTATGATTCTGGTAGAACATGTTAAAATCCCATTTAGGTCTGAGAGTAGCTTATTTGTTTGTCAATGCTGACTAACTGAAATGGTGCTGGAATTAATGCCCTGAATTGCATTATAATAAGCATGCATGAAAAGATGGGGGTAACTAAGTGAAAGAAATGGGATCTTGTAATACAATAAATTACAGTAGAGTCATAGAGGTTTTTTGCTAAGTTTAATACCTTTCCCAGTATAACAAAAAAGCAACCTCCATCTACATTTTCAGTAAATAGTTCTTGCAGAAACAGTATCCTCCTTTTCACATTTAGGCACCCTGACCAATAGCATCCAGCACATTGAAAGCCAGCTTTACTGCAGTGCAATTTACAGAATGGGCATACATTTATTGTTGTGCACTTGAAATTATTTTCAACAGAAATCTACCCAGTATAGGACTAAAAATTCTTTATATTCTAAGTAATTACAAAGAATTTCTAAACTACAATGTTTTTACATGTTTTTGGGTATTTTGCTTCATTTCTCTGTTACTCATTTCCTTATGAAAAATGACCTCATTACTTTCCTTCACACTACTTCTGTTTATTGCATTCAGATGATAAAATCATCACAGGAGAGATTTTCGATTAGAACACAACTGTATATAGTGCCTGGCATGAAGATGCCCAAGACATTGGAGGCTGCTGGTGCTGCTGTAAAAAACTCAAAAATCTTATAATAGAAAATACATTGTGTTGTCCAAGGTGGGAGTCAGAAAGCTTGATTCCATTGTGCAAATTATTTTAAGGCACAGTTTCCAGTTTTGTTCATTCATGCACCTAGTCTTTTGCAAAAAATTATAATGACATCACAGTTCTTGTGGTTTGTGTTACAATGGGAGGATAAAATTGTAGCAATTCATGGGAGCAAAAGCTATAAAGAAAATCAACAAACAGAAGAGGAAAGTCATTAGTTGTAAGAACCCACAAATAAATTAAACCTTGCCTAAGATGCATTGATTTTCTGTGGCCTTGCCTATAGAATGTCAGGCATGCCTGACAATCCATTAGATTCAGAAGGCAAAAACTACTAATAAATACTCTTTTGCTTCCATCTTAAGAAATATGCTGGTATCAGATTCATTCTGATTCTCATCTGCCATGGTGTAAGCCAGAAATAATTTCCCAAAACTCTTCAAAATGGAGTTGTAAGGATTAAAGTCAAAGAACATTTTAATGTAAGGTATGAGTTAAATGAAAATGATCAAGACGAGATGTATTTTTGTATGAATTAAAATTTCCTGACTTCTTTATAATGTCAGCATCTTAATCAAAATAGGCAGTCCCAGGAAAGAAATTTAATAATAATCACTGTAATAAATTATGTGCTTAGATTGCAAGAATATGGTTTTTACTTAGTGCTTCCTAAACTAGCAAAATACAATACTTATAACTGTTAGTAAATATATAAGTGACTGTCAGAACATACAGATGGTTAAGAAAAAAAACCCAGCCTGACAATTACTGCTGTCAATAATAAAAAGCCATCAAAATAACAATGACAAATTCTCAATAATTTTCAATTTTAAAATTCTTATTATATAATTTTAAATTCTTACATTATCCTTTTGTTTTTATTTTCAATACAAAAAATATTTCAAAGGTATAAATAGTTTAACATCTGGTTTCCCCTTGATTTAAAGATGCTTAATTCAAGCCTATAATCAAAACAATTATTTTACCATGAAAGGATCTCTCTGCCTACACACTGCAGGCAGAAAAACAAAAGTGGGCAAAGACAAACAAAAGAGAAGCAGAAAACTTTTGACAGAAAAAGAGAACAGATAGAACAAGATAGCTTTTTCTTAAATGTGTTTGGTTTAAACTTTTCTGTCTACCTGTCCTAGTGACAAATCAGTTGCCAAGAGAAAAATCACCTCCGAGTTCTTCTAACTTTTTAGAGCTATTAGTTTTACAATTTTATATCCTTTGAAAATGGCTATCTACATACAGCAAATATGGAGATCTGTGAGGCAGATTAGAATTTTCTGTGTGGTGAAGTCTACAGCCAAAAGTCCCTACTGAGATTTTGTGAGTTGTGTAAGTTTTCGACATTTTTATTGCTTTGGCAATCTTAGGTCATAATGTCCGGTTGTTCAGACTAGATTGTTTGCATACATAATTTTGCTCATAGGGTTAGGCATTCAATCTATAGGTATTTTTTAGATTTCATATCATAAAATGAAAAGTAGTCAAGTCTAGTTGTACATGCAGTAGAGAGAGACTAGAGACAACTATTCACAGGTGCTCAAGATAAGAAAAGTGAATTGCCCTCCTTCTCTGACTACCTAGCAGTTTAGTCCTAGACTTGGACTAGGTGGCTGCTCTTCAGACAGCTGGAGCTGAGGGGTTAATTCTCTCTCTGCTGTTCAATGGAGAGAGACCTTTCCTGACCTGCTAAGAAGAAAATACAGAAGGCCTTCCTGCTGAGACTTGTCTTTTTAGGCAAATTCCATGCTTGAGACCACAGAAGAAGAAAAAAAAGCTTCCTACGTACACTTCTATAATTCAATAAATTAATTCTATATCTATTTTTATATATATATATTTATATATATATTTTATATTTATAATTCTATAATTTCAAGAAATGAAAATACTTCACATTTAAGAGCATTTACTTTTGTTTTCTCTGACTGAAATATGAGCTTAAATGGCACAATGACATGACTTATGAAACTACTGAAATTTGAAATTTTGGGGTGTATGAGGCAGTACCCACCTCAGCTGAATATTTACATGATGCTATCTGGGTGAGGGACAGGGAGCAGGATAAGGAAAGAATGAAGAAAGTTGCTTGAGAATTTGCTTCCAAAATCAAATTCCTTTTTATAACTTGTTATTATAGTGGCAAAATACAAGAAAGTTTGCAGTACTACATAGTAGTCAGTACAACAAGTGAATCAATTGAAGACAAGCATTAAAAGAGTTATTTGCTAATGGGCACCATGCCAGGGTTACTCATGCAATGCTGCCTGCAGAATTCCTAAGCTGAGTTCAGAAGATACAGATCGATGCACCTCCAAAGAGAGTCTATATCAATCTCCATTTCATTCATTAGCTTCCACTCTGAGCTGGTATGCTGCTAGTTAACTCTTTAATGTGGGAGAAACTGTCAGTGTAAAGGCCACTGGGACACACACTCTTCTCTGCTGTACTTGACCTGTCGATATTTCTTGAGGCACACTGTTTAAACTGGTACAGCTAATGGCAAAATGGAGATCTGTGAGGCTTGGAGAGGCTTTCCTAGCTTTATATTGGCTTATCATTCTACAGTAAACATTAGTAAATGCATGCCGACAAAGTATTCCTATTTGTGTCCTCTTGCATATGAATAACAGGCCTCAGATGAAATAACTCAAACAACTCTGTCCCTGAAATCAAAGACAGCTTAAATAATAAATTATGCTAATTTGAGAAATTAGCACATTGAGATATCATGCAAATGAACTAGAGGCAACTGACATTTGGTTACTAATTAAATTGTTCTAATGTCCCAGACAGACAGAATGAGATAGTGACAGCAGTAAAGTTAGAATTCAGTTTCACTTTGAATTTGTTTGGCTGTAAGTTCATTGTAAAATTGTGTAGAAATCCAGCAGGTCCAGGACATGATTGATGCATAAACCATTTAGAATACTTCTGAAAGTGCAAATACGAGATCTAACATATAAAGGTATAATTACTAAAACAAAGAACAATCTCAAACCACCCAGACTTGTGGGCTTTTCTATTTTCTTTCTACAAATATTGAATGTACTAATTTCCCTTGCCTTACCGCTGAATAAAATCAATTTCCTCAGTAGAGCTGAACCCTTTTTTGTTTAAGGTTAGATGCAAAGTTGATACGCATCCTTAGATATAATGTAAAATCCTTGAATATTTAGAACTACGTCACTGTGAGAATCCACAGCTAGTGTGGATTCATTATTCGACAATCAGTGCTCTCCATACAATAACCAATATGCTCAGAATTAGCTGAAGGAGAAAAAATATTCACATTATTTTAAAACTCTAGTCAAATTGTTGGTATACAAATTTTGATAATAACACCTGCTTTTTCTCTCTTGGCCAATACAATCCATGGAGAATCTTAGCTCCAACAATTTCCCTGCAGAATTTTCAAACATATGTATTTGTATTTCATTACTTGGGTAATAGCTGATTTGCCAAGTTCATTTACTACTAGTTGCTCCTCAAAGATCTCAGTGGGATAATTAAGGAATACTAAGAACTGAAACTGTAGTATGTTAGGTGGGGGCTAGAGCAATTGCCCAAATCCCACTTCTGATTAAGCTGCTGTCCAGAATTAAATATTCAATAACTGAAATTCTGTTTTCTTCCCTTACTCTGAGCAACTTATTATCAGGGAGACAGAATAACTCCCTGTTTTGTGCAATAGAGACAAAAAGCTCACTGCACCACTCAAACCAATTCTAATCCCTTATGAGCCTACAAGAATGGTATTTAAACTGAAAATTGACTGCGTAATGGACTAAGTGGTGCCTTCTGTTCTAATGGTTCAATATGTTGGCATTAAAACAAACAACAGCACATTGATACCCAATGCCTGAACTGGGGAGACTAAACAAGTAGGGGGGATAAAGTTTAACAGTAGGAAGGCAATCAAAAATCCTTTCTTTCTGATGGTCTATCTGAAATATAAAGCTGCTGACAGTGAAATAGATGCTCCATTAATTCTGGAGAAAATAGGGGTGGACTCTTGGACTTGCTTTGTTCTATTTACATTGCACAGGGGTTGCACAAGAAAAAAAATTTTCAGCCTGAGATTCCCACAGTGAAGTCTCCAGTGGGATTATTCTGATTTAACTTCATAGCTCAAAATTTCGTCTGGCATGTCTTTGATTATTCCCTGCTGTGGGCACATTCTGGGCTAACATCAACAGGGTAAAAGGAAAAATTTCTTCTCCTGTTCTCATGCCTGTTCCATCATGTCATTAACCACAGGAGAAAATTTGACTTCTAGGTTTTACGATGATTATATGAGAGGCACAAATCTCCAAATTATTATGGGTATGACAATAATTGCTGCCTCTGATTCAGGCTGTCTAACACTTGCCATTGTTCACTTTTGTGCTCCAGTACCTGTTACTCTACTAAACTCTAACCATTTGGACTGATGTTTTCCCTGCCAAGGGGAGTTGCATTTTTAAACTGCCAGATGAAAGGTGCCATGCCATATGAATTACCTATCTGATATGATAATGTCTCTATTACATTTTGGAGAAGTCATACAAAACTCCACTAAAGGCATATTTCTATTGTATTCTGAGATTCATATCAGAGATAAGCACAACATTTCCTAAAAAGCAGCATAGCTACAAGCCTTCTGACACTAAAGAGAACACCTTTCAACCAAGTGTCCACAAAGAACATCTAAATTAATGTCTCACTCTCTAATCACCCACATTTATATACACAAGCAAACATTATTAAAAACTACAAACTCTTTAAAAATTTATGTGTATACTGTCATACAGGTGTTTCATACACTTGAACTTGAGTATTCAGAGCACAAGCATAATTAGAGTTTGGAATTCTTAGGTCCAGTGAAGTTGTTGGTGCCAATGGATACTGAGCATGGCTGCTGACACATTGAGAACTGTGTGTAGGAAATATAAAGTGGATGGAGGACTTAGTGTTTGGGGCTTCAGGGATTACAAAGATAATTGTGGATCAATTCTGCCAAATGATTTGAAGTAACTTAAGCCTGCCATCAGTACTTTAATTGTTTTTACAACAGAACTTGAGAGTGCACTTAGTGCAAAGAATGATTTGATAACACCTGGTTGAAATGCCCTGTCCATTAGCTGCGTATCATCTCTCACTTTTATTAAGCTGGTTAGTCTACTGCTCCACTCATTTAAGATCTAAGATTTAGGTTAGAAAGAGATTTTTACAAGTGTCTGTTGAAATAAAAATCTATTAGTAGTGTTAGAATGGTAAATGTATAAAAGGATTGGCTTTCCTATCTGATTCTTTCAATATTTATGTTTGTAAGCAATAGCATAAATTTAATAAAAGTACTGTCTTATTCCTTTACACCAAGCAGTGCTAGTCTTTGCATACAGGAAAGAAAACTAACTAAATAAAAACTGAATTCTTTATCCCTTCACAAAAACATCACGAACAAACTTTTTCCTAGCAGAGCAGCTGGCTGTAACTCTGTGAACTATTGGTGTTCTTGAAGTAGAACCTCTTACTTGACTATTGGCAATTACAAAGGCTAGAAGCAAATTCAGGAAGAAAATCCTGCCTGGATGGTTTTCTCTGTTTTCTTTATCCTGTGAAGAAGCACAGGAGCACAGCTACCTCTAACCACCTCTACCTCCCTTTCTGCAAGGGAGAAATCAAAATCCCAGAGTTTCAAACTGATGAACACAACTGCAATAAGTTTTGATGTTTAGTCTCAAAACTCAGGATGTTGCCTATGGTGAAGAATTGGAGAGATAATTAATCAGTGGAAATTCCAAAATGCAATCAATCTCACTGACAACTTCTCCAAAAGCTTGCTCCAGTCTGTAGCTGGAAAGCTGCCAGACAGAAAGACTTGGATACCTCTGGGCTAAGATGGTTGTAACACCTGCTTGCCATGCTACCTTTCAGGTTGGATGAAAGCATCTGTACACAATGCAGGCCAATATGGAAAATAAATTAATTAGCAATGATATGCTTTCTTAACTCACTCAACACACCCTGGTGTCTACCTTTAATATAGACTGCCAGGGCTGCTGTATTGAGAAGCATCATTGGATGAGACTTATCAGTGGCTGTTCTGTAGTGCAAAACAGAAACAACTGAGAACTGCTCATTGTTGCAAAATGTCTACAAAACCACTTTTCTCACAGGCAAGCAGAACAATTTATGTTTTTTTTTTAAAGTAGCAGACCTTAACTGGAGTAAATTGGTCTAGCCTCATCGGTTTCAAAACAGCCATGAAAACTCCTACTAGCTAAACACAGAATTCTATGTTCCCATGAATGACATTAAAGTGATGGTACACACTAGCAGAAGAAAAAGAGGACTTGAATATGATATTTATTGAATTAACCTTCAGTGAATAGTTTATAAAGTCTCCTTCCTTCCNCTGTATGATTGGCAGTTCTGTTTATTCCAGAATGCATTTTCTTAGATGTCACTTATTTAAAATGGTGACTTAAAAAAGGAAACATTTTGGGAAGAGTGAAAGCCACTCAATATTTTGGTAGTTTTGGTGGCAGGAAACAGAGAATATTGTTGGAGATTAAAAATTAACAATGGTCAAAGCATATTTCTTTTTTATCCATCTTGAGTGAAAACCCCCTGAGATTGAAGCTTAAATACCATTGGGAAAATTTGAAAACCTCGCCAATTTTGCCATTCATTTAAATTCTAAACCATTTAGTTCTTTGATGGAGAAGTAACACTGAAAAATCTGCTGATTCGGCTATTGCAGACTTTTAGAGCTCTCTTACTTTCTTAGTTTAGCTCACAGCTAAACATCAAGTTCATAATCAACTGATTAGATTGGCAGTTTGTCAAATAAAAAAAACTATTTTATTAAAATCTTGAATTACAGACATACTGGGAAACTTCACCTGTTGGCAATACACTGGGCTTTTAAAGACTGTGCTAAGAGATGCCAGTGCTTTTTAAATTGCCCTCTTAGAGAGTCCAGGATATCTTTAAACAGCTTTCTATGAAAGTTAAATCTGTCTGCTAAGTCTTGGCCTAATACCAGATTAAGTGAGGCTCTTAATGTCTCTTAAAAGAAAGATGCCTATGAAATGACAGGGGTGAGAATTAGACGCGCACACAACTGCTTTCATGCTACCCTTATGCTAAAGGAAAAAAGACAATAATGAGATGCAAAGAGAGATAGGATGGAAGACACAGAAGTGTGAGGAAAAGAAAAGCACAGAGTGCTAATATTCAATCCCTCACCCTGAATTATGCCTATTTGCCCTCAATCTTCCCAGTTTGATGGCATCTGGACACCACAGGGTTGCAGAAAATTTAAGCTTCTTTGTGTGGAGGACACAATGCAGAATACTGCATTGAAAACATGCCGTGCTGGTAGCTCCTCTCTCAGCTTAAAGGAAGAGTCTTCAAAATGGCTTTGCAGATCTACCCAAAACCATGTGAGAAGACAAAACTTTGCCTAAACATATGCAAAAGAAGCCATAGGTAGGGGAAATAAACACAGTTTCCAGGAAAAATTAGTCCAAATTGCTTGACCCAATGTAAGGCGGGAGAAAGCTACTACTGATATTCCCAGTAACCAATGGCGAGGTCTGCAATTAAAGACAAAAAGAAATCAGTAACCTATAAGGCTCTGCACTGACTGATGGTCTACACTTCAGATTCCATTCTTCAGTTTGTGACTGTTACTTGTTGTCATTTCAGCCATTAAGTATCCCACAAAAAGTCATTTAGTCAGTTCTTTAGGCTGCATTTTCTTTGATTGTTGTTTCCTTCTGCCTTAACTGTTTGAAAAAACTTGAAGAAGATAGCAAGGAGAAATAGACTTACTGATATCAGCATATATTTCCATAAAATAAAAATGGTTTCACTGAAGAGATCCAACTTTATTCCTCTGGAGAAGGATCTTCAAAGAAGTATATGTCTTCCTTTAAGAAAAGCATGTTTTGGCTCTTCAAATAAATATGGAACTGAGTTATAAGATGTTGGAAACTGCCATTCGCACATACTCTCAAGAACTTGGTTAAAGCCAGCATTAAAGTCTGCATTAAAGATCTTCCAGTATCATCTTATAAACTGTGTTGAGCAAAAACTTGATCACTTTCTTTCACAGTCCACATGCTTGCACTTCTTACACTTGACTAAGCAAGCAAAGCAGAGAAGTAGTGACTTATCATTTTGAAACGAGGCATTAGCCTCACTCTACACAGAAATTAAAATGCAAGTGAAACAGATTATTGCAAGAAAAGAGTATGTGGTCAGCTGGGTTCTGTACCTGAACTAAGGACAATGAATAAGTGCTCACCCAATTCTCTACTTGGTTTTACCGCAAGTGTGACACTGAGGAAGAATATCAAAATGTGTATTCAGAAGGATGGCATAAATATTGCACAGGCAAACTTAATTCTAAGATTACCTAACTGTTGAATGCTTGGTTTTGTTACTTTATTATTCTAATAACATCTGGTGTTACCTAAGCTTTATATCTGAAGACACAGTCCTAGGCAGATAAATGGACATTGATTGATACCAGTCCTCAGCAGTTTTCTTGGCAACACTGCTGAGCGACATTTGTTTATTTATTATCATTCATTGCCTGATAGGCCAGCCTGCTTATCAGTCATCCCATGCTCCTTTCCCTTAATTAGAGAGATCAAATACACCACCACAAATTCCCTCCTTGACCATCCACAGCCACCACTCAGCAGCAATGCCTCAACATAGAAGGAAAAAGAGTGGATTGGCTGATAAGAGAGAGGCTCAGATCCTGCAATGGTCTTCTTACAGGTTTACCAACCAAGCACAACAGGAATGAGTGAAGAGATCAAAGACACTGACTGTGGTTGATCAGGACAGGTGTTTGTGGTGATGTTTTCAACAGATGGAGGTTCCTGTGAGAGAAGAAAAGAGACCCAGGTTATACCAGCCAAATGTGATGACTCCTCAACCAGAACCACTGCAATCAGTTACATTTTTCTCCCTGTTGTAAAGTGAAGTGCATGCACACACACAGTTTTATCCGTTTGCATCTAAAAGAGAAGAAATGTTATCCCTTTTGAGAAGAAGAACAGATGCAAAAAGAATGAGAGACCTTTCCAGCACCACTTTCATAACAGAGTTCTGTTGTTTTGGAGTGATTTATTTCTGAAGAGGAAAAAAATGTAAAGAACTTGGAACACAAAAGTACCTTCTGATCAAGAGTTGTCTATCGTTTCATGAATCACATGTGATGGATGAGATTTATGAATTAGAATCTGCGTCAAAAGATTTACAGCATTCTAAATTAGTTATGACATCTTCTCGTCTGTGAGCATAAACTTTCAACAAAATATCTATATCACCATCACAGAGGCATGGCCAACCCAGTTCTTTCATTTCACTGCAGCACACCCGGACCCTGTCACAGTGTTTGATGAATTCTTGAAGGAATGGGCTTCAGATCAATTAAAATAAACACCACAAGCTGATTTATCAAATCTTTTCTGAATGCTCTCAGAAAATGTCAAAAATCTGATCCATTGACAGAGAAGAGTCAGAGAATTGTGGCAGCCTATGGGATCACAAGACCTTTTCAAAACCATCATAAATCACTACAGAAAACAAATGGGGCACCATGTGATAAGATTTTGTCTGACAGCTTTGCCTCAACAAGACATATACGAGATAAATGGATACCTTCGTCTATGCCCAATTGTCAGTTTACAAAGTTCCAACTTGTCAACTTGTAAAATATACCACATCCAAAATAATATACCTTTTTGGATATCCAATAGCATGATTTAAGAAACCTCTCACTCTATTTCTTTGTTGGAATTTTAAAAGTACTTCTGCAGGCAGAAATACTTGAGAAGAGACAGGAAGAAAGACAGGAAGGCTGGCAGACAGACATGTCAAATATTACCTAGCACAGTAGTTCTAGTATTGCAGCCTATTTAAAATAATTATTTCCCTCTTTTAATGCATTATAAAAATTATTTGAATTGCTGGAAAGTAACATAAATCAGAAAGTTAATGATAAGCTTGATATTGCTGTGAAATTGTTCTCGTTCATATAGATTCTGAACATATTCAAAACAATGAAGTAATACGTAAATATTTCTCAGGTATTAGTTGGACTCTTGAAAATGCCTTTGCTAATGAGGTATAAGGTTAGGCAAATCAACACAAATACTCATGTATCAGAAAACAAATGGATCTGATGCTGAATTAGGAAAGTGGGCAGTTATCCATTTCAGTGGTTGGAATTCTATTATCAATGCTAATTATGACTTGAGCCTGATTTTAATTTTAAAAAAAAAATTAATGTGTTAAAGAAACAAAAGGCATCATTTGCAAGTGGTTATGGATACAGAAGATTTAAAGAATTTCATTACATTTTCAACATTTCAAAATATGCTAGAAATTAGTATAGCAAAAAACCTAGGTAGTTTCTATATTTTGGATATAGCCTCTGTTGCCAGCTTTTTAAATACTGGCTTAGCTTTCCTCAATATGTAATAAGACTTCAATCATTATCACACAGAGCATGAAGAAATACAGAGGATTTGAAAATACAATTGCAGCCTGTGGTTTTTAATGTTGTTTATCTTTCAAGCATTATTTCCGTGCACCTCTAAAATTGCCATGGTTTTTCAGATGAAAGTTTACAAATTCAGATTCTGAAGAAAGTTCAATTTTTAAATAAAAATTAATCTTCCTCAGAGATGCACAATGATTCCTATGTCCAGTTTTCATCTTAGGGAGGAAGCAGAATAAAAATCCCTTTAGAATTCGTTTGTTGAAGCTATAGTATTGAAAATGTACTAAGCGTCTTTGTGATGTTCAAGGTGTCATGAATGGAAAACAGTCTCAAAAGTCCTTCCAGGGGCTCTAGCTGGGGCTAATAAACCAAGAGGAGAGAAAAGTTTGAAAAGTCTTGTTAACCAAGGCCAATGCCTCTTCAAACTCCTTGTTCAAATGAGTGATAATCAGATAAAGACATCAGCACAGCCTAGGTCCTTTCACATCTGATTTCAGACCTTAGTGTGATGAAGGGATGACTTTGGCTTGCAGATGAATGAGCTCCCCTGCAAGGGCTCTGCAGCAGAGTCTAGAGCCACCTTCAGCCCTTACATTTATTAGAGGCCTTTGACATTACCAGAGAGATGATTAAGCTACATGAGGTCTCCTCCACGTGTTATACTAAATTGATTCTACTTCTTCCTCTTCTATGCGACATATATGTTTCAGTATCTGTAAGAACTATTTGGAAGAAAAGGAGTAATGTGAATGCCAATCTATGAATAGAACCAATGGAAGTGGGAAAAGGAAAGCAATCTCAGGAACTAGATGCAATCACAATGCATGGTCTTTCTCCAGTGAAGGATACTTCAGTTATTAAGCTGAATGCACCTCTTCAACATCTCAGCACCGCTCAGAAAATCACAAGAATTCTTTTTAACATTTTGTCTTCATGTGCCTACAGGAAGCAGTTCAATATCCTACCTACTGTTGGTGTTAACATGTCTGCATTTTGCTATTTTTGAATGCCAAATAAGCTCAACTTTGCTGTCAGCCTTTAAGCTATGAAGTCATTTAGCACACCTTTGGTGTCACTAAACATATGTAATGGTATATTTGCACATAAATGCAAAAGAATATTTGTCATCTCCCTTGAGTAGGAATCTATAATTTCTCGTATTTGCTGCATTTGTGCCCTGTATATTTGTATAATAAATGGTCCATTAACTTTTAATTATAATTTCAGTACTAAAATGATGGGGTACAATAGAAAGACACTTCTATTCAGTGGCACTTAAAATTGATTTTGTTTATGAAAACTTGTAATCTGGATTTTTCTACAGTTTATACTTTTAATGAAAATGTGCAATATATTGATAAAAGAATAGAACACATATTTGTATTTATCAACATTGTCTCAATTTCCCCTATCTGCAGAAAAAGTGTCTGGATCACTGAGGCCTTCTATTGTTCTTGCGCTTTGTTAATTGCAGAACTATAACTAAAAATAAACACAAGGATGTAAGTCAGCAAGTGGACCACTTGAGTACTTTGCCTTATGGCAAACTCCTTAATTTCATCATGTTCACTGTAACAAAGGCTTTCAATTCATGTATATAGTAAAAGTATACCACTTTTATTATATACATGAACTTTTACTTTCAGAACAACATCTCTAAAAGCATTATTCAAACTTACGAAGTGCATGGACTAGTAGTACCTGAGCTTAGGAAAAGCTCTTGGCAAATCTCAGTGAAATTTTTTGACAGATTCATCTTCTAGCCTTTGGAAAAGAGAAGGTGCTCCAGGCAAGATATTTGATTAATGCCACAAAAAATAGTGTTGCTGGCACAGCTGGTATGTTGGGAGAAAAATTCATCACTAACTCTGAAACTGCCAAGTATTTTTCTCTCAACAGTTCTTTTCCGTACTTGACAGAAGATTTGCACAGGACAAACTAGCTTGACAGAGGACAAGTCAGCCAGCTGTTGAGGTATCTCTAAACATGACAGATCACTATGTTTTAACTCAGATTAATTCACTTATTACAGGTAGACCTAAATCACTGGTCATTGTCAAACCAGTTGTCACAACTAGCAAATCATGTCAGATTTCTGAACAAAAATATTTCAAATCTTAAACAGTTCTCATAACCTCAGCCTGTCTGCTTTTCACACAGCCAAGTAAAGCATTGCAAAATAACCAATGCTGTTCCACCAGTAGCTGTGTTGTTTGTCTGGTATTTAAGAGGACCAAAAGGACTTGGAGATTGAGATTCTGGTAACTGGTAAAAATGAAAGTATTTCCTCCAAGTTGCTTTTCCACATCCCATCCCAACTTTTTTGTCTCCTTTTTGTTGCTTTTAAAAGATTACCTGCTGCCTTTTACTCTTACCCGTTTTCGTCACTATATTTTCAAGAGTACCATAAATAAAAGACAACAGGACTAATTTTAAATATGCCCAGCATTGGCTCACCAGAACTATTAGATTGCTAGATGAGAATGAAAAATCACTGTCAAATGCAGTTGCAGAAATGAAGTCCATATTTAGGGCTGTATTTCAGTTGGTTTTCTCTAAGTGATTAGATAATAAAATCAGTAATTCAGATATATTCAAAAGACTTTAAAGGCTACAGAGCCTGAAGCATATTTGCAATATCAGAATTATAGACTGTCCCAAATTGGTGTTATTAGATCCAAACATCCTAGTTCATGGGGAAGTTTGGAAAAAATTTGAATGTTGCCAATGGAGCTCAGAGCTAATCAGAAACTTAGTCCAGAACATGCACTCACAGCACAAAATGTTTTGCCAACTGAATTCCCTTCTCAGGGATTTTTATAAGTTATACTTATGTTTTCACGGAAATAGAAGGACTGACCTACCAAAAATTTTTGTCTGAACTCTGAGGGAGAATGCTGGGTCTCAGGAGCAGCAATATATGAGCCAAAGAAGATTTTTTGCAAAGAAAAATTAATACATTTTTCATTATTGCTAATGAAGTGTGGTTAAGGGCATCTCAAGATGTGATATGTGAGGTTTTCGATACAAGACTGGATGAAACATCAAATAACCTGGTGTGATCTCATATCTGACCCTACTTTGAGGGTCAGCCAGAGATCTCCCTGAAGTCCTTTCTAGTCTGAATTACCCTGATTTTAGCAACATACTCTCTTTGTTTTATTCTTTCTTTATCTACAAAGTGCACAGCTCTCTTCACTGCCTACTCTGTAAATGTATATTATATTAAGAAAGTTACCACATCTCACTATTGTCATAGTACAACATACAAAGTGCATTTCTCCTACAAATCCTCAAAAAGTCCAGTAACCAAACACAGCCTATACAGCTTCCCTCTACCAATTTATGTGGATCAGTCCTCTCTGACCCAGTATCTCCTTTCTGTCAGATCAGCTTCTAAACAATTAGTTACCTTTTAGTTATTATTCCCTTCTGGCATGAAAGGTAGCTATGCAGCACATATTTCAAGAATGATAAATACATTTCCTCATCAGCAACAGAGCAATTCAACACAGTTTAACTAAACAAAGGATTATATATACCTTAAAGGCACAGGAGAAAAATGCAGTTAAAGTATAGATTCTAGAGGGTTTATATTTGCTGATGGGATTTCTAAAAGAAATTTAGTTAGAAACACAAAATTTATATATATTTTAGTTAGCGACTGAAACATTTTAGCTTCTTTCTGGCCAGAGAGCCATAGCTTCTGTGTTGGAAACATTTCAGTGTCTCAGAGAATGGAGCTCTCCTCTCTCATAATACTTTATGTTCAATTATACTTATGACAGGTATATTTTATACTCCAGCACAAAAGTCCTCCTACTTATCATGTCTAATCCTAGCTGAAAAGCTTGTGTGAAGAAGGACTTCAAAGGGAAATGAGTGTCCTCTTTGCTGCTCCTTGACAGTGTTCCAGGAAGGGGCAGGTTGATACTAGCCATTTGTGTAAACTGATCTGTTCTGGCTTGGGGTTCTCACTTTATTGCTGATAGAAACAAAACTGTAAAAGTGAATGTGAATGGACTTGTTAGATGACTTTTTTAGGTGGTATGTATGGACTGATACACATGCATTTTTTTTTTGCACAGTTTCAGACCACCACTCTTGTTATAAAATTATTTCCTTAAGAAGTCCTTCACATTTAAAAGGCTAGAGAACCCCAATCAGATCTCTGTCTCACAGATATCCATATCTCCATATATTTAGGAAGCTGTAATAACATATAATCCAATGGGTGAAAATATGGATGCATGTCTTGTAAAATTCTGCTGTTACCTGAAAAGCAGCTGTTTCAAGCTGCTTATCTCCCTCCCTATCCTATTCCAGACAAAATGATTCTCCTATCATTTTTTTTGCTAGAAAAACAAGTGAACTTGTTCTAAAATATATTTAAATTAAGGAGAGGTGGCAAAAACTTACCATTGCATCTATTTAAGTAACCAAGAATATATCAAATGAAATTCAGTTGGGAATGCTCGTAACTGTGGTCTGGCTGGTGGGTTGAATTGGGGTAGTTTTGGCAAGATGATGATGCTGTCAGTCAGCTGAGGTGGCAGCCTATTTAACTGGCATAATCAAAGGACTGAAGAGGAAATATGTCCACAAATCAAGTGACCCAACAGGTGATTATAACCCACAAGGGATTAACTTTTCTAACTATAGTACCCTCAACAACATGAAAAGGCTTTTTTTTTTGTGCTTGGGAAATATATTATCTTGGAGGCCTGTATAACACCAGAAAGTGTTCCTTGTCTTTCTGCTATGTAAATCAAGGTCTTAATGTTACTTCTCATTGCAGCCTCATTCCCTCAATATTGACTAAAGAGAAGAATATTACAGGCCTTAAAAAAAATAAGGAAGAAAGAAAGAAAGAAAGAAGGCAGAGGAAAGTACTATTGTCAGATACTCTATCTTCTTCTATGTTTTCCTATTTCTCAAACTCCCTCTCTTTTGGAG
Organism: Rhabdornis inornatus; assembly: GCA_013397075.1. Lineage (NCBI taxonomy): Eukaryota > Metazoa > Chordata > Aves > Passeriformes > Rhabdornithidae > Rhabdornis > Rhabdornis inornatus. The sequence goes on from VWZS01007264.1 coordinate 666,208, forward strand.
GCAGAAAGAGAATGAGACTGTGGAACTCTAAAACTAGGGAGGGATAGGAGGAAGTGGCACTGAGATGGAATGACATCAACACAAGCAGCACACATAATAAACACATTTTAGCTAAGATATTTGTAAGTATAAGGCATAATGTTTAAAACCTATTTCAGAATTGCTTTAATTTCACTGAAATATTTTACTATATTTTCATTTTGAAGTTCACAAGACAGCAAACACATGTAGTTTTGATTTTTTCTTTTTGTTTGTTTCTTTGTTGTTTGTTTTTTTGTTTTTATTTTAAGGTATCTACTTAAAACAGACGAACCAAAACCCTCCAAGGAAGAAATCAATTAATTAAAAATTACATAAGAACATCTGCTTGCAAGCTGATCAAACTAGAAAGGTGAAAACAACGTCTGCTCTAGTGGAGGGAAGAGAGATGACAGTTTGGGGTTTAGGGAAAAGGCAAAATGTGGGGTAAATGATAAAGAAGCTGCCAGATTCCATGTCTTGAGCCACGTTAAGATGTGAACTTAAACACAAAGTTCAGTTCAGTGAAGCGGAAGGACAATTCTCTTCCTTAGATAGAAAAAGATCTTTTTTCATCTGTAGCAGGTGACATATGACTTGTGCAGATGAGCCACTAGCCATTTCAATCCCTATAACTTGAGAAATTCATCAGGATCCAGGAACACTGACTTGGATTATTTACATGAGCTTGACAAATGCTGTCATTTAGTAAAGTTATGCACAAATAAACAATATTTAACCAAATGTAGTGATGTTCTGTATGAAAGGACTCAAGCAGAAGAAATGCCACAGAGCATAATAACAGGAATGAGCCCTGCTTACATATGATATTTGTTAAATCATATGCACTTGATAGTCAAAATTAACTTTTTAGAAGACAAAATTTAATGTATTTTAAATTAATATATTCTTTGTTAAAGCTTTTAATGTGGTTGTTATTTTCTCTCTAAGTGAACTCAATTTAGCATATTGTGACTTTAAAAAGGGAATACTTTTGGGGTGGATTTTTTTACAGCTCAGTTTATCAAACCCCTGGGTTTGCTGGAAAGAGTAATTTTGCTCACATACATAATTTTTTCCAGGATATTTTCTTATACGAACACGTTGTTTCACGTATATATGAGAATCTTAGTAAAACCGGATCTTACTGGCCCATAATTTATCAGGAACCAAATTTTAACAGCAAGACCTAAAAATACTTTTAAAATGAGAAATGCAATAATGCTGAGCTATTTGGCTGCTTCTTAAGTCAAAGGCATTGGAGGCTTTGTTAACTGAGCATCTCACAGTGTCTCTAGCAAAGTGACATATGTCTCCTTTATACACAGGCATTAGATGAGCCTAATTGAAAATATCACAGATTCAGCAGCTGACAGCCTACTGTGGCTGAGAGGGGGATGTTTTTTCCCATTTTAAACTATTCTCTCTTGCAGTCTTCCCCCTTTGGGAAAAGCACTACTGAAACTGATATTGTGTTACACTTTTTTGAGACAAAACTGCCATTTTTTCATTTAGTTGTGTTACACTTAGTGTTACATTAGGGAAAAGGACCCACCAAAATGGTGAAATGGCACCTCCTGTGTGACAATTTTGCAAGATATGCCTTGATTTTTGCTGCAAATGCAGTTATCAGTTGAAAAAGTTGAAATGAAATGTAGGGTGATGCTCTCAGTGAAAAGTGGGCACTAACTTTCAGTGCCCAATGACTTGAAACTTGTGGCTTCTTAAAAGAGAGATGAATCTGAACAAGGCTTAAGAATCACTTTCCAATTTCCATTTGAAATTCCCCATCTCTTTTACATCAGCAAAAATTGTCAGGCTTGTCATTGTCACCTGAGAAACAGGCACTAGCAGACCATGTTTTGTAGGCAAGTACTTGTGATGATCGGAATGTTTGTTTACAGCGAGCATGGGTGTGAATTCACAGCACACTATTTTGCACACTTCTATTTTGCAGTAAGACCCTAAGGATGCCTGAAGAGTGGTATTTATACTGACTAATATAAACATATATTTTAACATCAGATCAAAGTTAGGCATCTTAGTTCCCTTGGCTGTATCAGTGAACAGAGAGGGAAGATGCAAAGACCACAAGGCAGGCTTCTGCTCTTAATTGTGTTAAAGTACCTTGTCTTCTTGAAAATCCTACTTCATACACCTGGAGTTAAATGCCAAAATGTGAAAATGCTAACCCTATTAGGCTTACAAGAGCATCCACCCAAGAAGTTTGTTGTGAACTGAATAGTGGCCAAGGAGAAACACTATAGACTGGGGATGTTACAACTTGGCAACAGCAATCACAACCATCTTTCTTAACTGAATACTAAGGTATTTTAGAGCTCATGGATGAATAATTAATTCTTTTTCATTGCAAAGAGTAGTAACAAAAGTTACCAAAGTATCACTACAGCTCTAGAATATGGTATTTATGGTCAGATAAAGCCATGTGGAAATGAAACTATTAGGAAAATATGCCAAGCGCTCTAAGCTGGATTAACTCCACTGTATGTCAGTGCTCTGGAGACACTTTCCCTTTGCTCAGCAAATTTTTGTGGCTACCTGGCTGACACATTGTTCCATGCAAGGAAGAGCTCTTTATATACCATCAATAACAGCACAGGTGGAGGCAAACGGTTATTGTAAACAACTCTAATTAGGTGACCTTGGAAAAGACCTGACATGCAGGGAGGAATCCTGATACAGTATTTGACCATATTCAGTGCAGTTAAAAGTTATTTCCTGGTCAACTATTTAACGTGGTCAGGAAAACAGTCAGCAGTCTATGCATGTTCAGCAGGGCTTCCAAAGTCACTTTAAAAAAATTGTTAGGTTTGATTTTTTGATTGAAAGCTTTATGTATAAACCAATAGAACCTGACAGACAAAGTATCGTAGTAAATATGCTGATCTCAGACTGGAACCAGTGTTAACATTGCCTGAACTCATTAATAATATTATTTTTTTTTCACAGAGTAGAAATGCACTTGAATATTTCCTTCTTTCTTTTAAGGTACATCAGAAATCAGATTCCCCTAATGAAATAGAAATTCGCCTGTACTTCTATATTCTCTCACAGCACAGTATAGACTAACAACAGAAAAATAACATAATGCAAGAAAACAGAAACAAAATAATAATAATACTAAAAAATTAGGCAACCCTAGAGGATATAAAACCAAAGAGAAATGAATGAGAACAAAAGAGAAAAATAAAATTATACTATATTTTGGTGTCCATTCCTGTCTAAGAAAAGAACTGAAAAATATTGAAATTCTTCAAAATATACACATATCCAATGGGATGCATAAGCTACTATACAAGAGAGAGCTGAAATGGACTCTGATCATAATAGATGAAATTCAGTTTTCTAATGCTTAAATAGAATCTCTTAGTGATTGATATATCTTTTTACTCACTTTTAGGCTAATAATTTAGCACCCTCCTTCTGTATGTCAAGCTAGTTCCATGGAACTTGCCATGATAGTAAATGCATACTTTGTAATTGGGACAATTTTGTCATGGGCAGATGGTAGTGTCAGTCTAAAGCCCACCTTTATAATATGCTGCGTTTCATTCACCTCCTTTGCCAAAAGATTGCAATGTCTAGACATGGCCAAATGATGTATCTTTAAGCTTTGATATGTTGAGCAATACCAATAGAAAGTGGAGTTTTTAAATTGTGAGCTATGATGCTTCTTCACAAATGCTCATTAGTAATTCGAAGAGGTTTTAAACTGTAGGCTCTAATCTGACTAACTGGTCACCTGTTGTCCCTAATTTATGCCACTTTTAATCCTTGACTGGTAAATTCAGATTTTTTAGAGTTCTACAGTTTTAATATTCATGCTGGAGGGATCCTTGACACTAAGTTTTATACTCCCAAAAAATTACAGAATTTTTGTTCCAAGTTTTCATTTCATAGTGTTTAAACTGTAAGCTCTCAGAAGCTGCCTTTGTGCTGCTTTGTATTCACCCATCATCTGGCACAACCGGCCTGCTTCTTGGTCAATAATTAGGCAATGACACAGTAAACATGATTATGACTAGTACCTTGGTTTTGATTAGTTACAAACTTGCAGCTTTTCACATGACTAGTGTATTAAAATATCTTTTAGGCCCCCGAAAATTATTTCTGAACTTCCGATTGCGCTTTTATGTGGCTGCATGGTTATAATATTTAGCCCTATAATAAGGAAAAACTTATTTTTTCAAAAATCAAGAGAACATGAGCAGAATTACCAATACTGATAACTCAATGGTAAGAAAATGCTATATTCACAAAATAACACTGCAAATGTTGCTATTTCAGCCACCCTTAATGGGTAACTACATCGAGAGATTAACCAGAAAACAGTCATTTTCCCCCTTCTTCAGCCCATCGCAGGAGCAGCTAGTAACATCCCTACAGAAATGTTCTGATGACTTTAAATTTTTAGTTCTGAGACTGACAAAATATGTCCTTTGTACATCTACAGAATGACCGTCTGCCAGAATAGTCCTCTTACCTTTACTCCTAACTCTCCTTCACCTTTGTGATAGCTCTTGGCAATTTGCATAATAAGAAAATGTATAAATATGTAAAAATGTTTCTAATATGCCCTCTGATAAAATAAAAGCATTTTAGCATGGAGAAACAAGACAAAAAAATAATAATTACAATACTAGATAACAGAAAAAATAATGCAAAACTAACCCAAGATCATTCACTATCTGAATCTGAAAGCCACATGAAAAATATGCTGCAATCACCCATAGAATTTTTCCTCTTTTAGCAAAAGTAGTTTTAGTCTTCAAAAAAGTGTTAGCTTTCTCTTAGCTAGTGGATTTGCAACCAAAGGAAAAACAAGAAATAGGATCACTTAAGCAGGCAGTGAGAAATCAAAGACTGTCATTGCTGATTTGAAAGTCATGAACACCTTTTTCACACCCAGACCCAGCTCTGTGTGCTAGATGAAACACTTATTTTTGAATCCTGGACCTGACTGGCTCGAACATATCAGCCAACTTCAATATTTTATTCAGTGTATAAACAAGGGAGTAACAGATCCACTGTGACTTTACCCAAAGTGCACAGAATTCTTTAGCCTCTTTGCAACCCACTCTTCCCAATGGAGCCAACCCAAACAGTAAATTATTAGGAACTATACTGACTAATTAATTGTTTGGCTTGAACTTTCCTTCTCTTTCCCCATAAAATGTTATATTTCTTTTCTTATTTCTCATTAAAATGTATGTTACTGCTCTTCCTTCTTTTTATCTTAACATTTGTTTTTGCTACCCCTGAACTTCTTCATTGCCCTGGTTGCATTTAAGGGCCTTCCCAAGAGAATAAATGGGATAAAATTTGTCATTTTAGATATATATCTTTTCTCTCTTCATTTACTTAATATGTACCTACAGGAATATGAAAGCAGATGGACCCTAACCTGAGAATCAAGTTAACTGTATACTGTAAAGGTAACAAAGTCTTTAAGTTCGAGCTACTAGAGCATATATTAGAGTTAGGAAGAATGGGCTGAACATTCCACTGTGCTGGTATTTTATTTAGCCATTATTAATTGTCATCAATAATTGGACACCATTAAGCAGTCTTGACTCAAATGTGAGATGAGCTAGTTTCAGCTAACTCTTGTATCATATGGAGACTAAATTAGGCTTTTCAATAATCACTGTTTCTAAATGGCAAACAAAAGGTATTCTGTATTGCTCCTGTGTCCTTTATGAGTTCCATAAATAACTAATTAACCTCTGCAACAAAAAGTCAGCATTAAGACAGGAGGCAGTCTCTCTGTACAAAAGATGGGCATCTAAGAAAAGATCTGAGCAGCACAAAGCTTACACTCTCCTTTTTTGCAGTGCTCTCCACAGAAATTAAATGCTTATTGACTCCACATTAATATCCATTTAGTAATCTGCCATTTTTGTTTGTTTTAATATAACACACAGTTTTACAGTAGAAAGGAATTATGCAGTTTAGAAGTATGAATATTAAAAAAGTATATAATTAAATCTGTAGCCTGAAACCTCTGTCTAAAGCTATAATGACAAATTTAGTCCATATTTATTATGGGGCACAAGGGACTTTAACTAGATCATTAGTTTATATGCCTTACTCAGTAGTGAAGTTCTAAAACTTCACATTTTGCATATTATTACATTATTCATTTTTCCAACTAGGCATAAAATATGGCTTCCCAAGAGTACAATACCTAATTCTTCAAAATATACAAAGATAGCAATAAAATGATTAAATTACAACTCTTACATCTGTTCTTCTTGTTTGATTATAAATTAAAATGTTCAAAACCAGAAGAAAACAATGCAGGTAGCAAATATGTTTAACTTGCATATCTTCTCAGAGTTAATAATTTACCTAACTCTATCCCTGAAATTACAGATGTTGTTGGCTTATTCCGTTTTCCACAGGTTGTTGTGTGTCTCTTCGAGAGGTTGTGAAATAGAGTATAATTTGACGATAGATTTAAAAATCACTGACTCTGACTGATAACATGGATTAGGTGCTGTGAACTCACCATCACAGTTACTGAGGAAGGCTGATCAAAGGACTCAATGAGATTTCTGTGTGTATGAACACAGTGGTTTAAAAAACCCATAAAGCGTTATGCCTGTCAGGAGAAAAATATAAAATACTATTCTAAACCACTACCCATCATTGCAAAATGCTGCTTGGTGTTTTCTTTATCAATTACACATTAACAAATCTTTAATCCAATGATGGAAATGCACCAGTGCAGGTGACACTGACAAATTATCCTTGGCAGTCTCTGAACTCACAACACATTTCAAAGAAGACTACCTCGATATAAAATGCATGAACTATTACATCACAATGTATACTGAGAAATTTGATTTTAGGGAGCATTATTAGGGAAATTGGTTATTTACTGAAAAAAATATATTTGAGAAAAATAAATGTATTTTAAACTCTATTATTCCACTCACCTGGGGGTGGTTTGTTTCCTAAAATCCTGAAATTCATAAAAACAGATACCTAAAGAAATTGTTTAAATTACTGTGGTCATAATGGCACTGAAGCAGCATTATGCAGCAAGGCATTACTGGATGCCATTGTAGGTTTCTGTGGATAAATTAGGGCAACAGAAGTTACGAATGAGTGCTCCTTGAAAGCTTCTGAACCAATTGAGTTTTCATCAAATTGAGATACCATACTACGTTTCCAGTTTTCATCTGTCTTGAATGGCTGTATTTACTCTAGATGAAGATTACTCTGTAGATTCCCTTGACATGTGCCTTCCAGATATATTTTATGCCATCATCAAAAACATCTTTCTTTCTTGATATCAGGACTGCTTCAGTTGCAAATAGAAACATGGAAAATAAAGAACTGCATGAGTTTGAATGATCAAACTCTTCCAGTTACTGAGCTAAACCCACGTAAGCCAGCTTATAAAATGTCCACTAAAGATTTAACTTGCTGTTTTCAAAAAATAATATTGTGCTGATAATGGACACAGAATAAATCTAAATGATGCTTCCATTAAATTGAGAAGGAGGAATAAAAAATTGGATGAAGAAAAAACTTACAAGAATTTGAAAACTCTCATGTAGAAAAGGGCTTTTTGATAAAATATTCTGTTTGCAAGACTAGTTTTATGTAATATAACATGTTAAAAATCTATCTTATTCACCCAATCTGCAAGGGGAAAAAAAGAGAAAGGGGAAAAATAAAAGAAACTGACTTCATTACATGGTGCCCCTTGATAATTAAAAACTTGATCTGGCCTCTGTCCACTGCTGTTCTAAATGAGCCCAGTCAGTCTGGCCCATGTCTTTTCATTTCATTTTCTCTAGCCAAATGACTACCATCTGCTGTCACAAAGCTGTCACACAATCAGTAATGGAAGTTTTCTAAGGAATATAATGGCTGAAGTATGAATATATGACATTCCAGCTCCTATCTAGCAGGGTAAGAACAGCAACCCATTTGAAAAGAAACAGCAGTAGTGTTCTCCCACTTCTCAGCAAGTGCATTGTAATACAAATCTTTATTTGGACTCAGGACGTTGACAGGTCAATTGAACAGAATAAGTCTAGTTTATGATGCAGTTGTCAGAAGTGGTTAAAGCAGGAGTCTGTTTACCAGCGCTCTGAGATATTCCAACAATTTTTCTTGCAAACCAGCACCTTGAGGTTAATTACTTTACCAATTTGAGTAAATGGCAAGCCATATTCCCATCTGTCTCCATTAGTTCCTCACTATTTCTCAATTCATGATGACTGGGGTCAAGGCTGTGGTACAAAAGAAGAGCTAATAAAGCATGAATGGAGCAATTTTCTGTTTATACAAATGTGGTAGCCACAGCATAAATACGGAAGAGACATTTTAGAAATGCATATTCTTTGCTTTGAAAACTCTGGGTGCTAACTATATTTAGAGAAGTAAGAAACAAACACTAGCAATGAATTGCCAGTTCCATGCTTATTTATCTTTAATAAAACCTGCTACGTAGCATTGCAATGCCCGCTTGCACCCTGGCACAGGAATTAGAAAAGTTCTGAAAAGCCTACAGCAGTTGATCTCTACTAAGCTTGCTAATTCACCAAAGGCAAGCTGCCTGGGAAAGAAAAAAGAAAAATCTCTTTATTTTGGTACCAAAATGCAGCATTACTGAAGCTTTTCTTCCTCAAGTAAACATTTCTTGCTATCTATACAGGATTTAGTGCTGGAATCCCTTAAAAGCTCTTTAGCAATAGACTGATTTAAGAGCATCTCTAGGGACAATACCTATTTTATTTCTGTTTGTTCATTAAAACACTGTGAAAGTTTACTCCTGTATTAAAAAGCATAGACTTTCTCTTATTTCTTAGCTTTAAGTTCAGCCATAAAGTTATAGCCTACTCAAAACACTTAGTTTTTATAACCAATACCTTAGCTAAATAATTTAAGGGAAAACCTCCACCAATTTCCACAAACTGTTAATGAATATGCTAGTTTGATAAATTCTGCCTAATCTACTTTGTCTAAACAGTGGCAGTCTAAAAACAGAAGATAATATTTTGGCCATTTGCCACAAATGGCAGAATTACTCATTAATTAAACACTACAATAAAATAAATTTTGCAGCAAATGAGGCATAAAGCACGTATTCTCCCATAAATGATTCAAAGTAGAATGGAGGTAATAATGTTCTATTTCTGTTTGTGTAGTATAAAAATTTTAATCCATGGCATATCCATCAGAAGCCACAGAAACCCATTAACGTGAACCAAATCGCTAAGTCCATACACATATAAATTCCTGTAACACAGTCTAGAGAAAAACATATTTTTAGATTACTATATTCATCCCTAAGATCAGATCAAAAGCCAAGCAGTAAAGATGACAGCAGAACAGCCAAAGAACAAAATTGACTATCAACTCTTCTGATTTGTTAAGTAATAAAATAAGGTTTGCACTTATATATTCTATTCTACACACAGTTCACATTGACAGTTTTTCTCACTATATGTTTTCTATCTTACAAAATATTCTTTTGCTGGTAGTGTGGATTCTAAACACTAATGTTGTTCTGACAGTAAAGAAAAACAAAACCAAACACATAAAGATGATTGGGAAAGCAGAGAAGGGGAAAAGGTGGTTAATTCTATATTCATTTGGATATCATATTCCTGGTTTATCATATAAAAAAAAGTGAAAAACAAGGAGAGAATATAAACTGATGAATAGTCTGTCTTCAATCTTTCAATAAAATCTAGATGGACTTTTCCAGAGAAGTCCTTCTTCAATTGAAACTTTTCCTGTTTCCACTGGGTAATTTCAACAACCTTCCTAATTAGAATGATTATGATAATATTTTGTTGTTATTTTTTTTTAAATATATGTATTTTTCACAATCATTTTACCCCATTTGGATCTTGCAATTACAATGAATTTTTAAACTGCGTGCATGCATCAACCACAGTAAATCCATATCTTGTGAAAATTTGGTGGAATTATTTTTACTCAATAATTGCTGTAATTAACAGAATTCCTTGGGCTTTTTTTCCTGTTATGTTCTATAAAGAGTACCTGAATGATGGACTTGACATCAAAATCAGGTGTTCATTACAAGTAGAGATGTAGTAGCAAGCACAAGTACAATACACACAATACTAACAGCAAACTTTATAATATACCACTTCATTTGCAACTTAATAGTAAAGTTTTGGTGACCTCAAACTGTTTTTGTTTATTTATTTGGGAACAAAAGTTCAGAGTCATCTCCTTACATGAAAAATATTGATGATGACATTCTGCAAGGATCCAGTTATTCTAAATAGTTGTTCAATAGCATGAGGAGCAGCTGAGGTCACTTGGTCTGTTCATTACAACTTCCTCATGAGGGGAAGAGGAGGGGCAGGCACTGATCTCTTGCCTGTGGTGACAGTGACAGGATCCAACGGAATGGCTGAGGCTGTGTCAGGGGAGGTTTAGGTTGGATATTAGATAAAGCTTCTTCACTTGTTGGGCACTGGAACAGGCTCCCAAGGGAAGTGGTCACAACATCAGCCTGGCAGAGCTTAAGAAGATTTTGGACAATATTCCTGGAACGTGGTGTGACTCTTGGGGATGGTGCAGTGCAGGGCCAGGAGTAGGACTTGATGGTTTTTATGGTTCCCTTCCCACTCAGCCACTCTGTGATTCTATGTTTCTGTAATCTTGCTGACTGAATTCGAGAACATGACAATTAAACTCTAAGAGCCTCAAAGTGGGTGTTCTGGTCTTGTAATATGTGCTAAGTATAATTGGAATAAATTCAGAAAAGTAATTTCTTTCAAGACCCGAGGTTGAATCTCAAAAGGGAATATGTAAAAAGTCACCCTCTTATTCTTTATGTCATCCAGACTCCTCAGCATTTCAATTTTTAATCCCTTCTTGTCCCTGTGTTTCAGTGGGTGAAGCTACAGAACAGAGGGTTTTATAAGTTTATCAAAAATGTTCTGGAATGTGGGAAGTCATTGGAAATCCTGTTGCACTGTTTAATCACCTAACTAAAAAAAGAGCCAGTACCATTTTATGGGAACGTTGCAGGGCAGCATTAAACAGTTGAAAATTGCTAGTATCAATTTAATTAATAAAAATCATGATACAAAACTGAAGTGAAACATGAGTTGGCATTTCATAAATCTGCAAGCTCCTATGGCAAAGATTAATTATATCAACCAAGAGAGATGAAAAAATAACAGCTCAAAGCTATACGAGTTTTAATAAACAACGATTTTTTAAAAAGTCTTACAAAAAGATATGTCTTAGGGTTGTATTCAAATCACACCAGATTTCATCGACCACAATCTTTTCTATGGGATAAAATGGAAACCACCTTAAAGCAGTATAACAGTTGATTTCAACTTCTAATTTGCAAAAAAATGCTTTATAGAGCATCTTTACAGCAGCCTCATAATAAGATAAACATGGCTTGTAACTTTTTCTCTCCCTTCACAAAAAAACATGAAGCCCTGGCTTTATTTTTAAAACACTAATTACATGATGGGAAGAAGCGTGTAATTTCTCAGAACACACTGTAAGACAAATAATTTGTGAGAAGAGTAGCAAATTAATGCAGAAGTGCACAAAAGCTTTATTAAGGAAATGGTGCTCAAAGCACTGACTTCTCCAATACTTCAAATCTGTTTCTGCTCCTTGAGCTAGCACTGCTTTAAGCAAAAGATGAAGCTTTGTCAAATGATAAAGCAACAAGACATATTACCCTGCTTCTGTTATGAAATTCCAAATGAAAAACCCCAAAGATTTCTCAATTTTGCACATGTTGTATCTCTCCCAAAGTGTCCTACAGAGGATTTGTTCAAATTTGTAAATTACTTCTGTGTGCTTTGTCAAGACAAAAATGTGAGCTTTGCTGCTCTTTGTGGCAGATGTTTGGGCATGCTTTCAGTTCTGTATTGTTGTAGCTGTAAAAAGAATGAATGCAACTGGTAAATGGAATAATTTCCTCTCAGATTTGCTTCACTTACGATATCTGGTCTATAAAATGTCTTAGGCACAATCAGTTGTATATATCAGAATTTTACTGCTTTTCTCAAAAAAAAAAAAACACCAAAAACCAAAAAACCCAAAACCAAAACAACAAAAATACAAAACCAAACTGAAATGACAAAAAACCAATTGAACAACAGGCTGTATATGAATACAAGGAAAGTTTGCCTACAATCTGTTAGCACTTTGGACTGTAGAAGTTTTTCTGGCAGACAATGAAACTACCAGTAAAAAAAGAAAAGGTGAAATAGCTTCAAATGTCAAAACTTTGTAGAACTAACTTAACATGACACTATTTCTCTATCTGAGAGAATGGCTCCAAAACTGAAGAATGAAGGGATACTTCAAAAAAAATGAAAAAGAAGTAAAATATCTATTAGTACTTACTTCTCAGCTTTTCTAGATTGGATCCCAAATCTTGAGATGTTTAGATTTGAATAACTTTTAAATACCTTGATACTGAGATCATTCTCAGGACTTTGGTTGTGCTTATACCCATTGAATGAGCATGCCTCAACAACACTTGGTGAAAGAGCTTCTTGCTGGGTATCACTACCTGTTCAGTATTTCTTATAAGTAAATAAGTGGGTTTCCTTTCAGAACTAATAATTTTGCATGTTGAACTTTTGGAAGATCCTATCCTTGATAGAGGAAATAACTTTTAACCTTTCAGTTCATATTAAATAGGAGATTCAGCAGTCCATGTGGAATTTCAATACATTAATTTACAATAAGTAGCTCACTGCAAACAGAATCAGTGTTCCTAAGCATCCAAGACAGGATCAGTTTTTACAGATAGAGCTATTGGGTCCATTGGGCTAAATGCCTTTTTTACTTCCTAAGTTTTCTTATTACACTTGCAATAATGTGACATGAGAATAATCAATTGCTTTTTCTCCTTTTGTGGAGCCAAACACAGCTATCTGAATCTGAGCATGTTTCTTGATGAGCAGGTCAGTGAGAAAAATTATGAGCTGAAGAACTGCACTGACAGCTAAACCACTCCTATAACTAGAAAAATTAAAGCTATTTAGGTACTGAGTAGTGCCCCAAGTACTCTGGCTTTCAGCCAAGGCTTCCACAGTTTTACTTAAATCTATTCCCAAAACCAGAAAATTGGTTGATTTAGCCATTGTTCCTACCTCCATTTCAGCATATATGTGAGGAACTCAGAAAAGAAGGTAAGGAAGCACTACTTAAGGACATTTGCCTGGCCGAGGATGAGAAGCTGTATGGTAAAGAACTGAGGTGATCAGAGGTAAAAATCTCATCTATTCCTAAGTCATCACTGTCATTTTGGTGTCAACATCTGATAGATGAGGTAAGCATCCTTGAATTCATCAAGTTAGGATGCCAATTGCTACCATGTTTATAGTTCCTGCTTTCATTTTGGAATGCTTGTGAATAACAAAATTTTCCAAAGATTTCTGGTTAAAACTTCTCAGTCATGGAAACTAATTTTTAAGAGAAAGAAAAAAATCACTTTATACATTACTGCTTAAGGTCTCTTCTAGTGAAGTAATTCATCAGAAGTCACTGAACCCCAGCTACTCTGATTTTTTACTACACTAAGGAACAGATGATGAACTGAATGAAGTGTCTTCTGAAAAAGTAAACTGCATATTCTTTGTGCTCCCTGTATATAATAGAAAGTGCAGACTGTATCTTAAGATATGGCAGACCATTTCCTACAGGGAAGTAAGGTACTTATCTGATGCTAAAACAGAATAATTTTTCTTTCCATGGCTAGACTGCAGGATGTAATCCAAACTCTAAACTGGCAGTGAGGGGTGGGGGAAATGGAATGTGGATGGTAATTCTGATTTCACAGCTGAGCAATAAAATCTCCTGTAGGTTAGTTCCCATGAAAGAACTAATAAGGACACTTGTTTTCAATCACAGATGCTCTCTTCTCAGTCCTATTCTGAAGTGCTTTATTCAGAGTTTCCCCAATCAATATTTTGACTTTGAGAAGCAGAGCTATTAGAGGTTATTTAGTTGGAGAGGGGGAATGCCAGGTCTTGAGCTAGGCAGTCCTCCTCTACAGTTTGTCAAAGAAGGTGAGAGGAAAAAAAAGAACTGATATAAAGAAACAGTGTACCTTCCCACCCTAACCAGTAATCTTATTTTCTAGAATTTCATCCTTTGCTAAACATAGTTTATAGATTAGAAAACATGCAAACCCAAAGCACTGAAGAAATGTAACATGAAAAATATGGTCATAGTATCATAACCTTTCTCTAAAATGAGCAACAATATTCTTGGATGAATTCCTGTCCTGAGATGAAACTCTCAGCAAACTAAAGTATATTCCTTTGTCTACTATATAGAATGATTATTTGGGTAAGACACAATTTGGATTTTTGCTGGCTAGGAGGAAAATATAGTAGGGTGGGAATATGTGTGAATATACACACACATATATAAAAATTTCTATTCTTTAGGTATAATAATGGATTTTTAGGTATTTTAGGAAAGAATACAACTTCAATTCCAAGCTGTAAAATTACCTTAACGTGATTTATGCATACCTCAAAATCTATTTCAAGCAGCAGTTTGGTTTTACTTCTCCTACCAAAAAGGGTAGAAGTTGTTCTACGAAACACAAACATAGGGTTAGAGAATATACTGTCTCACCACCATACAAAACTGACAAATGAAGGCTACAGTTCTTTACTGTTCAAACACTTAAGAAAACTTTATTAAACAATGTTTATTACTTGAATTCCTAATCACAGTGGATGACTGCATTCTTATCATCTGTTTTCTGTCCACAGTATGCAGCAATCTCTTTTGGGAAGATGGAGTGCATGGCAGCTTATATTTTGTTGAATATTCTTCATTTTGGCTACAAATCCTTATAAAAGTTCTGCTTAATGTGCTTAAGGGTTATATCCTAATTGATTTTACTTCGTATGCCTTTGTTTTCAGGATTATTATTGCTTGTTAGCAGCAGTACTTTGCCTTCCAAATGCTGTTCTTCCTAACATTTCTTATTTACTAGAAGAACAAACGAAGAAAAGTCTGCAGTTTAGCTCTGCTCATATCTTGAAGCCAGAAGTTTCTGAAAATCATTGGTTTAGCAGTCATACACCTATCTGTCTTTTTGTAGCTTCCATATCATAGGCACCAATCTAAAGAATTTTTATATAAATGAAAAAAGAAAATAAAAATTTCTCTGTTACTCCAGATATTTGTTTTACAATAATATAATTTTACATTAGTGCTTCTCACTATTTTCTTTTTACTTCATACTTTTGGGATTGATCACTATTTTTGATCTCACACACTGAGTAAGGACACTGTTTTCACCATGTTCAGGGTGAAGCTTTCATGCAAGCTTTTTTTAGGACTGCTTGCTACATAGAAGCCAAACTGAGCAGACACTGGTTACTTATTTGATAAGAAGGGAAATAACAGAAAAATGTTTTATTTTACAATCAAAAAGATCCTTCTACATCTTGAGAGATGAAGTTAAATATCAGATAATTTTTAAAAAATGTTTTTAAAAGTAATAGAGGCTTAAGTTGTAGATGCTGAATTGTAACAGTTGATATTTTCGTTAAATAGGTTTATTTCAAACTTTTAGTTGCTTGTTTTCTTAATAGCTGATTAGGCAGTAATTTTTTTTTTTTTAGTACATATCAATTCTTTTGTACTATAGAATGCAAGTTTCTGTTAAAAGATAAGGTGGTTCTGCTTTTATTTTAGAAAGACAGTCAAATAAGTTACCTGTACATATCAAATGGAAACTCTAGTTGTCAAAATTACTTCCTCTTTTGATTCAATGTGGGTGTTTTTGAGTTGCAAACTGTAACTCTCAATTCCTTTTGGCCAACTCCATATGCATCTGACTGATTATTTGTTTAGCAGCACTCAGCACACTGAACAGGGCAGGTTTGCTCTGCTGACGACTTTATTACCCATCTGCCACAAAGCACGGCTGTGATATAATTCATTCTATTTACCCTAAAACAACAACAACAACATCACTTCTCATGGGTGTGCAGTGTTATGAGAGGGAA
Organism: Rhabdornis inornatus; assembly: GCA_013397075.1. Lineage (NCBI taxonomy): Eukaryota > Metazoa > Chordata > Aves > Passeriformes > Rhabdornithidae > Rhabdornis > Rhabdornis inornatus. The sequence goes on from VWZS01007264.1 coordinate 682,266, forward strand.
AAATAATTTGGCACTTCATCTTTCAATGTCTTTCGCTTGTACACAGGGGAAAATTATGAAGATATAGTCCTTTCATTAGAAACAGTGCAATAAAACTAATATTTCTTCCCTGAATATACAGCACCAAGGAGACATCCCAGAATTTGGAATGTACTCATTTCTCAAATACAATTAACCAGTTGATATAACTGCTTAATAATTTGATTTTTTTTTTTTTAACAGGACTTTTTGGTAGTTCTGATTTAGGAAAGCTTTTTCCTTCTGTCAGGTTGAAGGGTTTTATTCAGTTTATTTTTGTAATAAGCCTGTGTAAATGGTTTGCTGCTATGTAAGACATCCAACAAAAACATGTAAGCACTTTCACTTCAAAATCCTCCACCAACCTTTCTTCCATCAATTTTACAGCACAGTAAAGAAACACAGTTATGAAACAGGACGTTGAACGTTTAGAAGCTGTTACACAGATAGATAGACCGAAGTGAGCGTACATGCGTGCGCAAGCTCGCAGGGAGAGGCAGCGTGGGCAGGGCAGGTGATGAGGACAAGCCTGAATAACAATGAATTCAGAAAGCAGAGGTTGGAAACAAGCATGCCTTTAAACAGTGCACACCTTTCTTTCTGTAATTTCGATAAAACCAAACTGAAGGTATGTGGTAAGCTAAGCATGGTATAGCAGTATTTATGCTGCTTGGAATTTACCAACAAGCAAGCTCCTATGCAAATATTCCAGCTACTTAAAGGTAACATTGTTTTCTGCACATCGTGCTTCAAGTCATATGTTCTGAAATAAAGATTTCAAGAGTATGCTGGCCTTCTTGAATTTTTATTTTATTTAGAAAGATGTCATTTACAAGGCCAAGCCTGTACTCAAAAACTCCTGTTTTAATGATGATGCATATTACATATTGCATGTACTAGCTATGAATACGTTATTTTAACAATTATTAAAATTGGCTGGAAAATCTACAAGCATTCCCTTCCTTCTCATGTGGAGTGATCCACTCCTGCTCAGCCATTTCTCTGTGTGAGACACTGAAATGAAGGAAATAACACTTTACACTGACAGAGATGGCTACAGAGATGGCTGACAGAGAACGTTCTATGTTCTTTGCTATTTTCATAAACAATGAAGTTAAGAATAAAATTTTCTACAAATTCTGGGTAGTTCTGCAGCGACAATTTTCAGTTCTGTCAAGTGAAGCCAAAGTAACATTTCCATGTCATGTTTATAGCCATCTATGTGGATGCAAAGTCAAGTTTGGGCAGCTTTGATCTTGATAAGATGCAGATATTTTGATGTGAAGGATGACTACCTTAGTTTGAAAGAACAAATGGATTAAAATGCTTCATGTGCTGGGAAGAAATGGTCAGAAAGTTAAGGCTCATTTCAAAATAGGTTTTCTAACTATAATCAGGCACTAATTAAAACAACAGTAGCCAAATTTGGAAAGACTACACCTCCTAGTATCTTGTTCATGTCAATATCCTGTGAAGACAGCTTTATAAAATTAAAGAAATACAAAACCCAAGCCAAACAACCCCCCCCACCCCCCCCCCCCCCA
>VWZS01007264.1:683861-985794 GCA_013397075.1 Rhabdornis inornatus
AAAAGTTACAGTTCTTGTATTTGGAAGGGAAACTAAACTTAAAATATAGAAATATCTGAATCTCATGACAATATTTTCTGATTACTTGGTAAACCCAAGGCAAAGTTTTTCTTACTGCTCCCAGGTTTTGTAACTATCATGGTTGGTGTGACTGTTAAATGGTTACAGTCATAGCTTTAGTGGTATGGCTACCCAGAGAGGCAGAAACCACAGAAAGGAGAGGAGGGAAATGTGGGTCTCCCTGAGGTCAATGGCCAAACAGATATTTGTATCATGATTTTATTATATAGGTGCAAGAGTTATGAGGATCCTCTTATTGGAACAAATGGGCATGCAAATATCTGTCCAAGAGTAGTTATATCTCAGGAACTGTGGCAAACACAGATTCAGAATGGATACAAATGCTTACTGTCATCTGTGCATTTGTGATTGTGAGAGAAGAGAACTTCAGACTTTTATTTCCTTAGAAAAAACATGCCACCAGATCTCTGAAATGCTTTTAAGCATATAGGATGCCCTAATAACTGTTAAATATCACAGATCTCTTAGTAGCTTGCAGTTAATAGCCACCTTCTAAATCGAGGTGAAAACTGTGGCATAAAAATTCAAGGAGACCTCAAGAGTGAACTATTAAATAGAAATCAGACAGTTTTTTTCTCAATCTGCTGGAAATAAACCTGAAACTGAAATACAAAAAAAAAATTTAAAAACCCTTTGGTAAAGAAGCATCTAATTCTCTTCCTTGAAATCTTATACTTGAGGAGAGATATGGGAATGATTTTTTGCCACACAAATCTACAAAAATTCCAGTAATTCATACTTTAGCTATTTCCCAATGCATCATGAATCAAATTTGCCTTGAAGGAAAAAATATCCCCTTTTGTTATCATGGGATTACTACAGTTTTGTAGAATTGTAATTTAAACTGAAAAATGTAATTTTCCATAATATTTCTTGTGCCCCCAGATTGGATTTGAATTACTAGCCAAAAGTTCCTGTTTCTATTGAAATTTTAATTCACTTTTTGACAGGTAGGAACTTGAATATCTGACACCAGCTGTACAAATTGGGAAGTCATCCACTCTCTTGATATTTCATTTCAAGATAAATTACCTAAGGATATTTTTCATGACCAGGTATTGGTTTCTACCTGTTTCCTAGAAAGGAAAAGATCACAAAGCTGCATCTTTTGCCTTCAGTTTTGCTAGTTCCATAGTGAGGTTATCCTCCATTCTTTATTTGTATAAAAATGTTTCGGTATAGTACATGACTTCAAACATGTATCATGTGTTGTGAGAGTGTCTGGACAATGGGAAATGGCAAGTAATGGAGGGCTTGGGGCTCAGTTTCAAATTTATAATCTAGAAGCACATTCTCACGCGGCTGACTAACATTATCTATCTCTTCTTCCTATAACTAAATACATCTATGTGAAATGCACTCTAATGTGCTCACATCCCCCTCCCCACAATCCTAATTTTATATATTGAAATTTCCCTCTTTTATTTAATGTACAGAGAAAAGTTATTTTGCACTGCCACTACTGCAGGAGCTTTTTAAATGATTCAAGGAAGTATAGCTTTCATTTAGGTTTGTGCCCTCCAGTCTGTTTATACTGGTCGATACACTTGTCTGAAAAATATAATGGATTAGCACATCATTCAACAAACTAGTCAGAAGGCAAGCTCAAGGCGACAGAGACCAAAAAGTAAATTACAGCCAGTAGAAGGGAGAGGCCAAGCCTACAGCTAGGAAACATCATATCACTACAAAACCTGTATTCTGTGAGAATGTTACTTGAACTGAAATGCGTGAAAAATTTACACTGAGATATAATAAAACAATGAACTCCATGATTTCATACAAAACTATAAATTGTACAGTTAATGACATATAATGCAAAACGTGATTCTCACAAACAGTGCACACTACAGTCATATCTCCTATCAACAACAGACATTATTACTCTGTAATGTGAAAGGAGTATTTTGTCTCCAGTTTAGTACTTTTTATATCGGTGCTTATTTAACACATTTAAATATGTGCCAAACCAAATGTGCGAAAAGATATATAGTGGAAAATCTATGAAAGTTGATCTTATATAGGTAGACTAAACATACACAAAGATGCACTACAACTCTATGATGGAAGGTAATTTTCCTTAGCACAGATAACCTATCTAGATTTCCCAGATAACCTTCAAGGTGAAGTTCATTAGCTACAATTTTTTGCATATATGTAATTAATTAAACTCCTTTGTATGAGTGATAATTGTGAGTTATTTTTCTTTTTGAACCTCCAGTAGTTGATTAGAAATCTAAAATCAAATCACTGTACTTCTGCTTTAAAATTTGTAAAAGTGTTATTTGCAATAGTCACTTTAGTTATGTAACACATAATCCCTTTCACATCTACAAAGAGAAAAGAACCATAATGTTGTTGGAGAAGTTGAAGAATACAATACCACTACAATAACCTTTCAGAAAATTTACACAGTGGATGAAATTCACTGCTGCAGTTGATCCTTTAGCTCAAGGGGAGGTGCATCAAGAATTGTGTGTGCCATGCTGGAAGGTATAAATCACACCATATGACTATTAAGTAAATTCTTGAAAAGAGTTAGAAACAACCTAGCAGATGCATCAGCAGAGAAGAATGAGAAACTACCTGTCATGTGGCTTCCAAAGTCATGTATCTGAGTGAGAGAAAGCCATCTCTACAGAAAGTGAACTGGCACTATCACTCCTTTTCTGAATTTCCATTCAGCTGTGCTTATGCATCAATTAGTTTTGCCTTACTCCTGCTATTTTCAGTTGTGCTTGTGTCTTACACATGACTGCAGGTATCAGGAAAGATAAGACCAGCATTTCAGATTTCCCTCATGGCCATAACCTTGGTTTCATTTATTCACAAGATGAACAGAAGCAGATGATTTCTAGAACTCAATTTGCCTATCTCTATTTCCCAGCTCTCACCACACAGGGTCACTTTGAACACCTTTTCTAGGATTCTAGAAGGAGGTCATGCCATATGGTCTTTTATTCAATGGTCTTTGAAAGGAATTCCCAAACTTTTTAGTTCATAATAGATGCTTATTGTTATTGGAGCCAAAGGAGCAAATGGGAAGCAAGTGTCTGTATTTTGGACCACTGATAGCTTGCTTAATCTAGGTTATTTCTGCTCAAGAACTGTGTCAAGCCCCTATAAAGAGAGGAAAATTCTTTTAACTTTATGGATAAAATCAAGCATATTTGGATTCAATTCAAATATATTGTATAGTATACATTTCAATTTCCTGAAGGGAGAGGCTTCACAGTTGACTCTTTCCAAGTTGTGTATATATTGCACTGATAATCAAGCTACTATTTTGGTAATGAGCTGGTTTGTAAAATCACATTTGCATTGGGATATGTCTGTTTCTTAGTTGTCTACCCTTGTACACTACTTCTGGGACATCTACAGAATCACCAAAACCTTCCTTGATTAAAGCAAAGATGCCAGTTTTAAAATGTCATGCCCTATCACAGCTGAGGCCTCAATGTTCGAATATGCTGAGCTTTCAATTCAATATGAGGTATGCCTGTTCTGGCATGGGGCCAACAAGAGACTGATGGGTTTTGACACATTCTTCCCTGGTTTGTTTGTTTTGTGGGCGGGAGCTGTTGTTCAACACCAATCACAATTTAGATCTTTAGTTAGGTTTCTAAAATTCAGACTGTTTATATGTATATTGTAAATATATACAATATAAAAAATTCAATTAAACATTGAGGTCCATGTCCTACTTTTATAAGTACATGTAATTTCATACTTTTGACTGACCAAATGATAAAGCAAATGCACATAACCTACACATCAATTTTGGGTGTTACAGAGATAAACAAGGTATAAAGAAACAAAATAGCAACACATAGTATCAGTGCTTTTTCACCACTGGAATTCAAGTATTGCTAATAAATGGGTTTGACCATAATTTTTCTCTCCAGAAATTTTGCTTTAGCTTTGTTTTTGGTGAGATTGCCACTGATTTTAATGACAGTTCCCACAGTCCAAAAAATCTAAGCCCAAATCCCTCAAAGGTTTAACTGAATAGATTTATCATTTGTTTCACAGCTTTCAGTGAGAATTCTTGTGATCATGTTTCTAGAATCCAAGCCTTTGTTGTGACATATTAATCCTTTCTTCTACTTATACTCTATTTTACTATTTTGTTATGATTTATCCATCCTTTCTCCTACTCATATTCTTTTTATTTCAAGTTGTAGCATTACCTTTTTTTACTGTTGTTTTAACACTTATCTGTCAGAAAACTGTTTTCAGTTCCTTGTCACTTTGTCAAATTTACCACTGTTTAGAAATTTTTACAGGACACACATCTGTTTCAGACTGAATAATTTAGAAAATTTCAGCTAAGGCTCAGTCTAGACACAACAGTACTTTTTTTTGCTCATGTTAAAGCAGAAAGATTTTTTGAGCACTCGTCACATTCCCATTTCTATTACAAAATGGATCTGAAACTGGCAGATGGATTTGCCTTTATACCAGCAAGAGGCTATTTGCCATTCCAATAAAAGTACACTGAGATTTGTCCGAGTCATATGCCACTGAGCAAGCAACCACTGCTTCAATAGATCAATACAAACCTTCATTCTATTTACTTCTACAATCTACAATGCCCTATGCTTATGATAGGGGCCAAGGGTGTGATCTGTACAGTGACTCATGTGATTAATATATTGGTGTGATTTTGCAGCTGCAGAATAGGAGCCAAAACAAGAGACAGACGCCTCACCAAAGCTGTGCATTTCTGAACTCCTTTTTTGCTCTTGGATCCTGTAAGATGTGAATAACTAGACAGCCTGATTGCTTATATCTGGCATGCAGTCTCAGAGCTGTGATGGGAACATGTGCTACTGCCACACATAAGTGTGTGAGAGGGGCCAAATGAATATAAAGGTCTGTCTAGAGGGATTTCAGTTTCCATGGCCAAATCTCATTAGATCTCATCCTTTGTAAACTGATTCCAACCTTCAACAGTTAACAGCACTAACCACCCTGCACCTTCCTCCAGCAAAACTAAATGTGGTTCATCCTACCATAGTTCTCAAGGATAGCCATGGCCAAAAATCAGAAAGCAAATGCATGTGCTCAGGGCTGTAAGGCTGCAGCTGGACATTCCTTACCTCCTACTAATGTGGGACAGTGTAGGACAGAGGTAAAGAACTTTTAATCACACCTTTGGGGTTCCTCTTTCAATCATGCACCCATACAGATTCATACAGAGAGATGTATTATATGTAAATATACATGCATGCATACTCCTAGCTATAAAGCTAATGCTGTAAGTGATCCTGCATTTTGTCATTATACTAGAGTGCTATCCAACACAACTAACTGAATATATATTTAAAACAAAACTTAAAAGTTTGTAATAAGCATGAATGACTATTTGGATTTATTTTCATTAGGAGGCAGGGGGATGGCTAATAATCGATGTAGCATTTGTAAAAGGGCAACAACTTTTATGGCTGAATTTTGAAAGGTGAAAAATATTCATCCCTTGTAAACTTCCCTTCCATTGTGAAATGAGATTCTCATAGTCACCAATCTCATTAAAAGTTAAAACTGTGTCTGCTTAGCATCAGCAAGGAATAAAAGGGTAAGAAATGAGGTGTCTATGAGAACTATAGCTATTGACATCATTGACCTATAAATACGTCCTCTTCAAGTTGATATACAGCAATTCATTATCCCTGTTTTGATATAATTGCTATTACTGAAAGCCCTTTGCTTTCAAATGTTAATACAATTGCAGTTCATTTTTCAGATAATCTGCCAAAAAGAAAAAACTAATTTCTAAATATTTGATCATAAAAGTTGTCCTCAGCTTTTACAGATAATTTAGTCAAATAATATCAGATAATCTTAGAGCAGATTTAATAGGAAATTGCTAGGGACTCCATCTAAGCAGCATCCATTTGCACTTATATAAATGTACTGAATGTGTAGGAAGACTTTGACAGCTTGCCATATGTGATTTCATTCTGTAGCCTACCTACTTTACCATCAAAAGTTATATCCTTTGAAGCATTGCCAGAATTACTTTAGCCCAGTAGATATGCTAGATGTGCCCTTTAAAAGCCATATCATTTCCTCTCTACTCTGACTAGTTCAATGTAGCATCTGCTCAGCTAAATTCCTTTGAAGGTTAAAACCAAAAAAACCCCTGTACTACAGCTCACTAAGATGTCCAGTGTTGAATGAAGACCATGGATGCAAGAGAATAAATATGACTTAAATGAGACTATAAAAGAGAATCAGAAAATAATCAGCTATCATGGGCATATTATAATTATACACATACAGAATAAATATTTTCATTTCAGGATATGTAAACATTTTATTTAAAATAAAAATAAACCCTGCATTTTTTACTTCCAATCCACTATGTTGATTGTTTATATGCAAATTCTGCTATTGCTGTGACATGAGTATTAATGCCATAATAAAGAATATCATACATGAACAACTTGATTCAAAATATCAGGTATAGGTATTAATGTATAATCTCCTTTAAAATCTTTGGGTTTTACAGTTATTTTAAAAGACATGACATTATTTTCACTGCCCCTTCCCAGCTGTTCTAGATGACAATGAAGCTGTGACATTTTAGAAATATTTTCAGTTTACCTATTTTAATTTCTACAAATGCTATTTAAAATTGAAGACTGGTGTTTTCACTAAAGTGGTGGATGGATTCCAGAATTATATGATTTTCTTGGCTGCTAAATTGAAAACATTCCAAAAGCTATTAAAATGGTAGTGTCCTTTTGTAGTCTTTTTGTCCTGTAAAAACCCGAATGTCAATTTTAATTAACGAGCTGTAAAAGTAACATTTATATATACGAGGGGTTTTTTTCCCCAGTTTTCCTTATTATTCTTATTATTTCACAAGAATTTGCACCCTCATTAGGGAGGTTGCAGACTTTGCTGATCTGCAGGGATTTATCCCAAAAGCATCATGAGAATGCAGACTGGACTGTGTCAGATCTAGTCATATCACTGTCCAAATTCGGTACAGCACTAATGTGCTTACACCAGTTGAATAGCTCCTAACCACTTAGAGTGGAAAAAGCATAATTTGTTTTGCATATGTCTCTTTTAGTTGCTGTCCATCAAATACATAAGATCTTTCTTCATAATCACAAGTGTACATAAACCTAGAGGAGTATAGTGATATCAAAAAAGAAGAGGAGAATAGAACAAGTATTAAGGAACCTACTTTGATTTAGCCTAAGAAAACATCTGGAATAAGTTCAATTTAAAATTCTTTCTGTAGATGCATTTTTACCAAAAAGCAGGAAAGATAAATCCTTACATTTGCGATGAGCATGAAAGAGAATCCCATCTCTAGAAACTGGACTTTGCTTATGTTCATTTCAGTGACTGAATTATTTTCTATTAACAATTCTTCCCCTGAACTGCTTCTGTTGGCAAGGCATTGTACACTTAAGCAACAATACATCCAAACTTGATCTGAGAGCTGAATCAGAAGAGAGGAAACAGATGATAAAAATATCACAATGTTCAACCCCCCAAACATGCAGCTAATAAAATGTATACCTTTTCCACTACATTCTTTTAGCCAACCACTCTGATCTTGAAGATTGTTATGTCTTTGGAGTGTATCTTTCTCAATGGTTAGACATTAGCTCATCTTTATACAAGGTTGTAGTAAATAAAGTGTTTACCAATTGCAATTAATGAAGGAATCTTCTAAAATGCCTTAACATCATGTTGATTCAAGTTAACTCGATCTGAATATATAAATTTGGAGACAGGACATAAGCTATCATATGACCAAAATATTTTAAAACTTGCAAGCAATCGATAACAAATAAGGAACAAAAACGAGAAATCACTGCCACTCTTATTCAACATACTAGTTGCTTATAGGAACAGAAGGATTGCTCATTAACTTACAGAATATATCTTCAATCCCAATGTGAAATAAGAAACATATTGGCAATATAGAGTAAAATGAAAACCATTCAAAAACCTGTGAAATCTCTTCATTGACTTACAGGCTGTGGATCAGACTCATGTCATGTCAGGACAAACATAGAAGGGAAAGCTACTGTTTCTGGATTAACAAATTTTAGAAAAGGAAGCATCTCTTCCTACAGACTTTAAGTCATGACTCATACATGCTGCTTTAATACATAGAAGAGATACATTTACAATTTTCATCATATCTTTCTTATGCATATGTTATGGAAGTTCAATAAGAATACATGGATAGCTCCATTGTTATTCAAGGCATCTCAGGAATGCATACAGCTTTGTATTTACCACTTCTGCATGAATAAGTACTGACCAAAGGAGACATCTTTCTCATTCTGAAACAGTATGAAAAGGTAGAGAGTATGCCTGACTGTAATGGCTACATCCTAATACAGCAGTACTCAGACTAGAAAATACTTGTCACCCAAAAGACCCAAAGACAGGATCTCAAACATAAAATAATTAATATAGGTAATAATTCTGTCATACATTTTATTAGTATAAGGCCAGATTTATTAACACAAAGGCTTTAAAAGTTACCTGGAATACAGTAGGAGCAGAATACATCATATTAGTTTATAGATCCATGTGATAGAGAAATAAGGCAGTATTTCCCCTTTATATTTTGCTGTTGCCAAACTTTATAATATTATTGCCAATCAAGTGGTTTGATTATAGTTTCAAAGGCCTTTCTGTAGAATCATGATATTCCCAAAAAGTGTCAGACATCTCCTACATATTAAAGTACGTTTTTAGCATTCATGTAGCTAATGGAAAAAGAAGACTTGAAAATACAAAGTCACAAAGGGTGCAAAACCCCCTGAATGTTAATAAGCCCTTTAAAATATTATTTTCATATATCTTGAGTATGAACCAGACTCACTATTTGAGTTGATGCTGGGCTGTGAGTTCTGAATATCAAAGGTTAGCAGCATTTCATTTGGTTGGTGAGGAAGAAGCAGCATGTCTCCTCATGAGGCTGTTGCTGAGAAGGGGCAGTGTGCTATGTTTCTTCTCCATCTTCCCCTTCCTGTCTGCTCACACTAGAGATGTATTTCTTTTGTCTGTCCCCTCTTACTAATCTGATTCCCCATCCCTCCAATATATGCTGGTGCTTCCTGTCTCTAAATGGAGGCTAATTCCTGCTCTTAGACATGTCTGCTCATTGTTGAAGGAAGATATTTTCTTCCTTGCGTTTTTGTCCTAAATTTCTAACTCTGGGCAAAGGAAGTTTATCTCTTCGCTCTGTTGCCATGTCTGAGCTCCTGTCTGAGATAAATGAAGTCCTAGTTTTCTACCACCTCATCAGGTGGTCAGCAGAAGTACCCCTCTGCTGCATGGCTGTTTTTGGCTATACCAGCACTGCCAGAGCAGGCTGTGTGATGGAGTGGGTCCTGATGTCAGATTTTGATGGCCTAGCTTGTAAAATGGCTTTAAACTGGCTCTTCTGTGGATTCATCTGCAGAGGAACCTTCTGTGGGAGTGCCATGAGAATGATAAATAAACATCATCCAAGTGGAGCTGAGTTACCCAGGATGAATGCAGACAGTTCTGAAGGTATGAGCAAACAGCAGAGAGAACTTTTGAATGTTGTTAAGGAACTCAGCTGAGCAAGTAAGATAAAGTACAGGTTCACAGTAAGCCTGACAAGTTTCCTTCTGCTCTTTTTTCCTGTCTCCTAAATGCAGAAAGCAACCTGGGAGCATTCCCTTTCAGACTGTAACTTAACCAGGAAACTGCTGCCAGCTGCTGTGCAATTGGAAGCATAGGCAGAGGATGTCTCGGATGGCATCCTGGTTCAAATGCCAGAAGGTAATACAGGGACACATGGGGTTAAAATCCTAAAGCAGCATAGGTCTATTTTAATGTTGATGATGAACAGGGAGTGACAAAAGAATATAAATTAATACTGGAAGAGTAATAGCACACAGATATGATTGTCTTGAATTTCCATTGCAAACCTTGGGGATTAAGCACCATCAGCCTCTGACTTGGGAGGTTCTCTTGGCTAGATCCCATCTGCAGTGAAGACACTCTCCATAGCATTTGGAATGCTCCTGTTCTCTTACCAATCCTCTCTTGCCAGAGTAGTATTACTCTGTTAACTCTGACTGAACACAGAGCAAGTAAAGTCCTGACCAAGGCTGTAATAATACATGATGTTGGCAAAAGCAGAACAAGATGAATTTCCTATCCTTTTTCTGATCTGCTTCCTGATCTAATGCTTTCATATGCAACCCCCTTAGCTGGACTGGTAGAACGGTCAGCCAGGATTTGCAGTTCAAGATATCACTGAAATGGTCTAAGTTTTAAAGTAGTTTTTTATATTTCATTTTTGCAGCATTATTTTTTAGCTCAGAACCATTCAGTGGTTTTATTTTGAATACACATGGGCACTGTTTTATTCCAACCCTTGAGTATCCAACCTTCTCAAGTGCTTGGAATGGAAGTTCTGTCGGGTGAACTTCTACTGCTTCTCTGCTACAAATCTTGAATCATTTCATGCAATGGAAAATATTTGAGTCATGACTTCCACTTTCCCTGACCCAAATACAGATTAAAAAAAATATATCAAAGTTTATAATCAGTGCATTTTATAAGCAATGAAAGGCATATTTCTTACTCTTAATCAAAATCTATTAATTATATTTTTTTGTTTTTAGAAATGAGATTTTCAACACACAAGCAGAATGACTTTTTGAACTTACTCTTAAAAGTTAGAATACTTACTTATCTTTGGGGGTTTTTTCTCCTTATGTCTAATGTGCCTGAAAACCATGGAAAATATCTTTCGGGCAAATTTGCATGTTTCTCACCAGTACTTTTTTTTTTCCCCAATTATTCCACAGCTGTTTGTTTTACAGAATATTCTCCAACATGAATATGTTACAATGCAATGCAAAGAAGATACCAAAAGTACTCTGTAGCCAGTTTGGATAATATGAATATTAATTCAGGAAAACTTTTTTTAATTTGCTTTAATAGGAAAGAGAAACATAAAATACCTAAATTGTCTTACCCATTTCCTCCAGATATTTTTATTAAAATAATCCGAAACCATTGCATCCATCAGGAAGCAAATGGTCTGATTGCTAATGTTTTCAGACTGGAAAGAGTTAAGAATTGCAATGAAAATACCTTATCAAATGCCTTTTTTTTCTTTAACAGCAAATGGTAGAAATTATTAAGTGACATAAAAAGTCTTCAGCCTCTAAGTCTTAAACCAATGAGGCTATATTTTATTGCATGGAGAATCTGTGATTCATTTTAACCAGTGAATCCCTTCTGCATAAAGGCTTTCAATGTTTCAGCCTCAATGGCTGGTAAAATATGTTCAAAAGAATAAATAAGGGAAACATGATTCTCATGTAAAATGACATTCTGGATTCTTTTAGTTAACTCAGCAGAGAGCTATATTCAGTGGAGCCTATAAGACAATACTGTTGGCAGCATTTAAACAGGCTGTAGAAGAAGAAGCAAAACAATGTGATCAGTAACAATAAGTTAATTTCAATTAAAAAAATAATTAAAGCATCACCATGTACTGCATTTGGACTCACTACAAAGTGAGAGTCAGCGGATTATTCCACAGATTTCTAATGCTGAAAATTCTGATGGCATTTACTAGCATAACCTTTCAACTCTGAGCACATCAATAGAAGCAGACAGTGGTTTGAAATATGATTCCTTGCAGATAGCATATCCTCATTCATCTGACTGTGGCGCTCTGTGCTCCATTGCACAAACAGCGGCTCACCCACTTCTGAGAGGACACTAATAAAAAAGGCATCAATTTTCAGCTCTAGTACTACTGTGATCTCTTTATATGTTCGACATCCAACATTAAATTAAAATGCTGTTATAAATCCTACTTTCTGAATCTGGAATGAGTGTTGGGTTTTTGTCGCATGAGACTGCAGCAAATCTTGTCAAAAGCAAGGAAGCACGTCTTGTTCACTCAGAATTAATGTTGTGGATGAAAGAAGGAGGTAAAAGAGGTTGAATACGGTGAACTGTGGGTGTCAAAGGCAGTGGGTAAAGCAGCTTTGGGGTTCTAAACAGAGCATAACATTTGCTGCTTTCAACAGAATCCTAGTCAGTAATTATAATTAACACTTACTAACTGCACACGGAGAATAGTTTGTTTGTTATATAAAGCACTTTAAAAACTTCTGCAAATTTAAAAATGCCATTATTCATCACAATTTGGGCAACATATTTCTCTGTGCAAGATAAAACCAGTCTGGTAAGAACCAAACAAAGTAGCCTAAGTCTTTTGGACCTCTTCATGACCATACAGTGAAGGTTGTTACAGAGTGTCTATGCAAAATTATGCATATTGATGTTGATGTTCAGGACTTCTGTCAGGTTGTCATTTGCACTTGAGTTGTCTTAAAAGTTCTTGGGTTGGGATAGGGATTAAAAATCTCCCAAAACAACAGCTAGAGAAAAAACGATTAGGCACTGATATTCAATACTGCTAGGATGGCAAAAATAAAGCTGCGAACGGTGAGTGTGATGAAGAAAGCAGGTGGGATATTTCTGCTATGTAGAAGAGTGCCATATATTTTGGAGTCTTTCAACTGTATCTGATAACCTCTAATGGCAGGTATCCTTCCTCCTTTAAGAGCTAAGCTAAGCTACACTGAGAAGGCAATAACGGCTTCAGCAAAGATACTGTGTCTATAGATATTTTCCCTTGTTCAGTTCATTCATAATTATGAAGAAAAGAAACAAGCTTGCCTTTTTGGGGGTGGGGGAGTGCCTTCAAGAGTGGTTCAATATCTGGATCGAACAGAGGAACTTTTTCCCCCTAAGGATCCTGCCTGAAGAAACCTTGACATGCACAAAGTCAGAACCTAGACAAAGTTGCCCTGGTGAGAACGATAAGGTCACCCGTGGGATTGCTGAGATTATCTCTGTCAAGCACTTGGACAGCATGCAGTCAAATGATGCATCATGCAGTCATTTTCGGGGGGGAAAAATCAATTTCTTTAGCAGGTCGCTATTTGCTTTTCAAAGTGCCCTTGTAGGCCTTCACCACCAAGCATTTATCAATTTAAATGTTGTAAATTGATAATGTGCCACTGTGCCTTGTACTGTTTCTGAATTATTTTGATACTTATATTTTCTTACTGCTCTCAAAATCCTCAGAGCTGCTCTATTTCAATAGAACTCCTCCCTTGTTCACTTCTTTTAGCATAAAATACAACAGTAAATTAATATTCTTACATTGAATGTTAAGGAAAAAATTTAAAGCCCCACATGATCAACACAGAATTTCCCAGGCTTTTATTTTCTCTTTTTAAAGGGCAAAAACTGTAAAAAAATTATCGGTACTAGTGTACTAATTTACCGTATGAGCAAAAATGATCATTTTATGTAAAAGTATTTAAATTCAGAACCCTAAAACAATGACAACATCACAATTGGTTAATGTCTAGTTTTTCTTTAAAAAATTGCAGTTACAGATTTTACCATTTTTTGCATTGTTATTATAATTTTATTTTTTTAATGTTATAGGATGAAAATAAGATAGAATTTACAGAATCAGTGCAAGTGTCAAGATTGCTTTATATTATTTTTTAAGCAAACAGAGCACAAAAGCAATCCTTTAACCATCTACTAACCTCAACTTGATTTGCATTGAAAAACAGGTAGAGCATAGTAGTTGAGGTTTGTGCTCCGTAAAAGCAAAAGAAATACATGGCAGTTGCAAAGCATTCTTAACCTCCAGTGATTTATTGGCCCTCAGCCAAGTTATCAGGGGAATCTAATTCTTCTTTATTATTCAAATAAACCACATTTGGCACCATGGTTCCTTTTCAGAATAGCTTCACAAATAGAATGAGTACTGTCATTTATTTGACCTTGTACTTGTGTGCTGTAGCTATAATTTTATTTGCCATTTCATAGAACAAATGCACAGAAAACCAAAATAAGGAAATAGGTTGTGCTACCGGTAACAGAGTAAACACATAATATACCTGTTGGCTTTGTCTGCTTTATTTTCAAAAGGATAAATACTCAAAATGTTATTCTTGTTTTCTTCCCTTTTCATCTCTATTATCTATCTCTTATTGTGCCAGCAGCTGCACGGTTCATTTTTAGTGAGCTCTCTTTTCAACAGGCCAATCTGCCAACCTGCTCTGTGTCCTGGACAAGTAGCAGCAAAGGTAGGAAATATTTTACTTTAAGATGTGGACCTCACGGGGCGAAACAATGCATACTATCCTTGCTGAGTCCAACAACTGTAAGAGGTGATTAAGAACTTGTTTCCTGAATGCGAAAGCATCCTAGCCAGATTATTAGCTCATAATATTTTCTATTGAACCTGAAACATCATATGTCAGACAATTTTATCCTTTCTGGATAACACATTTTTAATCTGTCTGTTTCTGGATAGACTTTTCTCCTTTTTTGTTACTATTTATGTTTCAGCATATGTTTGGTCTAAGTCTCAAACACAGAGACTTTTCAAGAGAATTGAAATCTCTTACGGAAGCACTCACACTGACTTCTAAGTGCTGGAAGGAGCAATTTGAATGCCTCTTAGGTGCTTAGCCATTTTCTTTTGAAATCTCATCCCATTTCTAAAAGGAAATCAGGGACTGAGGATTCCAAAGATGGAAGTTACCCTTGTATCAAAAATTACCTACTGACTTGGAAAATGTATGGGACTAGATATATATAAAGAACAAATATTTTTACATCACCAGAGTTGCAGTGTAAAATGATATTTCTATTGGCTACACCACCACAGATCATGTTGTCCAATCCAGAGAAGAAATCCTGGCCATGCTGCACACTTATAGACATTTTGGTGTCTTTCAACAAATACAGTTCATGAAAGAATTGGCGAGTATGTTTAACCATTTCAGCTTGCCTCAAGTATAACTCAGCTATGACAATTAACACAGACTAAAGTCAATATACATAGACACTATCACCAGGACATTGTTGGTCCATTTCTCTTGCTTTGACTCTTTCCCTTCTCTCAACCATTATTTTCAGCTAACTCTCTTTTCCTAAATTTTGAAATTCATCTCTGTTCTCTGAAACTTCTCTGATTGTAATTCCACAGTGTGGTCTGAAACATACATCTGCAAAACTAGCTTAAAATTATTGGTTAGCATTAGCCAGAAGATAAATTATTCAAAAAATATATGTTGATGGGTGTCTACATTTAAGTTATATTCATTAGAATGTCAAAAGAGGTATTTATTGCAATTTTTGTTTACTGTTCAAATATACTGTTACTTTTGCCAGTGGTAACTTTATTATAATTTCCAGGCTACCTTCCAAGATATTGTTTTATCAGATTTGTTTGCTATTAGTCCTGCAGCTATCTTAGAACATTGGCATCCATTTGTTTTGCACCACTGACTCTAAACGTTCAGAAAAGAGTAACGTTGACTACCACAACTGTTGTCATCTGCTGAGATTCAATAGAAGAACTATTTTCCTTTATCTAGGAGACATGAGATTTTGCTTTGCAAATGCAAAATACATTTTATACTATTTCTGTGCATACTAGTTAAAAAATAAAAAGAAAAAAAAAATAAACCACCAAACAAGGATAAAATCCGAGAGAAATAATTCGACTAAAAAAATAACACTCCAAAGTCAGCACTTGATGAAGATATTTCAAATAATAATGTATGTCATAGCGCCTTTAAGCACAACACTGCCTAGAGGTTCTATATAAATATAAAGTTTTGGAGTATCAGCATAGGGTATATCAATGTTTACTTGCAGTGCAAGAAATACAACACCACATGTATCACATAGCACCAACCCAGAAATTCTGAATTCATGATTATTTAAAGTTCGGTGTGGTGAAAACTGTAGCATTTCCATGTATATTTGAGAAATGGTTCTATGGATAGACTTGCTAATATTT
The DNA here is from genome assembly GCA_013397075.1 of Rhabdornis inornatus. NCBI lineage: Eukaryota > Metazoa > Chordata > Aves > Passeriformes > Rhabdornithidae > Rhabdornis > Rhabdornis inornatus. The sequence continues at coordinate 699,829 of VWZS01007264.1, forward strand.
TTAGCAACAAATAAGCTTTGACTAGTGATTTAATAGGAAGTAGCTACAGCACTTCTTTTAAAATTATTAAGAGACTAGGGATATAATGCAGTACCAAGAGAACAATATATCAAAAAAATATAAATACCGTAGGTCTTAGAAGTACAAAATGTCTCCATAAAGACAGAAGAGAAGAAAATGAAAAAACAGATATTTTAGTAAATCTCAGTAGATTTAATTTATTATTCAATAAAAATCCACAGTACTGGTTCTGATTTTTGGTAGTTTTTCCATCAGTACTTTCAGTGGTGAATGCATGGAAGTATTTGCCCAGATATTTCTAATATTTTAACATGCAAAGAAAATTGCTTCATTTATCTGAACCCTTTCTTGAAATGTATATGGATCAAGATGGAGTGTAAGGTCTTAACAACATGATGTGAGTTCAGAATAAGGAGAGATTTATCAACTCTATAGTTTGAAAGACAGTGGCAGAAAATGCTTTTAACAAGAGACTAACATAGGGTTAAAGCCAAATTTTTCTTGAACAGATGATATTTCAGATGGCCACACTATTCCAGATGCATCAATTTCCTTGAAAATCCAATCCATATATGTGCATATGCTGTGCTGGCAGGAGGACTGACTGAAATGGCCAAAACCCAAGAGCTAATATTCTTTTGGCCAGAATAATGCAATTATTATTTTCCTAGCTATCAGTCTAAGCATACAGAGCCATCTGTTATGCAAAGCAAACATACACATCTCAATTACAGAAAATGCAGTTGCCTTGACAGAATTTGGATTACACCACTAACCAGGGCTGTAAAATTTGTTTTAAGCTAGTGTATAATGGATGCCTTTCAGGAGTTTCCTAATTAGCATTTACCTGCTTAAACTAATTATCCATCCTTCTTCTTTACTGGCTTATTAGACTTTGTTGGATACTATGCATAAACCAGATTAATATGAACATAAGACAATAATAAACATTAAAGTTCCAATTCTTTACTGTATTAGCAACATGGTGGTGCTCCGATTTCAAAATGTGAGATTCTTGATACTAACTCCCAAACAGATTAAGTCAGGGATTAAAGTCTATTACAAAACGAGGGACTTTAATGAGAGACAAGAATGCTGATATGAGCTAGAATCAGTTCTTGTTTCCATTTGTATCATTGGGTTTGCCAAAGCCAGCACAAAATAACAATTACTGAACTTACTGCAGCCAATTGCTTGTGTTAATGAGCCTGTATTCATATTCTCACCAGATAATATTTAAAATTAAATATTGAATTTTTTTTTTGTCACTCAAGTTTCCCATTTAATTGTTGGTGGGATACAGCAAAACTGACGGTAAGTAGCCTATGCTAATAGTTCCTTCCTCACAGCTGTGTGGGTCCCAATTTAAAGTAGCTGAAATAAGTATTATTTCAGTTTTTCTTTTCCTCCTCAGGGTGACTGCAGTAGAGGTAGATGGTCCCACTCTGAAAATCATCATGCAAAATATTTCTGCTTCATTTCTAAGTGCAAGCAGAAAGAAGTTATCCTACTTAAACATTTCTGAATGCTGCAGGATTAGGAATAAGAACTAACAACTAACTTTTGCCCCACTTCTGCCCTACCTTTTAATCTTTGAAAAACAGTTGTCAGCAAATAAATGAAAAAAAGAATCCCAAACCAAAACCCTTGAAATGACTATATTTTATAAATTCATCTTTTCATATTAGTGAGCATTAGTGATAGCATCAAAATGTGTCCTTGTTGGAACCCTCCCTGCAAGACATTTTAATGGTCTCTTTCAGCATTTCTTGACTCCGAATGACTCCCTGTCATTGTGTCAGCTCCCTGGATAATGCAGGGTACTCCATAAACATCCAGTAATAGGACACAAGGGAAGTACTATTAGAGTGTCCCTTTCCTATCAGGTATAGAGGTTTAAAGTTCAAAACAACTGAGAAAAGAAACTTCATTTGTTCTCAATAAATTAATAATGATCCTCTGTGGCAAAAAGTTTTCATACACATCTCAACATCCAATACTATAGATACATTTTTCAGCTGTGTCTCAGGATGAACAGGATGCAAATTTAAACAACTAATTCAATAATCTATGCAAAATACAGAAACCAAATCATTATTTCCTTAATAATAATAAACAGAAGAATGCATCATACACAGTTATGTTCTAGAGTTGAAAGCATGTACTTACTTGGGACAGGCCTAAATAGATGGAGACAGTTTCTGAAATGTACAAAAATTTTCCTTCTTGATTTAGTGCAAATACAAATCCATCCAGGGACTACAGAATAAGAGGAAAAAAAGAAGGGAATAGATTAATAAAAAATTCCAAACTACAAATAGAAATAGATTCAAACAAAGACATCACAGAATAAATTGAGTAAAATATTCTGACTTTTGCGAGAGTGTTTTTAATTTGAACCCTTAAGACAATTTCTTTATATTCTGTCTACATATTAATAAACATCATGTGAGTATATTACTAAGTCCAGGTTGATGAGTATATACTAAGTTATTTTACTGCCATGCTTATATCTGCCATATACTGTATAACATTTATCTCATTTGCTTCATAGAAGAAATATAGAAAAATAAAATGTTCTCTTTTTTTTATGAAGAAATAAATAAGGAAAACAAATAACCTTCCAACTGAATGGCGTATATAAAAAAATCACCCCCCATTGTTCAGAATCAAAGCAGAGAATTTCCATTTCCAAAAACTCAAATGGAGAAAATAAAATCCTGCCATCACTCAAATCACTATGGACCTCAATAATTTGTAAATTAATTGAGGATTACACACACATGCACGCACATGCACGCATATAGGCATACTCCATTTTCCTTTTGTGAGACAACAAAGCCAATCAGCAGATTACTGTCAAATATGTTTACAGCTTAGGTCTCTAGAAATGCTATGAATTTCATCCCTTTGGTGTAAAAGTCTAGATCAGATTTTACTTTGACAGGTTCAAGTCTTTGGATATGGTTTTCATTGCAACTGCAAAAATCAAAACACAATTACAGCGATTAATGGATACCTTTTGAAACATGAGTGCAGTTAATAAACAGAGGACTATATTCTAAACTGACACAGAGTAAATCAAGGAATGTCCAGAAGGGAGTATACCTCTACGAAGAAGAGTAAATCTTCACTAGGAAGAAACTACCTTCATACACTATCCATGTCTTTACCTTCCTGCCTTTTAGGAGGATGACTATTGGCAAAAAATCATTGGTTATTGCAAAAGTAAAATCACAAAATTCCAGAAATTAGAAATGCTAAAACAGCTCAGAAAGTATGAAACAGCCCAAATGTTGGGAGGAACAAGGAAAAATCCCCAAAATCCCATCCCAAGTATCCCCTTGTGATAAAGGAACATGTAAAGGAAATATTAACTGTAGCATTTGAGAGATTAGCCCGGTTTTGGAAGGAAAAAGCACATAAATTTGATGGAGATACATGATGAAAAAATAATGTAATCATTCCTTTGCAAATACACAACAGTGATTTCTGAGGGGTTTTAATATTTTTGTTCTTCTGCTTCTTGACTAATTTTTGATGGCTGCTAGTCAGAAGCTTTCTTTGGCAAAAGTTCACCCCTCTCTGATGTAGTAGGTGGTAGAATTAGCTCAAAATCTGAGTTTTCTAAAAATAATAGACTGCATATTGGAAAACAAACCCTCACTAAAGACACGGCATTTAAAAAATACTCTAATTTATATTTATGAATTAATAAAAATGTAAATCTGCATAGATTTTCTCCATGTAAAAACATTTATATTATGCAAGTAATTTACGGCCTCTTATAAATCATAATAATTTCTTTCTCAAATTATTAACATCACTTCCTTGAATTTTTAACATCAATAACAGGTGGAAAATTTGGAACAGTGAAGTTCAAACTTAGATCCATACCTGGACAATCAAAACCTTTGCACATCTGATCTCTCCCACTATGTACAGTCTCTTACTCGGAGAAGTAAATCTTTAAAGGTCTTAGTTAAAGTATTCCTTAAAGAGTAAAATATTCCTTAAAGTATTCCTTAAAGATCCTCTGTCCCATGTTCCTTTGAGAAAACTGGTTTAACCCTCTGTTAAGCTGAGAGCCATGGCTTTGTCTCCCTGGCCACCTATACATAACTCCATTCTCTGCCATCACCAAGAAACTGTCACACTGACTCGGACCAAAGGCCTATCTGCATGAGTCAGTTTCCCTGCGTGTGACGGTATGTGCAGAGATGCTTCAAACAGTTTTTGCAATATCCATATGACTTATGACAAGCCTACCAGAGGTTTCTTACTAACCCATTCTTAGCAGTTGGCATGACTGTGATATCTTCCTTTCTTGAGGAAAGATGTTTCATAGGTTATTTGTGCATCATATAAAAACAACTTTCCTCTTCTCAGTTTTTTATATAGCTTTTTGTGTGGTCCCCTTGCTCTGTTACTTGAGAGAGTGATATACAGTTTAAGCACATTTATGATCTGGCCTGTTTAGCACACTGCATTAGTGTGTAATTATCCGGCATATCTGGACAAAGTTTTGTAAGAACCGGAAAAATAATTCTCTGAGTCACAGATAGCTTTTCTGCTTCTTTTATGCGCATCATCTTATTTAGGAATTCAGGCTTAATGAAACAAAAGGAAGGAATTTGAAGGAATCTTTGAGTACTGATTAGGCAGAAATGTTTCACTTTGTGTAGTTTTGAAATTGGCGGAAACCAGTTTTGCTGGAAAAAATAGAAACAAATAAAACTACCTCTGGTTGACATAGCTGTACAAAGAAATTTCAACCTGCCTGGCTAAAGTTTGAAAGTCATCAGCAACTGGAAGGGTGTTGAAGTGACAAGTGTTAGTCATCTTAAGCACTTGCTACTTTTCCGTGCCATTAACTCTGATTCTTTCCTTTCATTTAAATAGCTTTACTTTATTAGTTTTACTTGTTTAGTCTTTTTTATCTCTTTCTTTCTGGGAGACTATTCCTTACTTTTGCCCCCAAGTTTTACAAGGGAGATAATTGAGGAGGCACCACTGAAGGACTGGCAGGACCAATGCAGCACACCAACACCCTTGGACGTGATTAGTCACTTCCTGTGCCATAAAATGTGTTCATTAAGCCAGCTGAGGCTACTAAGTCATGGCCATTCTCCATTTATTTTTCCACCTGACTGAAGCTATGCTTATGTGCAACTACTGACCAAATTCAGCATTTTGTTCAATAGAGCAAAATCAGAAAGTTTATTTAAGCATATTTTGAAAGAGCCACTGATTAACAGCTAATGGACACCTAACTTCTTCCATGTCCGAAATGCAAAGACCTTAGAACAAAAGCTCCAAGTACTAAGCTCAAGTTCCAATACCTATGAAAAATGACAATAAAAACCGGAGGAGAAATAGTAGCCATCTTCCAATGCAAGGCAGTTCCTCCCACCAGAATGAAAGGGCTGAGACAGACCACTTTTGTGACAATGTTGTTGTTCCTTTTACAGGTCAAACAGTAGTTCTGAAGGACTGTCTCATTCGTTATTCATAGGTATTATTTATGAATATTTATTATTTAAGTAATGCGTGTTGAAATTTTTCAATTTTTCATAAAGCGTACGTCCTTTGTGCATGCCAAGAGAGCAGCAGACTTCAGAGAAGATGCAAGACAACATAACACAGATTATGTTATGTACTGGAGAAGAGTATGTGATATCACTCTATACCACATATTCGCAAACAATTTTGCTTTCATGAGAGATATCTAGAAGCATTATTCATATTAGTTATGTATAACTAAGGACAAAACAAATGAGAGAAGGGTAGTGAATTGAGTCAGCTTTCAAGTATCTCTTTTGAAAGGAGTACCACAGTGCTTTCCAGCTATAATTTCTGAACAGTTTCAATGTAGTTCGCAGGCAGATAGGATTTCTGTTCTGGACGTTCCAGAGTTAACGATAATATAAAAATAGGGTTTGAAAAGGTAACTGGGTTTTTGTAATGTCCTTTTTTCACTGAAGGAGAGACCGTGAATATAAGGAAAATTTTCTTGTCTTAATTTCTCTCTTATATTTTTAAGTAAATGAAGTTGACTGTCATAAACCTAGTCCTATCTCATCTAGTGTGGCAACTGAGAAAGGGTCAGGGTGACCACAAATGCCAATTTTGAGCACAATCCAATTTAAGGTAGACTGGCAACTCCTTGTTTAAAACTACACTTACTGGCTTTATGCAAAATGTGATTAAAGCTGAAGCTCTCTATTACTTTTGATTTCAGAAAACCATTATGCATTATGCTGTTTCAATCACCACAGGCTACTTTTTAATTTATTTTTTTTTAACTGCCCCACTGTTTTCAACAGGCGCCAATTAAGATTCTGGGGTCAAAGGGTTAATTACATCTTCTTACCCACTATGTAGAATTTTCTGATTATTAACCAAGGTTGGATTAAGATGAAAAAGAACCGACACAAATGTTAATGCTTGCCCCTCCTCAAGAAGATTTATCATAATACCATGCTGAAATCTATATGCTCTCTTCAAAGCTGTTAAAGAATGAAATCTTGGAGGGAACACTAAAATAAATGCTTTAAAGACATGCAAGTATCTGATTTATTGAGCCAGTTTTCTTATTCCTGAAAACTGTTCTAAATTAGCCAGGGAGGACTGATACAAGTTTTTCTTTGTCACATACCAGCAAGTCAACGTGGTAGACACGAAGAAAGTGAGGCTCAGATTTAAAAGCCACTAGCTACAGCACCCCAGAACAATAATGCAAATTATTATAATTTATATCGTCTGACATCAGAATAATACAAAAATGTAAAGCATAGGTTTTAACCCAAAATACTCCCTGCCTTTTACAGTATTTGAAGCATAGTGAGGTTGTTTCCTTTCAGGATATGAAACGCACTGTACCACTTTGACCGAATATGCGCTTATGTATAATGCATCATAGTAAACGGATTTATATTTGTCAGAGGAATTTTGTCCCAGCCATTTTTGCATATTCCCACTACAGGCAAATTTAATTCACTGGAGTCTTACTACAGTGTCCTTCTGGAGAATACCCTCATATTTCACACTATCCATGAAGTCCCTAATTCTTTCTAGTGTGTTCCAATGCTTCAAAAAACCCTGTTACCCTGACCTAAACTCCAGTTAGAGTGAAGAATCACCAGTAGGCTAGGTTATTTTAATGACAGATTATTTTAAACTAAGCCTTCACCATCTGTTCCACCCCCTAATTATGAATGCAAAAAGGACATATTTCACAATTACATCAGTAAAAAGTAAGATATACATGATTTAAATGCATGTGTGTGTTCTTTGTCCAATGCAGCATGCATCTGTGATGCTTTTCTCATCATTCAGGCTCTGATCTGGAGTTAGGGGCTGGGAAGGGAATACTCCCCCTGATAAAACAGACTAATTGATATACTAAACTTTTTTCCTGGAAAACAGATCATCTTAATTAGAATTTTTCACTCTTATGACATAGTGATATTATAACTGGAACTAAGCATTTATTTAAGGACAAAGCCTGTCACCAATTAGACATTTAAAATTCAGTAACAGTGAAAATATTTCACTCTTTTTTTTTAAAGAGGGGAAGCATTGGATGAAACTGACATTTATGAAAGAAAATAGTCCCTCGCTTATAATGTACATACAATTGCATTATTTGTTTATCAATTGTGTCACAAAGTGGCTTAAAAATATGATTAACTAATGAAAGAAACAAAGAAGTAAGTTTTATTTTGACATGGCAAATTTTGGATGGGGGATTAAAATGAAGCAAAAGGCATAAATGATGGCTAGCAGAAATCTGGCCTTAGTACCCATCTTCTGGGCTCTCATTATTAAGATATCAGAGCAGTATCCTCCAGCAACATCAACAAACATACAAAAGCATAACTCTTAGGTGGAAAATCTGACCTTGGGCTTTCACAATTAAGTACTATGAGACAATTGGAGTATTATGCTGAGAAACAGGATTTTACATAGGATATATTTGATACACATGAACAAAAATGAGCAACTGAAGTTTGATCATCTACTGACTTACACAAATCTCTAAAAGCTTTATTTGTCCTCTTCCGTCTTTTTAATCCCTTGCAAAAAAACCCCCAAACCAATCTCAAATAAACAAAACAAAACAAAAAACCCACATCCAAAGAAAAGCTCCCCCCAAAAAAAAGAAAAAAAAAGGCGTAGGACTTATTTCAGCCTTCCTTGGGCTACAAGCTTTTTACCACTGAGCAAAAATCCCAACACAAAACACACAGAAATCCTGGTTTTCAACTCTCATACTGCTGCCATTTTTTCAATCGCAGTCCACCATAACAGTTATATGGCTACATGACCATAGACTCCTTGTGAATTAATGACACACACTTGGCAACAAGGCAGCATGCATTTGGCACCAAAACAAATACAGTAAAAGAGATGAGGTAAGAGGACAAACTCAAAGGATGTGGTTAGCACGAACTTTGATGCCAGCTTCCTAATTCGTCATTTTCGTGCTCTTTGCTCATGTGGTCAGGATGTAATTTATGACAACAAGGGAGTGCCAAAAAATAAATTTGTCAATAATAATGAGGTCTGCTTTATAGCTCAAAGCCAATAAATGAAGGAGGAGGAGTAAACTTTACTGATTCCCTTGATGCATCTTTCGCAGACTTACAGGATAAGTATGTTTATACATCCAAAACAGCAAAAAATTGCAGTGGCAGTTTTACTACTCGATTAGGGAAAAAAAAAAAAAAAAAGTGATTCCAGAACAGAATGATTGCAGAACTAGAAAGTGTAGAAGAGAAAAGTTTAGAGGCGAGAAAAATGTTTAAAGGTGGAAGTCAGGTTCTTAAAATGTGTTCCCTGGACTGGTCACTGATAATATATTAACAAGTATTAGAGGTTGGTTTGAGAATCACAGCAAGATTGCAAATCTCTAAGTGATGGATGTTCAAGAAAAAAAATCTGAGATTAGGAGTTTGACAGTTTCTTGAGTACAAAAATAATAAATAACTTTTAGGAATCTCTTCCCTGTAGATAGAAATATTATTTTTTTCTAGAAGGCCATTCTATATTGCCGCATAATCTCAAACCACCCTGTGAAGTCATGTATTAAAGCACCGAACTTTTATCTTCATGATTTCTGATGAGTTCCTAACCTTTCATTATTTAGGATTCCTAGAGCTCCTAGTGCTGGTTCCAGACTCTTTGGACAGGAGATTGTGATGCCAATAATTGCATGCCACGTAATGCAATCTGGTTTACTTATTTAGGATGCAACTTGTCATACAGAGATTACATTATGTATCTCTTCCCTTGAGAAAGTGATCACTTTGGGTCAGGATTAAGTGTACATCTATCTGTGGACTGCTTTTGTTTTGAATACATAGTGTTTGAATGTAAGTGGTTCTTGCCCTTTAGTGGTACAAATATTGCAATCAGTTATGCATTTCTGCACTGAGAGGTGCTGCCCTGAGTAAAGAACTTGACAATGTATGTACCTGCATAACACTTACTAATAAGTGCCGAAAATGAAAAGGTAAGGTGATGAGGCAGCAGGAGTCAAGATACACAGAGCTGGCAGAATGAGGGCTTGAGTGCCCAGACCTGTACCTCAGACCACACAGGAAGAGATTGTGGGAACCTGATCTGACTGAAACACTGGGCAAGTAGAAACAAAACTGACTGTGGGAACAATAAGCATTGTTGTGAATGCTATTATTTCCCAAGCTGCAAGTCTGAAGCCCCTTTATGTTATGTATAAATATTTCAGTTTATGTAAGCTTAATTCAAATTGATCTTATATTTGTTGTGTATTTGCATGTTTGGTTAGCTTTTCTGTCAATCTACACAACCTGATACTATGTGAAAGCAAACAGATAAAGGTAGCTAAATATCAGCTGTCCAAAAACCTAGGCGAAAAAATTAACAGGAATAATTTTTTATAGAGTTAATTTCACTGTTAAAATATCATCTGCGCACTCAATAAGTACTCAGATGCTGTGGTGATTGATCCTGACAATTGGCTTGCTATAATTCAACCTCTATCCCAGACCTGAATATGTGTTCTCACTTGCCTCACATAATTTTATACATATGAAGCAGAGAAGCTGTGTTCAAGGAAGAACAGGATGAGCGGCTTGTGTTTAGCATATTTAATCTATTAGATGGCAATACATACAACCAAAATAGACTTGAATGAGAAATGGAGTTCTTTGACTAGCATTTCGCTCTGATTTATATTCTTCTTGAAAGAACATCTTGAGAATACTTTTCAGACAATGGAATACAGATATAATAAGAACACAGAACATTAAGAATAAATCCATAGTCTACCCAATACAGTGCTGTTTCTAACTGTAACCCTTTAAGTTACAGGGGAAAAAAATTAAAAACTCATGTTCTTATCTTCAGTCTCTTATTCCATGTTATAATGCAAAGAAGACAGAACCTGGTCCTAATCTGCTAAGAGCTCCTCCAGCTGTCATCAATCCTTGAACTAATGCAGGAGATCCATTTGCTACACCCATGCTTCCTCCACCTATGGGAGTGTGGAGCAGTTCCACATATGTTCCCTCTGAAGTCTTCCAGGATCCGAAGACAGCTGGGCTAAATTAAAGCAGCCATCAGCTTTTCCACTAAAAACCAGTATATAGAAACCTCCAGAATTGTTACTGCCATTTGAATCCCTAATCTTGTGATTGAATTCTTGAATCTGGACTGACACAAATCAGAACATGCTAGTTACTAGAAGCTGGGTTTATTGAGACATGGGGGGTGAGGAGAAGAAAGAGAGGAAAAAAGCCCACAAAACTCTGACCCCTTAAGGTTTGTATTTTGAAGTGGTTCTTGTAACTCTGAAGATTGTTTCCTCTACTCTGCATGTCTTTGTCTGTGTACCCCACTAACAGCATTCAAATTCATGGTGAGTTTTTTGCAGATTTAACAGAGGTCTTAGAGAAATTCCTACAGGTTTAGAGAAAACGGATTTAAAATAGATATGAGACCTCTGAGAGCCTCTGCAGCAGAAAAAGCTGGATTATGAGTTTCTATAGTATTAGATAGCATGGAACAGAGACCTTTCAATGTCCTGATCACTGAAAAATACTCAGGTTACACTGTCTTAAGGCACAAAAGACAGTAGAAGACAGGATGCAAATCTATACAAAACTGTGCTGTGCTGTTCTGGTTTTCACAGAAGATTTGTTTTCCATTCACTTATCTGGGCAGGGAATACAGGACTACTACAACTACATGGGACAAACAAATTTCTGAAACAAATTGCATACTTCATTAATAATAAAAATATTTCAAAATCTTCCCCTCAAATAATTATCCACAACATCTACATTCTTCACAGTAAAGTTGATATCTTTATGCTGGGTTGCAGTACTTTGTGCAAGGGTTTTGAGCTTACAGTGCTTCAGTCCAGAAGTACATTTCACACAAAAGTGGGAAATGCACATTTATGTGAAAATCAATTATCCTGAGGGAACTGGAGGTCTGGTCCTGAATGAATGTGAGGAAATCAACTCAGTTTGCCACTACAAAACACTATTGCTATGTTGACCTTCCACTTCTGTTTCACAGCTGGAATATGAGAGCAGGTGAGAAGACAGTATGTAGGTTTGCCATCAACAGGACTCTAATCTCACCCTAGGCTATGAAGAAATACTGTGTTTCTCTCTCCCTCCTTCTTGTCCTTTTTTTTTTTTTCTTTTTTCCCTGAGTCACCTCTAATGCCTGTGTTGGTAAAGATAAGTATGGATTTTGCTGTTTACCAGCTCATTGCATAAATTCAAGCATATCAACAGCACAGAGCAGCTCTTCCAATGAAAAAGGTTTATATTCTTTTTAAAATACAAGCTAATATATTACAATGGCACCTCTGACTGCTGTGATAATTAAGGGTCTGTTTGTATTTCCATAATAAAATCCTATTCTCTAGTGTGGGGACTAGTAAGTGAGTTATGAATTGTCCAGAAGCCAGAAACACAAGGTTTCAACTGATAATATCTTTTTTCCTTTTAGAGACAGAAAATGTTCATCTGTATTTTTACACAGGGTTTTAGTGTGCAGCCAAATTATTATGCTATTCCCTTAAGGGGTGCCCTGAATCAGCTGCAGCATAAAGTATCAGTAACCTGCTCATCATAGGGTGCTCAAGACTTCCTTGAAAGTGCAGGGTACAGTAGCGGTTGTTGTGCCAATAATCCACAACACCACATTATCTAAAGAGCCCTGAATGAGTCTTGACATCACCAATCCTAATGCTATTTATTGCACGTGTCGACAATCTATATGTTGGATCTCGTGCCCAACTAGGTACTGACATGATTGCTCTCCACTGTTACTATCTGATTCACTCTAATTTGTAAGAGACCTGAAACTTAGTCTCTCCCTAATAAGACTGTGGTAAAAGTGCCTTCATAAATGAAAGTGATGAAAGAAAACTCCTCCTCTTGCCAAGTGTTAGCACCATTTTCCTGTTACTCAGAATCACCCAGAGAAAACCAAGAAAACACTTTTAATTTCTTATTGTGATTCTTTAAACGTACAGTGTTTAAAGTGTGAGTCTAGCATCCCAGCTTCTCTTGCTTTCACTGTGATGTTTTTCTCCTTTCTGCTGCCATATATTTCTAGCTTGTTGGAATTAAGTTTTCCCTCAGAAGTTTTTTACACCATTTCCCAATTCTACAATGAAGTTACTATGACACCCACTGATATCACAAACTAGTATTAAAATTACTAGTGAAAAATCATGTAATAAAACAAAGTTCCATGCATTTGCAGATGTTTCCTGTCTTCACAACTGTCTACTTTTAGACCCTAAGAAATAACATACATGTTCATCTGATTTTCTTCATCTTTTCTCCATTTTTTTCCCTTCCCTTAAATCACTGAAAAACTACATTGAGCCAAAATCAAATAGAATCATAGAGTGGTTTGGGCTGGAAGGGACCTTTAAAGGCCATCTATCTCCAACCTCCCTGAAATGAACAGGGACATCAATTAGATCTGGTTGCTCAGGTCCCTGTCCAACCTGACTTTGAATGTTTCCAGGGATGGGGCATCCATAACCTCTCCGGGCAACCTATGCCAGTATTTCATTACCCTCACCATAAAAAATTTCTTCCTTGTATCTACTCTGAATCTACCCTGTTTTAGTTTAAAACTATTACCCCTTATCCTAGCAAACTTCACTGCCAGTGCTCTTTATGCTGCCATAAGAATGCCTTTGCAGTTTAGATTCTGTTCCATTACCATGCCCAAATGAACATGCTGCCTCATACCACGCAGAAAGCAGGATAGACTTCTGCATGTAAATTTTCCATTTTAATTGGCAGCAACCCCTCCAACTTAAAATAAATAAATTTAAGTGGTCTCTTTTTAATGAGTTCCGACATATATCTGAATTTCTTCAATCTGTTTTCAGTCACTATAGTGAAAAAGAAATGGTATTTTATCAGTCATTCCCTGACTCTGGTTTGAAACCAGATGGGAAAGAGCAGAAGCACACACACACAAGATAACTGCAACAGAAATATAACCAAATGTTTTCCACATCTGAGAAGACTGTTTGAGTTCTGACTAGGGTTTAAAATCTAAACAGTTTTTTCAGCCTAGTTACAATCCTTAGCAGGATTACAATTCAGCTTGAGGAGATTTCCTATCGTACTCAAGTCTGGGTTTATTTCTAAATTAAAATTTTAATGGAAAATAAAATAAACACACTAGAGTGCTTAGAAATTCAGAACACTTTTTGACCCCTAAAAGATGGGCAGTAATGGCATAGGAAACTTTAAATCATCCTTGTTTCAAACTGCAATATATCTTGCAATATATTTCTACTTAAACCTTGTCGGAATCAAATTCTCCCCCACAGGGCTTCCTGTGCCATTTCCCAATCCTTCAATGAAGTTGCTATGCCACCCATTGATACCACAAACTAGCAGGAAAATTAATAAAAAATCATACAATACAACCAATGTAGAACTAGAATTTCCAATAGGGAATGAACATGAAAAGGAAAAAAATCTGACAAAACCAGTTTTGGAAAGCAAACAGAAAGTATGTACATACAACAGCTATTTGAAATTAGTTTCTCAAATTTACATATCAAATTCTCTCTGCAGCCAACTCCTAAAAAATCTCTTGCCATAACTATCTCCTTCTGAGGAATCTCACTCTTTTGACACCAAAACCTAATTAACTGCAGAATTAGTATTTCCTAAACTACTCTTTAATAGCAATCTGAGACCAAACCAAACATAAAGTCTTAATGAATTTGCAATATATTGCCTTTATTCCCAATAAAAGAGGCTTCAGTTACCTTTTCAATATATTCAATAAGATGTGCGGATAGCTCTTTAAGTCTACAGGTCTCAAAGTTAAAATAGATTAGATTAAAAAACTGAGTATAGGTTAAAATCTGTGGATGACAACTCCATTGCACACAGATTGGAAAGCATTTCTGTTAATCTGTAAACTGAAAGATTTTTGTTATTTTTTTAAAAAGACAGAAATTTAAGCTGTATAAACATTGTAAAATTTATTTGATTTTCAAAGCCACAGAAAAGAATTTAAATGCACAGAATGAAAAGGAATCCCAGAAGTTAGGGTGAAACTTTACCATGCAAAGGGAATTTCCAGAGACTAACTGCTGATACAAAGTACAGACATACTGAATTTGGAGCAAAGCTGTACAAATCTATCGATATTTTGTGTCTCACATATGAACTTGTACTACTGTTTCTGACCTACAGTAATTACAGTCTACAAATAATAAGTAGTTAATTCCAAAAATCACGATTATCCAACTCCTTAAAAGCTCCTTCTTATCACACACTGAAATGTTATGCTTCTATACAAATGATGTCATAAACTACTGTTGCAAGTATTACAGCTTCAAATCGCATTTATTATTTGTAAATGCTTGTTGAACACAGCAGGTGGCAAAATGATTTCGCATCATGAACAAATACAAATGGTTGCTTGAGCCCCAATTTTAGAGTAGATAAACCTATTTTCTGGTCCTACATTTAATGGACTAGAAACAAGCAATATGCAGCTAAACCATCGTACATATTCTGGCAACTCACTACTTCAAATGAACTTTCTCACATGAACTACTGTGCTTAAAACAACTTAAAAGCAAATCACACATCTCACATATTCAGTAACTGGCTCATCTGCAATATTTCCTTTCACAGTTTTCAAGAAGGATTATGCACTATGGAAAAGAAAATGCAACGGTAAAAGCAAGTGTTATGTAGTCTAAAATCAATAGACAGAGAGAGGACATTAACCAAGAGGCTAATAAAAAGATGCTGCCCTAGACAGTACCATAAAGAGCCCTGATATATTTTTCTCTTCAGAAATACCATTCCTTATGCCAATTTTCCCTTAGCACTGCAGCAGTTTCTCTGTGTATATACACGTCATCTTATTTTTTTGTCTTGTTCCAATTTTATGTTTGCATTTTATTTTCTCATTTCCTTCCTTCTACTCCCCTGTTTCTCTTTACCGACTTGATGTTTACACAGACCTTTACTAGAATTGCAGGGTTTGGAGAGATCCCATTTTTCTTCTTTGTTGTAATGCCCACAGTTTTTTCCCAGAGAAAAGATAAGTTTACCCAGAAAAATAAAAAGCTAATACAACCTTTTGCTCATCAACAAAGTATGCCTTGCTGTAGCCAGGAATAAGTTAATAAAACAAGGAAAAAGCTTAGTGGCTTAAAGAAAAAAAACACACCTCCTTGGGGTTATGAACGAACAATGTTGTTTTTTCTTCCCAGCGTGCAAGGATTTAATTAAGTGATAACAGTCACCTTGGGGTGGCTGCACAAGGCAATAATATCTAGGTGAAGAAAAATGCTGAAGAGAGTTGAGTACAGTCAATTTATCTTCAGAGAAGGCAATAAATGAACAAAGCATAGGTATTTGGCTGATTGTTTTGGAATGTTTCCATTACTGATAAACATCAAAATAAAAGGACAAAGATTTGGTATTTTCAGTATCTGAAATGCATTAAGTACGGAAAGAAATGAAGGAATAAATCATGGTGAGGTCATATCCTAGAGTTCTAATTGCAAATGGTTTGGTAATTATTCAAGCTAAACATAGAACAAGGGAATTTTAATGTTGACACAAAGGATAGAAATACAGCTGAAACGTGTATTTATAGCAAACACAAAACACAGTATGAATTTCACTCTGGAGAAAAAGAAATGGTAAGTGTAGATGGAAAGAAATGATATATATTACACAAATATATGCAACTTTGCAGCCAGCGACCCAAATTCAAGGATTTAAAAATATGTTTGTGGGAGCTCTTCAGGAAACAAGCAGCAAGCTTAATTATCTGTAAGCCTATGTTCTGCCACCCCCATATGCAGGGAAAGAGATGTGTGAGAAAGAGCAACATAAAGCAGAGAAGAAAGACTACCAGGGAGAAACATTCTCCTTTACCACAAAGCTGCTAACAATTTGTTTTACATTACTTGCAACATAGGGTTTGAAAGGAATATACGGGCTGTCCTTAGGGAGCATGATGTGTTCAAAGGGGTCTGAAAGCTATGTAACCAGTCATTTCCAGTAACAGCACTTAGTCTTCCAAATTTCAGCACAACTCTTAATACAGCTACAATAGTTCTTAGCCAGCTGCATATTTGGCCAAACAGGCACAAATCATGTTAATATGTAGATGGGAGAAACAGAACAAACACACCAATAATCTTGGGAATTCATCACATTTCTTTGTCCCTCTCAAGTCGGAAAATCTCATATTCTCTTCAGTTTTGATACTTATCCTGAATCTCTCTTCAGCAATGAGGGAATTGATAGGTATTTCCTTGAGTTTACAATTGGTTTAAATACTCCTCACCCACACATGTCTGCATGGAGACGATGAAACCTACAGACAGTTGTTTTTTAAATGTGTGGGCAGATACTCTTTCAAAGAGAAGAAAAGTCAATAATTAACGGCTCACACAGCATCCTGAGGAAAAAAACATGAAATATGCGTGTGTTTGTGAGACAATGTGAGAGCAGGACAGCGTTTGAAGGAAAAATATCAATTTCTGAAAAACATAAAACATTTTCAACTTGAACATAAACCTTAGAACAAATTTCACTAAGTTGTCTCATTATGACTTCAAGTGTATGCTCAGCTAAAGTACTTAAATAAACACTGCTTGTCAGGGCCTGTGTTTTTAAGGCCCTGTAAGTAAGATCTACATTAACAATTGGTCCCACAGCAGTTAATTTCCTTCTAAAAGCAATATTTCCTTTAAAAACACTTTATTAACTACATACATGCATTCATTTCTCACCTGTAGGAGGCTGAAGGTTTATCGCCTTCCTGACACTATTGTTTGGCCTTGGTAATGTGACAAATGTTATCCCAGCTAAAACTACAAACTTATAGGTTATTGCCATCAAGACACTAGGGAAAAACTTGCATAATACAATGAGCAAGGTTCCCCTTTCCAGTTACCATGGAAGTTCTGCATAGTCACAGAGATGGGTCAAACAGGTTTTTGGACTCCAGGTTTTTGAACTAGAAACATGGACTAAAACATGACTTCACAAAATTAAAAGTGTTTCACAAATGCCTCCAGTTAAGGTGTGACTTTAGCTACATGATCTTAGTAGTGTGCAGGTCTTAGAATCAAAATACAATATTCTTCTTGTGTATGAGATCACACACTCACTGTTCTATATGTTTAGCCATTTTCTCTCTTTTTTCCCCCCCTCTTTTTTCTCTTTTAATTTTTTTTTTAATGATTATTGGAAATTAATAGGATCTTATAATGTGAAACTTGGACTGGCTTGTTTTCCTGAACTAACTATTGCTTCAGCACCTCCTCCACTAATTGAGAATATTCACCTGCTTTGAGGTACTGATCAAGTAGAGCCAGATCAAGCTCACATCCTGGGGTCCTCCTTCCTGCCTTCAGGATACAGTGCACTTCTCATTAATCCAGAGGGTTAAAAACTTGGAAAAAAACTTCCAGAGTGTGTTGCAAGGACATGAATTTGATGGATTTGAAGGATGGAAAGGAGGAAGATTTGAGCGTCCAACAAAAATACTAGGGAAAAAAACAACGATAGGGTAAAGCTCACTTGTAGTTATAGAAAACATAATGGAAAATGAGAAAATATAATGACTATAAAGGACAGAATGAGGAAAAGAAAGGAACAGAACAACAAGCAGTGAAAAGAAGACCAAAAATGTGCAACAGAAAGTAAAATGAGTTTAAGAGAAGATTAAAGAAAAAGAGGGCGACAACTACTAAGTTGCACTTCTAGTAAATAATTTCACAGAATAAATGCCAACTCATTGCAGACTTTTGTGTGAATATACAGTTATGGCATCCAGAAATTATTTGGTACTTCAAAAAACCCACAGATAATATAACCTCCAGAGCAACTTACATGGCAAGTGCACAAATCAGGACAAATTCAGCAATGTCTGAACCAAAGCATAGATGAAAAAGGATTTCTTTTCTTCTGAAGAATTTTTCCCAAACTTTTAATGTTACATACCTATTCTTGCCAGGGATTAATTTTATTCCTTGCTTACAAAGATTGATACTGTGTCTGGAAAATGCCAGACTTCACAAAATGGTAAATTTTCCCACATTATCTTTTTGGACATATCAGCATAACATTTTGTTCTTCCCCTTAGAAATTTCTTCACACTTTCTGCAGCATTTTAAAAAAACACTGGTCAAACTGTTTAGCTGTGTGAACCTGTTCAGGGTTGGCAGTCCAAGGCACAGCCTTGTAAAAAATGCTTGTATGCAAATCAAGAGAAAAAAAATCTTACAGTACTCTGCTCTTACAGTGGTCAATACTGGACAGTTCTCAGCAGAAACTATAAAGTCATTCAGCATGAAAATCTGCTGTTACAGAACAAACCCCTTCCCCTTAAAATATCTCAAGAAATACTACTATAGGAAGCACTTAGAAATAATAAAAAAAAAGAAATGTTGTTTTCTTGCTTTCCCTTTTATGTTAATATCAGTCCAAAAAATTTGCCACATGATATATATATGTGTATATATATATATAATCAATGTGGAAATTTATTGGAGCTGAAGTCATTCAACTATCCTATTAATTTCTCCACATCATCCCTGCTCATTCTTAAGGATGTAGTATCTGAAAAGCCATACAGTGTCAAAATGTCAGTGTATCTTGAGTGTACACTGTCATTCAATTCTATATTTGACCAATCAGCCCAACACCTCATGTCTAATTTAGAACTTTCAAAATTTATACCAACATACCTCTTTATTCCTTCTAGAAATCTGTTTGTTGTTATAAAGAACAAAAAAAATATATTAAAACTTGTCTATACCCACATTTCTCTGTATGGGTCTAGATCTGTAAAGATCCACACACCCGTCCAGTAGTGCAAAAGAAACATTCCAGTGATCGTATTCATACAGTTCCTTTTTTGTACCATATATCCAGTATGTAATATTTATTATTTTTTATTAAAGTGAGCTTTACACTCTACCTTGGTAAGGAACTTAGTGTATATCAACTGTGGAAATTTATCACCACTAAAATCTTGCTTAGTAATAAACATTATTTCAGACTGTTAGATAAGTACATAAACATTCCATAGAAATAAAAAGATGCAGGACTCTTTGCTCTACTCAGTTATTCCTGTGGATGTTCAGGAGGACATTACACAAAATAAGTTAACCAGGGGAAAACTGATGCAATTTGAAAATTATTTACTGTAGAGGAGCTCTACCCCCTTTTGGCATTGCTCCACAATTTGGTAGAAAATGTTTTCCTGGGTAAAATGTATGATGAAGGTTACATTTCCTTAAAATGTATTCAGCCTGCTCACCTAGCTTATAATATGAATGCAATGGGAACAGGGGATATCAACAGTAGATATCAATCTGCTAATAAAATGAAATAAATATGGTGGGATTTTGGAAAGACATCTGGTCATTCCACGCAAGATGTATGTGCCATTGAGTATCTGATAACACTAGTGGGAAACTTGACCAATATTTTTTTTTCCAAGCAATCAGGCTGTATCAATTACCCAGAAACAATCCTCAGCTAATGCTGAGTTCAGCTGCAAGGAAGATTTTTCTTTTCATCATCTGACTGTGTTGGTATTTTTAACTGACACAGTAGTATCTTCCCAAACTACAAAGATTAACTAAAAATATATTGACCGATATAGAAGAAAATTAATTTTGGAATATATTACCACAAAGTATAACTTTCTGGAACATATTACTGCAAATTACAACATAGAGTAAAAGTACGTGTTTTTAATAAATTGTTTCTTTACAAACAACCTCATGCAATGCTACAGACTTTGTGAAGACCGGCTGAAGAGTGGCCAAGCAGAAAAGGTCCTGGGAGTGCTGGTCAACAGCCAGCTGGACACGCACCAGAAGGCTGCCCAGGTGGCCAAGAGGGCCAATGGCATCTTGGTCTGTACCAAAATCAGTGTGGCCAGCAGGACCAGATGCAGTGGGTTGACCCCGGCTGGAGGTCAGACACCCACCAATGCTGCTCTGTCACCTCCCTCCTCAATTGGACAGGGAAAAGAAAATATAACAAAAGGCTTTTGAGTTAAGGGCAGGGAGAGATCACTCACCAATTGCCATCACAGGCAAAACAGACTTGACTTAGGGAAATTAAATGAATTACTACAAATCAAAATGAGAACAGGATAATGAGAAGTAGGACACTTTCCCCCCATGCCTCCCTTCTTCCTGGGGTTAACTTTATTCCTGATTTTCTACCTACTTGCTCCCAGTGGTGCAGGGACTTGGGGAATGGGGATTATGGCCAGTTCATCACATTGTTTCTGCCACTGCTTCCTCAGGGAGAGGAATCCTTCACCTGCTCCAGCACATGGTCCATCACACAGGACACATCCTCCATAAACTTCTTCAATATGAGTCATTCCCACGTGCTGCAGTTCTTCATGAACTGCTTAAGCATGGTACCCTTTTCCCACGGGTCTGTAGGTCCCTGCCAAGAGACTGCTCCAGTGTGGGCCTCCCACAAGGTCAGAACCTTCTTTCAGGCATCCATCTGCTCTGGAATGGGGCTCTTCCAAGGGCTGCAGATGGCTCTCCACTGCACCATGGATCTCTGGAGAAAAGGAAGCTTATGGGGGCCCTTTGTTGCTCTCTACAACTACCTGAAAGGAAGCTGCAACCAGGTGGGGATCGGGCTCTTCTCCCAGGCAACTGGCAACAGGGCAAGAGGAAATAGCCTCAAGCTGTTACAAAGGAGGTTCAGGTCGGACATTAGGAAGAATTTTTTCACTGAAAGGGTAATTAAGCATTGGAATGGGCTGCCCAGGGAAGTGATGGGAGTCACCATCTCTGGAAGTGTTCAATTTCCAACCATGGTGAAATGACTGGACATGGCACTTAGTACATTGGTTTAGTTGACATGGTGGTGTTTTGTCAAAGGCTGAATTAAATAGATCCTGGCAGTGTTTTCAAAACTTAATTATTCTATTATTCTTTTTTTTGTATCTTCCAAATTTTACATTTTTTCTTTTCTGGAATAGCATATATTGCATTATATATATGCAAGATTTTAGATTTGTTATTTCTTTGGTATCAGTTGCAGGCTGAATTTCGGGGAAAAATTGGTCAAATTGGTTGAATTATTCTCAAAAGTGTGGTAGGGAGACTATTACATTGCCCATGTGAAAAAAAATTTATTACCTTTCTTTTAAACTGTTCTATTCAAATCTGCTCTCATTTTACCAATTTCTGATTTCTTGAGTAAAACTCCAATTTACAAGTCTTGTAGACATCCTAGCTAAAGTACAGCTAACAACAGCAACAAAAAATAATGATTCCATTTAAACACACCGAACTACACCTAGAGACTGCTGGCACACGACCAGATCTTGCATTTGCACCTCTAATATTCATTAGGTCAGTGGCATGTCTCCATCAGAACTAACACCTGGCAGTTGCCTCATCACATACCTTCCAGTGATCTGGGAAGAAGAACTTGTCTTGCCTGAGTGGGACAGAGGCTGAATCAGGTTTTGTGCAGGAGAAACAGAATGGGGCAAAGAACTGCAGAGGACTGGGCGGGTAAGGGAGTCCCTTGACTGAAGGAAAGACATCTTAAGAAAAACTATACAAATGACTCTAGGATAATAAATCTAGGAGCCAAAAAGATTTGGGCTTCTTTCATAATCTGAGAAAGGAGCTTCAAATCACTCGGTCCAACTTTAGAGGGTTCTGAATCTTTGATATGAACCTACATGGCAAGGAAGGAGTTAAGCAAGTGGAGCTAGATCTGTTAAGTTCCTAGAATGCAGATAGAGGTAAAGAGGATGGAAATGGAGTTTGTGGGAAATACTGACAGGCTGAACAAGCAAGTGTGAGGCACTGGGAAGATGAGTATTGGAAATGGGAGAGAAGGCTAGAGGAGATAGGCTAGATTATTTAGGCAGCATGAAATAGAACTGAGACATATTTTCCCACTATAGCAGATTTCTTTCCAAAAGTTGGAATGGCTCCCACAAATTTCAATTCAAACCACTCTTCTAGTATCAGCAAAGCTAGGAAGGATATTGGCAAATTTTAGCACCATAAAATATTTTAAGCCATAAGGGACCCATGAGGATCATTGTGGCCAACTCCTGATTACACACAGGGCAACGTAGAAGTTCAACCATCGTTGAAACACTTGAACACCAACATGCTTGGTCATTACCACTTCCCTGGGGAGCTTGCTCCAGTGATTGGCCACTCTGTCAGTGAATTTTCCCCTAATATCCAGGCTTCTCCTCCCCTCATGCTAGACCACATAGGAAAATGATAATTTATTTCAGTTACCCTGTTCAAATGGCAAAAATACATGTAATTATCCTAAAACTGTATCTCTTCCAATAAACTATGTTGTCTTCAGCAAGACTTCCTGACTTGACTTCCTGACTTTTCCATTTTTATTAGTAGATCATAAGAAATTACATGCAGAACAAAGCAAAAAGAAAAATATTAAGATTGTAAAGCAGAGGGCTGCAAAGTGTAAAAACATTCCACTGAACTCCTGCCTCATTTATTTCATGTAATAGATAATGCTACCTTAATGAACAGCTATTTGGTATTCTGTTTTCTCCTCAGTCTTCAATGTGAGGCCCTAGGCCTTATTTACTGCATTCTATGCAAACCATGCTCTGAAGACAGAATTGCAAGCTTCCTTGTGGGTTTATCCATGATGCTCATCACTACAGCATCTGAGTACTTCATAAACATTAATTTATTTTTCAAAATTACCTTGTGAAGCTGTAGAATAAGGGAGAAGATGTAGCCCCTAAAAGTGCCCACATCATTATTGTCACTGATCAATGTTGAATACAACAATTATCTTCACTAGATAAGGATCCTAATTTCGCAAGTATAATTGGATATCCAACAAAAGGAAATACAAACCAGGTGTATAAGACTGAAGGGCAGGCTAAAGTTCTGTAACAACAAAACTATTAGATGCCCAAGAGTCCAACAGTGACAGTAAAAACCACAGAAAGGCCTTAAGGGTAGATATACACCCCTGTTTTTGTTCCAGCTGTCTGATACCAAGTAAATAAGGCTGTTCCCATTAACTGAGGGCAACATCAGAAAAACTTAAATTCTACCACATCAGTGCTGCTACACAGTGAGATTTAAATCTTTTCTCTTAAGCAACTGGGTGATGCTCTAGAGAAGTTATACATGAATCCTAATCTGTTATCCATCTTCATGAAAGGAGTGAGATATTCCTAATTGTGGAACTGGAAAACATTCCAGCTATACCAACCTAGGTTCATCTGCAAGAATAAAATGTGCATGTATTTCTGTGTCTGTGAAAATTAGTTAAGATGGAGCAATTTCCTCACCATTGGGAATAAAGAGTAAAACCACAATTTTCCTGCCAAAGTAATGTGTGAGTGATGATGGATTCCCTACACGGCAAGTGGTGTCACAGCCTGAATACCTGTAAGGATGAGGGTCGAACAGGAGGTCTCAGATGCAGCCAGAGTCTACACTATTAAGGGATTTAAAAGCAGCAGGGACAAGTTAAAATCAGTCTCCCACTTTTAGGAATTAAATGCAGATAAATGGATAGTGGGCTTAATACAACCATGTTAACTTCAGAGAAAACATGCTACTAGATACTACTTAAACTTCTAGAAACTGAGGAGGAACACTGGACACTCAATTCAGCAAGAACTACTGCTTGTGTGATTACTTTAAGACATAGGGCAGTAAATAAGAAAACAGCAGCACTAGTTATGAACTGAATGAGGGCTAGTGAATTGAAGCTTTGTGTAGTAGGGGGTGATCAAAATTTTCTTTTTTCTCATGCTATCTATATTATTTGGGACTCTAAGCAGTCACCAGGAATTTGCTAAGGTTTTCAGAGGTAGCCCCCAGTACACTCTAGCCATATCTTCACATATCTTGTCCTAGTTACACCAAAAGGCAGAATACTGAACAGTGTAACTACTGATGACAGCAAACTTGATATAATCTGAAATACACTTCATTTTTTACAGAAGCCTAGATAATACATTCTGCTCAGTGGACAGAGGTATATTTTTACCAGGCAAATTTTTGATAATGCCTTAAATAATAGCCCTTTGCTATTTGCAACATTCAGTTTTCCTCTGGTGAACTGTCAGAATAGAGATACTCAGCCGTGCTACCCACAGAGTTCAACTGTCCAGCTTCTTTATTTGGAGCTACACATTTATACATAGAGAATTTGAAGGAGTGAAAGCCCTTGTAGGAAAGGCAATTTTTGTAAGCAATCTTAACCTCTCATCTGGGGTTTATTAAGATAACTTCTGAATATAAGGACTTGGGAGAAAAATTAACAATGGATAGATTAACTCAGATCTACCTAATCTGACATTTCCTGCACTTCCTGCAAAGTATTTACTACTGCTATTTGATGGACAAGACACCAGACTAACTAGACAGCAAGTCTAACTCAAAATAGCAGTATCTATACTACACACAAGGAAAAGAAAAGCAAGCAAGAAAGAATTACATAAGCAGCAAAGGAAAAGATATGCAAAATCAGAATCTACTGAAAACATGACAACAACAAAGGACTTGCACTTTTAAGAGTGTGCAGACCTTGTGTTGGCCTGCTGCAGAAGGGTGAATTTCACCCTTAGATAGTTGGCCTTTTCACTACAAGAGTTTCCAATAGAAAAGACAAATGTTAAAGAGAAGACGGAAGAAAAATCTTGCTCTTCTCTAGCTTGTAACTCATTTGCTTCCTCACTTTTATATATACACATAATACAGACATATATATAGAATAAAAAGAGAGAAATCAAAATACGCTCACTCATAAAGACTTGCTGTCTTTGGCAGATTAAAAAAAATCTTCAAGGTACTGCTTCTGCATTCAAAGAACTAACGTTGTGCAAATTACTGGGAAGAAAGAATAAATAAACTCATCTAGCAGCCCAGTTTAAAGATGTCACGCCGCTTTATCCCTATCATTAAGAGGCTTATTTTAGTGTCTTTAACTATTAAGCTTTAACTTTTTTCAGCATCCTCATGCCCCCTGACTCACAGACAGACTTACCTATGTTATTTTGAGGGGTTATTGCTTCTGCAACTGACTGCCTGGAGGGTTTCCAATATTCTGTGGTAAACTGTTGCTGGATTTTCCATTATCACTAATCAGCAAGATAAATGCAGTCAGAAGGACAGAACATTTCTGCAGCTGAAGCTATTTCTTTTCAAAAACCTATAGTAGTGTTTGCTATTGAAATTTTCTGTAGGCCCTACAGTATTGGCATTAATTTACTGGGATTATTACCATTAGGTTCCTTTAAGAGAAAAAACGACAAACATTTAAAACTGACTGGTTTTAAAACTGTCTATAATACATTTTAAGCAATAGAAGGGACATGAAAGCACAGGGACAGGAGAAACACTTTCATCCTGAGTAGAGACATTACAATTAAAGCGTATTCACAACTGTTCTTTACCCTGGCTCTACTACTATTTTTGTAATTCTTCATTTAACAACATTCTTTAATAATAGATCGGATTACTCTAAATATCTTGATCTTGCAATCTATGGCCTACATTCTGATTCTTCCTTTTAGGTTCCCCTTTTTTTGTACATCTGATACCATGTACTAATAAGGAGAAGAATGTGATAAATGTGGTCTCAAGTTCCTCTACATGAGAGAGATTTCAAAGGACTGACAAAGACAATTTAAAAATTATAGGAGACCTAATTTAATAATCAAAATCTCTTTAACATTAAGAAATTAATTGCACAGTATATATGCTGCCTGTAGCCAGCCCATGCTCTTGAAGTCCATTGTGTCACAACTTGGCCCAGAAATCCATTGTGTCCTACTGGAAACAGTAGGTGCTCTTTCAATTTGTAAAGATGAAAGAAACCCACTATAATTTCTACATCTTTTGTTATTTCCTTGTCAAAATGTTTGTTAATGAAGAAGAAAAATTGAATGAAAGAAAAAAGAAGATACAGTCCTTCTCTTTTCCCATTCACATTCACTTTGTTCCCATTCTTGCAGCTGGCTTTGGCATCTGCAAATGGTACTCTGGGATAAGTACATTACATCTGCCACCCAGTCATCCTGGTAGAGAACACAGCATGTCTTCTGAAAAAAATACAAGTTTCCTATTTTTTCCTACTCTGCACTCACCCTATAAACATCCAGCAATGGTCCCACAGTCTAGTATTCAGCTCTCCAAATGCAATCACAACAGTAGAGGTACTGGTAAAAAGCTGGTTCCAGGTATTGTGGAAATAAAAATGTCTCTTCCCACACAAGCTCTTCCAGTGCTGGTGGCAGAGACAAGCAAATAATAGACTGAAGAAGGGTGTCATGGGAATGCTGGAAATTGTCTTTATAAGTGTCACCCCTGAAGTGGCATAAATGTCACACCTTTTGGGGGAACAGGTTGTTTTTAACCCTTAGGTCTGCTGGGTGGTACCTGAAATAATTAA
The DNA here is from genome assembly GCA_013397075.1 of Rhabdornis inornatus. Taxonomy (NCBI): domain Eukaryota; kingdom Metazoa; phylum Chordata; class Aves; order Passeriformes; family Rhabdornithidae; genus Rhabdornis; species Rhabdornis inornatus. The sequence goes on from VWZS01007264.1 coordinate 726,846, forward strand.
ACCTGACATTTCTAGGGTTAAAACGTCAAGAAGGAGAAAGAGCTGAAAAAGGAAATTCCCCAGTTTCTTAGTAATGAAAAGCTGAGGGTATACCTTCTGTGGTTGTCTGTGAGATGCTTTCACATCCATGTGTCAAGGGTTTTTCAAATTGACAACTTGCAAATTTGAAATACAAAAATGCCCAAAGCGATATTTTAGTGGCTCAGGGAAACTCTTGTATGGGAAAAAGAATTCTTAAGTGAAACGTCTCTAGAAATCACACAGGGCCTGACCACGATACTCTAATTATGCTAATTGCTTCAATGCCCTTGCTTTATTTATGCTGAGCAGCTAAGATAAATAAAGGAAAATTGCTTTGGATCTAACTGTATTCATATCAGAATGCAAACTAGCCTGTGTTTGTTATGTGATTGCTGATCTGTTTACACTAAATTCTGCAGGTAATTGCAGTTTTGATTGCACATTTATTTCTAGCTGCACAGGTCCCAGGACTAGGTCTGTCTGTTTTTATAATTAAACCGTTTTGTAATATCTAAACTCACTAAAGAGCAAAATGATGCTTTAAGAATTTACATATTTTATGCATTAAAGATAATACTTAGGTACTCAGTGACAGAGAGGAAAAATTCTGTTTATTACAGAAAAATGGACAGCATGTTCTGGATTCGAAGAAATTTGAGACATCTGTTCCAAGGCCTGTTCACTGAGTGGGACAGATGTCCTCCGCATCCCCGTAATCTGTTCTACAACACCTACTTTTTGAACTTTCAGTTATAACTTTCATATGAGTAAAGCATGTTAACCAAACAAGGCTTGGGCTTTGGTGATTAACCACAGATCCTATGTAAGAGTCAGCACCTGATGGAAGTTTTAGAAATGGAAGTCTCTCCCTGGGAAGAATTGGAAGCAAATAAAATGTCGATGTGTCTTTTGCTCAGCCTCTCACAAAAAATTGCCAATATTGTTACAGTCTTTCAAAATTCCTCAAAAAGAAAACAGTATTATTCCCATCTTGCAAAGTGTAGAAGGTATGGAGAGGTGTAGAAATTTGACTCATCCATGGTCCATATAAGAAATTTGTGTCAAAGATGGGTATGAAAAGGATTGCCTAAATCCATATCTTTTGCTTCAAGCACAAAATTATTATTATTACTTATGCATCACTATAAATGTGTATGGCATATTGCAGACAGATAAAGTGACAGGTACTGCAGAGTTGACACTCTCAATTATAAAACCATCCTTCTGTCCTTGGTGATGAATTTGAGGTGAAGAAGCTTTCTATTTTTTTTCCAATGCATTTAGCACCTTCTGAAACCTTAATTTGAACTTCAGCTGTGGTTATTTCTTCCTTTCCACCTCCCTCAACATGTAGGCACCAAATCTAATCTTTTCTTCTTTCTGTCTTTGAGAAATGCCCATTACTATAGCATTACAGAGAAAAACTCCCTATCTCAGTACTACAAATTTAGAGCAATGTCATCTCTCTGTGGCTTCTTCATCCATCATCAATTCCAGAATCAGTAATCCAGTCTGTCTCACTTAATGGAAGACTTAATATCAGCCTATGCAGACTGGCCTGGCAAGCCTCTTAGCTAGTTTATACTGTAGCAGCACACTGATCAGGTGAGTATCAATGGGCTGCTTGTACCTCGTGTGCACCAAGTATAAACCTGAAAACCAAAGGAGATAAACCTCTGGAGAAGTGCACAGCAACACATAAAACTCAGGAGTGCCACAGCAACACTATGCATTCCTGCTACAAAAAAGCTTGCAATATTAGGAATTTACAAAATATCATAAAAGCCACTTCTACATGACAAAAGATACTTATTGAATGACAAAATATAGTTGCCAGCACAACCAGTACAAAAGTAATGAGCTAAGGTTTATAAAACCTTTCCTTCAAATTCTTTCCTACTGATTCTCTGTTTTAAAGCTTCTGAGAATGAATAGAATCCACTGTCCTTACTCATCCATGTTCCTATTCATTATTCAAAGAATATATATTACTACTCTTTTGGCAGGACTTTGTCAATTCTAACTACCATTTACAAAGATGCAGGATTAAATACTGAGGTTCCCATTTCACCTGGACGCTAGAAAAAGAGTCCCAAGTTGTTGTAGGGATTTCACCCACACCCAACATTTTGGGGATGGCAGCAATTTTTCAGCTGCCACTTATTCATCAGCACTTCACTCTTTGCTCTGCCAGCACTGAATACCTTTGTCTGTGTTTGATTTTTCCATCCCCAAGAACTATATAAGGCTTTTGTGAAATTAACATTGCATCATCAGGACCCATACCTTGAAAACTGTTTAGTCTTTTCTCTATTGAAATGAGAATATGAGAAGTGGGAGATTATTAATTCCCAGGTTTTATTTTAACTTTTTCCCTTGAAAGCATGGAGATATTTTTTATAGCCTGGTTGGCAAGAAGAGGATGCTGCATAAGCTATAAAGCTCCCTAGTAACGGAATATGGAAACACCTTTACAAAAAGAGAAACAGAAAATGAACAGGACTTGATTACCTTTGACTAACTGGAATTTTTACCATTAAAAGAAAGGGGAATTTATTGTTTCCAATTTTAAGCAAATCTCTTTTTTTCCCCCACATTTGAAACTGAGCTCCTCAAATTCTAATTTTACTATAAATATTCTTGTTATAGAAACTTCTCTTATTAAAAAAATTGTGTTCAAAAAGGATTTATTCAATTTTCTTTCAATATCAGCACCTAAAATTTAAAAGAATCACCCTTTAAAGATTTTGGAAATAGTTGAAAAATAATTTTAAAAGCGCCAGACACTTAAAACCTCCCATTAAAAATAACAATATCTCCTGTTCAAAAGAAGTCTGTATACAGATGTTGCCAAACAAAACTTTTAATCCCAAAGATGACAGATACAAATCCACAAAACTAGTCAATACAACTCTTCATACTCACAGCCTGTATTCATATTTTAAAGAAGAAAAGGCAGCATATTTGCTTCAAAGAGACATAGCTGAGTCTAATGTTGTCTGAAGCATCATATCTTTCAACATACCCTTAACAGATAGAGCTCTTCATGAACTGTCTCCAGCTGGGGTGAAGTGGTACTGAAACAAAGAAACGATCTCTTCATTTGGCATCCCCAGATTATTTCTCCATCTATTTTCCTTAACTGCAAGATACATGAAGCTGTCACTTTTTACTTAGTTATTTCTATAAGCCTTAATTATACCATCTATAGTGAGAGAAGTGCTATAACAGAGGAGGACCCAAATACTTCCAGCAGTTCTGTCTTATGGTCATCTCCAACTTTTAGCAGCCTCAACATAGGATAAAGCTTCTGCAGTATGCAAATAATGTTTAATTTTGTAGTTGTTTATATCCTGAGGATTTTTTCAGGTTCTCATCTATGCAAATGTAATATTTCAATCATTTTATTACCATGATAACTTTTACTTAATGTACACACTACTTTTTAGTTCAATTTCACTTACAAATTCTACTGCCCTCTTCTGTATAGGATAAACCTGCACTTCTACGAAATTATTTATTGCTCTGTTCTATGTGGTATACTAATCTTAATAGTATTACACTGTGGCAGACAATATTATTTAGGTCAAATGGAGTAGGCTGGTATTTCTGGATTCCATTCCACATGCTCTGTGTGGATAATTTTTTTTCCATATTAGACTGATATTTAACAATCACCTAAATACATACCTTATAGGGGTCACCCTTTGAACCTACAAAGATGAGCTGGCAAGTGAATAAGTCCCTACAGACTCAGAGAGAGGGAAGAAATCTCCTCATTTCCAGTTTGTCTCAAATTTTATTAAAAAAGATATTGCCAATTCTGGAATCACTTTAAAATTTTAACCAAGATTATGCTGTGAGAAAACTCACTGTATTGGACCAGATTTTTCTGGAGACAGGAGTGTTTTATAGCTCTCAAGCACATGGTGTGATTCTTGGGGTGTCCTGTAAAGGGACAGGATTTGGACTCAATGACCCATCCTGATGAGTCCCTTCCAAAATCAGCGTAGTCTATGATTCTATGATTTTAGATGTGCTTTTAATCTGTGCATGATGAAAAAGAATTCTTTGTACCAAACAGCCACATCCTGTTCTCCTACAGCTAGAGTAAAAGGCTGTAGGAGATGATTGGCCAGGTGATTACCAAAATGCTACAAAAGAAAGAAAAACATTTCCTCATCTACAGATGCATAAAAGACATTTTTACAGCCAGTCCATGGACTAAGCCACCCACTCCCCTTCATACCAAAAAGGCTGCATTTTGACTCTTCCAAGACAAACAAGGACCCAGGACTCCTCACTTCCCCATGAAATCGATTTTAGCTCTTGGAAGGTTAGGCAAGGCAGAGGTGAGTTGGATCATGCAAAATTGTGCTTACATTCTTGATGCACTACCCTGATACTGCAACATGTGTGCAATCTCACACAGAGTCTGCACCACTAGAATAAGTCTTTTGTGCATGGATAGTGAGTTTCTAGGGCTTGAAGACCTGACTCAAGAGATGTATAGACTCCAGCTACTCCACCTGCATTCTAAGGTGGCAGCACTGTTGATTCAATTATAAGTCCTTTGGATTCAGTGACAGACAAAAATCAGAACATGGAAGAAAATTTTCATGAAACATGGAAGTTTATTCAGGTTGTCTATCTTTCAGTTCGGATGCTATCAGATGTCTCTGAAATCACTGAGGAAAAGGCACATGAGCCTAGAGATTCCCTGTTGCCCTCTATTGGGGCAGGAGAGTATTTTTGTTCCCCAATCTGTCAAGTTTCTGAGTGAAGACTTACTATGTGTTAATTGTACCTGTCACAATTATGCCACTTACAGAGACATAAACCTGCCTTCAACTATATTAAAAGATGCTGTTTCACTTTGCCACATTTTGATTTTCTCTGCTTTAAGTCAGAGGATGCATAATACAGAAATGCCTCATATCTTTCTGATGAATAAGATTTTGCCAAAGTATGTTAGACTTTAAGCATTTTTTAATCCTTTCAAAGTGCTTTACACAGTATGCAGAACATGACTACTTTTCCAGCATATTTGGGCAGACACTAATACTAGTAAAGAAGAAAATTTCTTGTCAGCTACTAACTATCAAATGATGAAAAATCTGAATACACATAATGATTTTCATGCAATTTCCTTACTGCATAATAATCCCAAAGTGTGTATTAGGCAAACCTCTGAGTGAAGTAATGAGAATATCTCTGAAAAGCGAGTTCTGATAGAGGATGCTGAGCCAGGTAGGAGGGGGAAGTTCCCTAGGAGTGGGAGTGCCCAAAGTGAGATTTCACCTTCCAACTGCAATATCATGAGAAAGCAAAAAGAGTCAAAAGGGCAAGAGGTGTGGACAGATAGGCTATGGGTAAGATGGAGGACAAGTAAAGTTACTTTATAATGATATGATAAGAACTCCAAACAAAGATGATTTTACACTACTCCTTGAACTAAAAACTTAGCCTGGGCTTTACTCTTTCCACTCCCTTTCATTTAAGAATCCTCACTATGTTAAGTTTGTTTTATTGCTGGAAGGTGTAGGATATAGCTCATACCAAGAAACTGTATTGAGTACCACAGATCCATCTATTTCACTGTCTTATTTGGTTTTGGTGAAATATTATAGTATCCATTATAACTAACTGTCCAGAAAAATTTGCTTAATTCATTTAAACTAAATTCCGACCAGGAATGAAAGTTACTAAATTACCAAGGCACTAAAATTAAGCTCTTTCCTATGCTGCATTTGTAGAATGCTTCAGTATATATTCTGTATCCAGTGACTTGATTTTTCTTGATCTCATTGCCTCTATCATGTACTTTAAACCTCTGGAGAATTCAATCCAGTGATCCTCCATGACAAAAAAGGTATTTAATTCACCAATGGTTACCTTCATTATTTTACAGTTGCAGCTTGGGAAGAGTGTATGTACTGACAAGACTACTACAGCAACATTACAGCTTCTTTCTTCGAAGGAATTAAAAATACTTGAAAGAAATGCACACTTTTCATTTTTAAAAATGCAGCAAAGGATGTGTAAACTAAAGGTTGCTTGAAATGAAGACTAATGTTTTCACATAAAAAATTATTGTACAGATATTTTTTATTGTGTAGAAGTGACTTAGAAACAGTGCAGGTTTATCTACAGATAATTTTTGCTGGAGACCTACAGGACCTTCAAACGTAGCCTGGACATAAGTGAAAGAAAATCATTTATATTTGATAGCTATGAAAGGTCATGAGTGGAGAAATAAATCCTAGATCTTGTAAGTCTAGCCTTAGGAGAGAGTGGGAGAGGGTGTATTAGTGCTATGATCTGTGTAGGGTTTTTTACTTGAATGTGAGTATATATACATGTGTACAAACTACAGAAAACCTTATTGAAGAGGAATAATTCACACTTCCATTTCTTCACTTATTTATCTTTCCTTTTCTCTCCTTATCTATTCTCCTCTGGTCCATAGTTCTGCATTCTTCCAATTCACTTGTGTTAGAGACTCTTTTACTTCTAGACTTTTGGAGGCTTACTGTCAAACTGTGCTTCCTAAATGCTAAACTGAGAATTAAAAATAATTCCAAATATTAGATCTAATGGCATGCTAAGGGAACTACCACTCCAGCCCAAGAAATGCACCTGCAAACCCTCCTGTGCAGTAGGTCATAAGGAGAACAAATTTAAATGGTCTGACCCCCACCTTTGTGAGCAGGAGAATGGGACCTATTGTGCTCTTATGACATTGTAATTGGTTAGTGGGGGGAGTCTTGGACAATTTGAACCAGTTACCACTTTGCATCAATGGGTACCTATCATGCCATATTTCTTGATAAAAAAAGGAAGATGTGAGGATGTACTACAAGAAGAGAATGCCCATATCTGCAGGCCTTATTCTTACCTAAACAGCAAACAGCTTTGCAACCCAACTGGTCTGAGAGTAACAAAATTCAGTTAAATACATGTGCTCTGTTCTAAGTAACCATCTTGACAAGGAGCTATAGTCATTAAGAAAAAAGTTTTTACTAATGGAGGTGCTCCTGTTTGGCTTCAGCAATACAGACTATGAACTTCACCTGCACTCCTTTAAGTTTCCAGAGAAACTATTGGAAACTGATCCTAGGGTTAATATTTAAAAATAGTTGAACAGCTAACACTACACTAATTTCTAATCTTTTTAGAGGTTTACTCAGGACCATGCATCATCGGATGTTCGATTATGGGCATAGAGTTTATGAGTGTGCAGGCAGCACTGTGTGTTTGTATACAAACAGTATTCGTACAGGTTTAGAAGTTAATGATATATTTTTCTTTCTATCTATGAGACAGCATAGCTGAAAATGTCTAGGGTTTCTGCAAAAGATGGGTTTATTCTAAATTAATCCACTAAGAAAGTTAGGCAGGAGAAGTTATTTTAGGAAATGCAAACTTAAAGAATAACAGCAGTAAGCGAAGAGCCAGCTGTTTCTGTTTTGATTTATTCCATATTTCAGAGATCGTGCTTCTATAGGGAACAATATGCAAGACATTGGAAATTCAGAAGGCATTGCTTTTGTGTATCATAAAAATGTGCTGCTAACCTACAATACCCTCATAGAAATACAATTCAATAAGGAACTCAGTTGGGAAGGAGCCTCAATAGAATGACATGAAAAAATGGTCAATACAAGAATGATTTAGTTTACCTTACAAGGGATTTCTATGCTGGAAATAAATAGGCCTTTGAAACTTTAAAAATAAAAGTCAAGATAAACACAGACCTATATTTTTAATTCTCACACATATTTAATGTGACTTTTTAGCAGATCATTGCCTCTGAATCATCACTTCTATCAAGCCTATCACTTGAGAAGTGTTACAGCACTTAGCCCTCAGGGCAAAGATAAGTCTTCACCATTGTCACATACAGTATATTGAGCCATATTATGCTGAATGGGAATAGAGTACACTGTAGAAACAGTACTGAATCTTGCAGAATATCCTGAGATACTTATCAAACTGTTAAAGGAGACATCACTCTTTTGTCTGTATTGCCCTTGACACATCCTAAAGGAAAGTATCTGGAAATTCTTTGTTTGTTGAAGGGCCCTCAGACCCCCCCAGATCTAATGTAGGTTAAATGCCCCACAGGTCTCTCAAGAATGGAAAAACACCTTGAAAACTATTATCTGAATTCACCAGAAATAAATAAATAATGGCACTGGATAAGCAAGACTTCACATCCCTAACAAAACATAAGTCTGAAAATCCACATGCATCCTAAAGCAGGAATAACTAAACCTGGTCATTGGAGTATCAAAACCAGTCATCTCAACATAACATAACCAGAACCAAATAGCAAAAACCTTCCCCAAACTGTTACCAGCAGGGCTTAAATGAATGATGGGAACATCACACATATTTACACATAGATAAATAATTATCTGCCTGCATTCAGGATTTGCTTATTGATTAACACACAGACCACACAGCAAACGTCCTGTATGACATTAGAATTTTTTCACTTATTGCTCGCATTTAGGTCCACAATTTATCTACGTTTCACAATTGTCCTTGCAATATTTTGGAGGGAGAAGTAGGTGACAAGAAAACAAATAGAAATTTATAATGAGACCCATAGTTTTTCTTGCTTTGTTTTGTTTTTATAATTTTGTGTATTTTGTAACATAACTGAATTATGCAGTTAACAATTTTAATAAATGTGAGAACTAAAAAAATATCATTTTTGTTGCTTTTGTTTCTTTTCTACCTCATAAATGTCATAACAGCCAGCATAATTTTCCCAACATATAATGAAATAATATTTTTCCTTTCATATTTTTCCGCAGGCAAATCACAGAAACATTCATGGCTTTCCAGTCTCAACAGAAACTTACAGAATAAAGAAAATGAAAAAGAAAACATCAACCTCTTGTTTAGATTAAACAAAACAAAACATCAACAAAACACTAAACTGACTTCTGGTCTCCAAAATTCATTCAAGCTTTCTCTTAGAAATCAATTTCACCAGACCTTAAGAGCTTACAGATACATTGTCACACACATCTGCTAGGTCTCCTGTGCTGGAATGTGAAGCAGGTGAGATGGCAGCATGGAAACATGGGAGGCTGCCAAGGGCCATGTCCTCTACTTGTTTGCCAGCCCATCCAGTTGATGGAGAGCAGTGGCAACAAGAAGCCTTTCTTTCATTGATTGCCAGCCACCTCGCTGCCACCACAGCCTGTCTGAGTTGTGAGAGGTGCGTAACACTGCACCACTGCCCCGTGGCAACAGCAGCTCATGCTCCAATATTAGGATGCCAGCTGATATTTTTCCACCATACACACAGATCACAGAATATTATTTGGGAAGGAACCCACTTGATGAGGATCATCAAGTCCAGCTCTTAAGTGGATGGCCCACACAGGGATTGAACCCACAGCCTTGGTGTTATGAGCAACTTGCTCTACCTCTATAGGTCTAAGTTTTTGAATTACCTATGTCACTAGAATTTCAAAGCCAGTTAAACTCCCATGTATGATCACTGATGCAAATTATGAAAAAAATATGTGCATGTTTACATGATATTTCAATTCTCAGCTTCCCAGGGACAATGTGATCAGCATGCCATTAGCGGAGCAGGGTGAAATCTACCGTAGACAAAGCACAAGGGAAAATGCTGGTACAGGTGCCCAAAGAAAATAGCATTATTAAAAACGTACTAAAACGAGACTGCAGAGTGCATAGTGATCATAACACCTTACTCCTTGCACAATGGATACTTAAAAGTAAAGCCACTTAAATTACCATTTATCTTAGAAAAATTATCTATTTTATATGAATGTGAATGTAGGATGTTTGAAAATTGCTATTTTGTAACACTGTCTTGGTATAGAAACAATACAGGGACAAAGGTATTCTCACAATCTGTTTGTCTCTTCACCTCAGCTCTGAGATGAAGCAACCTGTAATTTCACTCCTAAGACTGCTGACTGAAGTCAAACAGAAATTACAAGTTGTATCAAACTATACGTGGAGACTGTAACATGGATAAATATCTAAAGGGATTTGGTAAGACCACCAAACTCATTTCACTTGTGACCTATTCAGATTTGAAGTCAGTTTCTTATCATTACTATTTTATTAAAGAAAACCACTCTTAAACAATTTATCCAGAGTATTCCCCGAAGCATGCATTCAATCAGTTTCAGACATCCACTTTTTTCCTGGACCTTTTTCTTCCCTTCTTACAAACATATTTTGCTCTATCAGTACAGAAAAAAAATTTTCAGATAAGGATACCCAAGAATCCAAACTATGCCTTCCATGTGTTGACAGCTGGCAAAATATAGCATAGTGAAATGCAGTGTCACTTTAGAAAGAACTTATTAGGGCAGCTTAATAGTTGCTGACCATATCTAAACCACTCTAATATTTTAAAGATTTTCATGAACTAGCTTCGCGTTCCCACTTACTGTACCCTGCTTTTCAGAGCTCAGTCATATGAGTGAAGGCAATGACTGCTGCCAGATTCTTCTTTGCTGTGTGATCTCAGTATCCTCTGGGCAAGGTTAAATAATATTATATGTAAAAAAATCTACCCCAAATTTAAATTTTTGTAAACAAAACAACATGGAAAAACACTTCTCTAAGCACAGTGCAGAGTCACTGAGTGCAATGTAATCATCAAGGAAAAAAAGCCAGGCCAAGGTCGTGGGCATCAACTTGTGTTCTGACAAAATCATGCTGAGAATTCACTGATGTCCATCTAAAGGGCTCAGTCAGTTCAGCCAGGTAAAACAGGAGCTACGGAGAATTACTAGACATTTACAGTGCCCTCATCCATGTATTATAAGTCAGAAGCTGAAATCATTGACTCTCTCCAAAGCTCTTGTAGAATCACAGTTCTTTTTGTCGAACAGAGGCCATCTAGCTTGCATGAAAGTTTATTACGAAACTTTAGAAAGTTATTTATAATAGAATCTTCTCAGCCTATATCTGAAAAAGCATATGATTCCTCATGAGGGGAAATGAAGGGGCAGACACTGATCTGTAGGACCTAAGGAAATGGCATGACGCTGTGTCAGGAGAGGTTTAGGTTGGATATTAGGAAAAGTTCTTTATCCAGAAAGCAGGTGGGCACTGGAACAGTCTCCCCAGGGACATGGTCACAGCACGAAGCCAGATACAGTTCAAGTGCTTGGAAAATACTCTCAGGCACACAGTGTGACTCTTGGTGATGTTTCAGACAGGGCCAGGAGCAGGACTCAATGATCCTCATGGATCCCTTCCAACTCAGGGTGTTCTATGACTCTCTGATGATAACAGCAAGGACAGCATGTAGGTCATTGTAGAGAGGACTGTTTGACATTTTATAATATTAATTGCCCATATTACTTTCTTTCTATAGACATGATTGTAAAGGTAGTGTTTTCACACACTTGGGAAGCCTCTACTGAGCATAAGGAATGACTGATGTGTAGAAACATCTGCAATGTTCATTATGACAGGTAAATAACACAAGGTTGGCAACTACTGAAGAGTGCTTCTACAGACAGGTTCCCTGTATGACCAACAGCAGACAGATCAAGGGTTCATAGAGCAAGTCTCATATACAGTGCCTAAAAGAGAACATTACCAATATCTTATTACCAAGGATCTTTCCTCATCAATCTCATTCAGTATTTCAGCTCCCCTATTGATTATCTGGCAGTTTTTAAATGTCCAGAGACTGAATCCAATCAAACCTATTGAAAGAAGCAAAAGTGATCAAACTGATGAACGCATATTGTGTTATTTACAACACAAATAATTTGGTTCATGGGGCTTTTCTCAAATAAAGCAGTGGGCTGAAATAGCCAATGATTAAATTATGTGGAAAGCAGCACACTGAATTTGAAGGCTTCAACTCACAATGCAAAGATTCGGAACATGAAATATGAAGTCAAAAGAAATTTCTCCCATTTTTGTACATAGATACGAACAGACAAGAGTTATAGCTCTGCCTGTATCAAAAATTATAAATAAATATTTTTATCTATATGCCTACTACTGTGCCAGTAAAAATTAATATCCACCACATCTGTCTGATATTCTATATCCAGAAATGTCATATAAACTTTCTGCAGTCAGCTTAGAAAAAAACTTCGGCAAAGCTGAGAGGATGAACAGTATAGTTCTACTCCACTTTCTACACACATAGGTAATCTCATAAACAGACCAGGAGGTCCTTCGTATTGAATGAAGCACCTCATGGTCTGATCCCACCCTCAGCATAAAGAGAAAAGCACTTACAGATCATTGGCTTAAAACACAGAGTATATGGAGCTTAAAGGGATGCAGAACATTTTCGAAAGAAAAGCCTCTTTAGTTTTGAAAGCTCACTGATATTTATTTAATTTAAAAAAAAACCCAAAACCAGCTACCAAAAAATATCCACATCCATAAGAAGTGAAACCTGCAGAAAACATAAGCCCTACCTTCTCAACCCTGACTACTAATAGGAAGAAGTATCTACTCACCTACTAAACACAAGAAAATTCATTGTGAGGTTAGTCCCAAGTCCAGGCTCTCCTAGCTCTGGCCTGTTAGAATAAGAAAAAAGACCAACAGACATGCTGGGAGCAAGTAAATGGAAAAGATGGGCTGAGATGCATATCTTTGAAAGTTCATGTAAACATCTGAATTGAAATCTTGATTCAATGGTCTTAGCAGCAGTTTTGTTGCCAACTTCAATAAGATGTCATGCCTATAATTGGAAGCTTACTTAATTTCAACTTTGGAGCACAACAGTAACAAAGTCATTAAACAGAGCCTCTTCTGAGGAAATCTCAGGATATTTTATTTTTCTAGAGTTTCATATATGTTCATATTTTATCTTGGGACTTCAGGGGTGCTATAAAAGTTTTATTGTAGGTAGGTTGATGTCCTTAATTTTTCGCCTAAAGTTTTGATATGCATCTTCTCTATCATGATCTAGTGAGATCGTCTGAAAGCAACAGAATTAGATCACCAACAAAATTCTCATTCAACACACTTGCTTTCCCTAACCTCTTTGGAACAATAAGCCTACTAAAAAAATCCTTGTACTTTCTGTGAGAACAAGAAAGCCTGTGTGCAAATTCTGAGATTCACAATTTTTTTGATTAATTTTACTCAGAAATTTAACATTCCCCAGCCTATCAGGGATCTGCATAGTCCCATTCCATCTCCTTTTGGTGTCTCTCTCTCCCTCTTGTCTTCCGGATGTGGGTGCTTGGTCATATTTACCCTTAACTATTATATGAAGATGTTCAAGCCCTAGCCTTTTAGTACTTCCTTACAACAAGACACATCTAGAATCATCTAGTATCTCATGACCATAAGACCAGAACTGATTTCATTTACCAAGTAGGGTCAACTAGGTTATTTAATGAAGCAAGCTTATTGCAAATATTAACATAATTTGGCACGATTTGCTTGCCTGGTGCTGCCATACAATTTAAAACAGATGGCAAAACTGAGTATAAAAATTTCCCTTTTACAGCAATACCTATAACAATACTGTTTGTATTATAGGCCAGAAAGGATCAATGGAAATTTCAGTAAAATTTTCCGTGATAAACCAAGGGCTGAAATAGAAAATCAGTTCAGCCTCATTTTACTGCCCTATGGAAAGAAACATTCATTGTTACTTATGAAAGAAGAAAGGTATATGGGAAAATGGGCAGGATGCTTAGTGTAATTAAACATTCTTTCTAATATTTAATGAACATTGGTTGCTTCCAATGCAACTTGAAGACATTTTTTAAAGTTACCCCTGTTCTCAAATGTTACTTTTTGGAACCTTTTAGGGGCCCTTATTTTTCTTAACTTTGCTCTTTTTTGACTCATTTTGTTGACACGTCATCCTCTCAGCAGGAAAGTTTTAGAGGAAATCTGAGAAGTGACAAGTGAGTTGGCAGAGCAATGCTACCCTAGAACCACAAAGAAAGAGTCTGCTGATCCTGAAGTGTAGTGCTGGTCCCATAGCAGAAGGCATTGTGGTTTCACACTGGTTAGTGGGAAGTACAGGTTTGGCTCCTGTCTGTCCTTAGGCTGGTCTAAACTCTGGGCTGCTGGGCTGATCTTCAACTCGTGGCAAAGAGCAGAGCCACACTACAGGGAGAAAGGCCAAAGACATCTGGGCCCACAGTAGGGAGGTTCACAGACCCTGTGAGTGCAATGTGAAGAACATCTAAATTTTCACAGAGAAACTCAATTATATGATAAACTTGAATATTAAATAATGTGTATCTTTGCAAACTATTTATTATGACCATAAAGTCTATGACTCAATGGCAGGTTTGGGATAAAATTTTGCAGATCTGCCTAGTTGGTGATTGCTCTTTATGGGACATGGACCAAAGGAATATGGGACAGATGACGACCCTAGCTGAGTGAAAAAAGGGGTACCTGAAGGCTGTTCATAGATGGAAGGAATTAAAGACAGGGAGAAGCTAGCTATGGAAATTGGTAGGAATTTTTTGAGAAAAAACTTTAATACAGATGGGAGTTCTCAGTTTTAGTAGCAGTTGGGTGGTATCTACAGACTGGTAAAGAATTTCAGGGGTAACAAGAGATAGTACTGGAAGCCCTAATTTGAAACAATTCCAAAAGAACGATTTCTGCTTGCTTCTGGTTAATCCATACAAAGATTCAGCAGTGGCAGTGGTAAGAGAGATGCTCCTAGGATAACCAGCACAATTTTTAGCAATATTTGTGTGTCATCCATCTGGAAATAGCACGTTCAGCTTGGGCAATGGAAATAGGGGAAAGTCTGCTGGTGTTTATACTGTTCCCACATTACAAACAAATGGGATACAACGTAATTATTTACTGTAGGATTGAAATAGATTGATATATTCTGATTTTCTAATTCTAGTGTCCGAGTTTTTGTTCAGGAGAGAAAGGTTTTATCAGTATAATGAAACAGAACGTAGTGTGTGAGAAACGGAATGTTGAAAAGAAGAGGCATTACTGGTGTTTGCTGGACACAAAAGGTCATTGATAGGGAACAGGTTTGCAAAATTGAATTGGATGATTGTGGTTTTTCTCATAAAATCACAAAGAAACAGCATTTAATATAGTTCAAGCACACCAGCAGCATGGGAATAATAGTCGGCTACAACATAAACTGAAATAGAAACCTAGGAAAAAGAAGAAGGCTTAAAAGACCCTGTTACCATCTGGAATGTAATAAAAAAAGGACAGAAATGTTTGGTTTCTTTTGACAAGAAATAGAACTGCGATGCAATGACAGGAGAAAATGGGAGGGTCCACACATACTTTATATCGTCAAAGGACCGAATATGCTAAGGAAGTTTTTGTGTCTCATCAGCTGCAAAAGAACAGACACCAAATCCTCAAGCTTTATTTGCCTTCTCTTCAGCCCACTGTCATTTTAATCGTCATGAAAGATAGCAATCTCAGTATCTTCCTCTGTTTGCAGTTGCACAAGTATTTATTTACTAGGGCCACTGGGGGAAAACAAATCATAGAGAACAAATGGCTTGATGCTCTCTCACATTCCAACCGACACAATGTTTGAAAATATTGCCTCGTGCACGACAGTCCTACAATTTTGAGTGAACTATTCTGTTATTACAGTAGAATGGTGTCCCAAGAAATAACATAGCCCCTAATGGAGTCCTTAAAAGTCTCCAATGCTCCAGAAAGATGTATAAGTTATCTCCTTTTCAAGAAGCTGGTGGTAATTCTTGCTTATAGGGGAATTAATAGTAAGCTACATAAATAAAAAATAGTACCTGTAGAAGATAGGTGATGTTTATATCAGCACAGCATATTCCAGGTACTGTAGAATGCATATATAGTTAGAAATAAATGGTCTGAACATTACAGGAAAGACATACACACAAAAGGATTTAAAGAAAGTCCTATATTGACATTAAAGAATGTAGTTAGAATTACAGTAGCCTTTCACACCCCTTCTTCTGTAATTAACAATGAATGAAAACCTCACTGCAATAAGATATTTATTGCAGAAAATGTAATTTTCTTCTGTGCTTTTTCCTCTGCTATTTAAATAGGAACAATTCAGGTGCACACCATTACTTGAGGTCAATACTAAATCAGAATATATTTTGATGCATGTTCAGCTATCAATGTTTAGTACAAAAATGGATTAAATAATATCTTCAGATGAAAAACAGACTACAGATTTTGCTTTGACTTTCTTTGGGACTTTTTCCTTTTAAAGTGTGTTGGCTAGCTCTCCTGAACTACAGCCCAATCATTTTTAAATTTAATTTTATTAACTAATTTTTAACCCACCCACCAAAATGCCATTTGTGTGATAACAGCATGTGCAGGGATTCCTAAGGGATATGGAAATTAATCCCACTTCTGTGAAAAGACCTTTTAATAACTCATATGTTATTTTACCTTTTGAGTTATCAGTAGGCTTTCCTCCAGCATTTTCTAAGGAAATGTCCTTGTAGTTTGAAAGGGAAGAAAAAAAACAGTAAAAAAAAAAAGGAGTATGAATCTAAGAGTTTGTTCATTTAATACAATTTTGAGCTGGTTATACAAAGCCACCTGTGTTTTAGCAACCTTTAAAATGATGGTCCAAGAAGCAGCCTCAGACCCGTCAAAACATTCTGCATTGTATGTGCCCATATACGGGGTTTGTTTTAGTCGCCAACATTTCTTTTGCTCTTCTGAACGCCAGCACAGTAAGACTCTGACTGTTGCAAATCCTCATTTCCACCTTCCTCCCTTGCTCTTTTCATATGCACATATGTCACTGACAATTTCTCCTCTTTCCTTCCTTCCTTACGTCCTTTTTTCAATAGTGCTCATGGATCAATAAGACATCATGGCACTGTATGGAGCCTGAGTGATTTCTCATACAATGGCTGCTGTGACCATGTTTCCATGGGAATTGCAAATCGCCTTTTAAGAAGGAGCTGAAGATATTTTCAGCCACCAAGCCACTGCTGCTACAAGGGCACTGAACTTCAGAAAAGGCCCAGAAACCTGAGCTGCTCTGGAGCTTGAAAGGAGCTGCTGCAGCGACAACACTTGATGGATCTTAGCCTTGATTACAAGAGCAGACTCCTACCACCATGATTGATGAAGTCCTGCTTCAAAGAGAAGATGAGGAAACAATGAAAGCTCTGACTGCTGTGCTGGGGGCAGGAGGGATGGAGGGAACCAAGGCAGAAGGGAAGTAGTCAGGAGCCTGATCTAATGGCAGGGAAGCACATAAGATTATGGCAGCTGAGAAGAAAGAAATTTTTTTCTCCGTCAGTTTTCTAATGGGTGTAAAGTAAGAATTATATGAACTACAGTCATCAGTTTATAGAGAAATCTATTACTCTCTGGGATCAAAAAGTGAGCACCAGTTGTGAATAATGGTTTCAGCCTGTGGCTTTGAGCATTAAATCCCATTTTTCAACCAGCAGGGCAGTACTTTTCCACTATCACCTCAATGACAGTTTGTGCTCAGTGTGCCAGTGACTCCTTCTTGCTCCATCTACACCTTCTTTTCTTCTTATCTAGCTATGTACAGTCTTTTGATTTGAACTTTTAAAGAAGTTGCTGTCTGCAGTCTCATTGTGCACATTAAAAATAATATTTTAACCATCTTTTTCACAAGTTCAGCCAAGATTAGACTCTGAAGCCAAGGAAGATTGTTTCCATTACTATAAACCAAAGAGAGATAACTCTTTAATCTTTCAATTTTCAAATACAAATTTTCTTACTCTTAATTCAGACTTTCTATGTTCTTACTAATTAACAAGGGGCATGTTCTAGGCCATATAAAATTGAGATTTAGTTTTAGTTTAATTTTATGTTAGTACAAAGGGTACAGGCGGCTAATGCAGTAACCTTTCACTTCTGGAGGCTTAGACTGAAATTTGGTTTAAATTACAATGAGTTTAGTGGTATCATTTTCACTTTTAGCAAAAACTCTTCTCATTAAAAAGCCAGTCTGCACTAACTTCTAAAAGATACAGCTTTTTCCTAGATTAAAAACAGTGCTGGATTAGGAATGCTGGGGCTCAAAATGAATTGCAAGTTCAGGGTTGTGTGAAGATGCTGGGTTAGGACTGGTAACTGGTTGCATCATGCCTAACAGTAATGAACAACATACATATGTAAATTTTATCAGCTACAAATTCAAGTTAGCTCAAAAACTACACTGCAAACACAAGGGAATATGAACAGATGAATGACACGCAACATGTGAATACCATACCTCCCAGGAAAAAAACCAAGAGATTTTGTAAACTGCTTGCACTTCTGCAATAATTACACTGACTAATTTAAAGCACTCCCCTCCCCTCCTTGCCCCCAACCAAAACAACACCCATAGTCAGGTTATGCATGGTCCTCATGTCACCTTTTAGGCCTACTGAAAGTACAACATGCAAAATATATCACTACACAGCAACTGAAAGTGAAATGGCTGCAGCTTGCTTTACTTCCCTTTTTAACTCAAATTCTACCTTGTAAAGAATCCAGACCAATATATCATAAAACCTCTGGTTTATAAACTCTCCACTTGGTTTTGTGCAGCATGATTACTGCACTAACTGGAGTAAAACAATCTATTTAATGTGAGACCCAGTGGCTACTAAAAGCTGGAGTGTACCTTAGTTTGAATACTGATCTCTTGTACTAAAAAAAGGAGAGTATTAGTATTTGGCTAAACATAATGATGCAACAGTTATTGCTCAGGCAAAATCATTGCTTTAATTTCTTCAAGTCATCTGAGATTTGTTTCTTGAAAGAAATACAACACAAGATATAAATCTCCGTTAAAAACCATATACCGAGTTAGCTTGAGTTTCAAATCGCAGATTTCTTTTTCTAGCATCAAAACAGCCCCTCTAACTTGCCCATTCAAAAATTTCTTCAGGCTTAAATTTCATAGGAAAAGTCCCATCTTCTGAACATATTACAAATTTTATAAAACTTCATTGGAATAGCATTTTCTCTGTTGTATTCATGCTCATCAAAAACAGGAATTACATCCTCTTTATCAATTGCTTTATACATAAAGGGAAATGTTGATCCATAGAATGGCCCAAGCTGCCTCCCTTATACACAACTGAATTACATTTCAGAAAATACAGGCAGGAAATCAAGGCAGATTTCTTTGTATTCTCCCTTCATCTCAGTTGAGCCCTACATTAACATGTCCAGAGTCACCAGGTGATGCCCTTGAACTGTCTGCTAAGGAGAAAACAGGACAACTTTGGGTGAAGGCAAAGGGAGGCGAGGACCTGACTTTCAAATGCAGAGGGGTGTTGCAAATATCTTAAAAAAAGGAAACTGCAAATTTTATTCTCTGTACTTTGTGATAAAGTTAATGCATTACAAATTTCAGATTTCACATAGTGACAGAGTTGCACGTTAATGCAAGCCGAATACTGTCATTACCAAAAGTGCTCTTGGAAGCTGGGTTGCATAATGTAGATTTATTAGAAGACATATTGTAAACATGACTATGTTTTCTTCTTCCAGAATATACCAAATATGCTGAAGAGAATAGCATGGTGCTCTACTTTTGCAGTATTAAGATTACTAGGTATTAAAAGTGTAATTTGCTTGATCGGTAGAAACCCTGTGAATTTGCATTAGCTCCAGGTATTTTCAGGCACACGTGGAGGTGGAAAGAAATTTATCAGGGGATGGCAAAAGCAATCAATGCTTGTCAACTTGGATGCAAGATTTTATTTGAGGTCCTATAAATCCCCTACAGCACAGTCCTTACTTAATAGGGTGAACAAACCATGTTCAAACTCCAGAAGATAGGGACAAAAAAAAATCCTCTAATTTCAGTGGTCACAGAAAGGGAAAGAACTTCTTAGGGACTAGCTAATGATGCAGAGAGAGCTACACAGATGAATGGAAGGAACACCGACATGAAAACTTTCTAAACATATACTTTCCTATTGGGAAGCTAATTTTTAATTATGAAAGTCATTCTTTGACTAGTATAAGTAATGTAAGAATATTTCTGCACAAAATGCATATCCTGAACGTTACAAATACAACAGATCAAGGTTAAGGGACAGTGTAATTCTAACAAATTTAGTGACAGGTTAAGATCAAGGGATGTCTTGACATTCTCCTCAGAAAGGTCAATCTAGCAGGTATGCGATGTAAAAATGAAGACTCTGCCATCATTGCCATGGCAAAAGGTCAGACACAAGCTGATTGGTGATAGAATTATCAAATTAACCAATCGATGCGTGTGAGTAATAGATGTAAGCAATCCTGGGGGAGAGCCACAGGGCAAATGCCAGCTCATCAATAACACATTGCCTAGGAAAAGAAGATCCTCTCTTCAATCCATGTCCTTTACATTAGCAGTGGTATCAAGGAATTAAAAGAAAAATCGAAAGCAACAGCTTTAAATATGCTTTCAGACTGTATGCAGCATTCAAATGTCTCTTCAAAACAAATTCCATAACATGCTGTGGGGTAAATAACAGCTTGCTAGGAATCTAAAGAAAGGAGGCACCAAGAAATCCTATTATAAACAGGTATATTCAGAGACTGAGGGATTTTTATATATCTGACACCAGTACAGACTTTATTAGGAATGCTATTTTACCTGTGGCAGTCATAGACACATAAATCTCATGTTTGATTTTGTGGCAACTTCTGCATGGCAAAATGAGAAACAGATCACAGGTATTCTGAGGATTTTATAGATAGGATGCAGCAAGTACATGAAGAATGCTTTACCTGTAAGTAATATTTTAATGTGTATTATATATGCCTTTTTGTATCTGCTTGCTATTATGCCAGCTTCTACACAGCTCAAAGGGTTAAACCCCGCAGAAGCTCTCTATGAGTCCACAGGAAGGCAAACAATGCCTTTACACAGCAGAAGAGGGCTTCAGGTAAGCAAAATTGAAACAAAGAACTAACCTAGTTGGTCTTGAGCTCAAGAGACATACATTTCACAGAACGTACATCAACTGCAGGAAAACAGACTGAACCCCATTCCTAGATATAGGGTTATCTAAAGTCAGTAGAACTGTCTAAACTTGGATGACAATGTTAAGCATCAGGGTGGGTTAAGTACATAAAAGCTGCTTTTTTATTTTAAACTTTTTTCTTTCCTTTATCACTGTATTTCTAGGGATAAATAAACACAGATGATTTCAAGACCCTCATTTGCTAGTGATATTTTCCAAAGGGAGATGCCCATTTGGAGCTCCTAAATCATCCACAGCATTTCTATGGAATCCTGGGAGAGCAACTCAGGGCATGCACCTGGGGCTCTCTGCTAGGAGAGAGCTTCTCTCCAACTGAAAACAGGGCAGCAGCATGATCCCTGTTCAGTGTGCTCCACTGAGACACAGAAAAAGTGAAGGCACACTTTATCCTGCACGTTGATGAGCCAGTCAGGATGTCAAATGTGACAAAGCCTCTGTCTGTACTAGCAACAACTGCTAAGGAGGGAAACATAGCGTGTTGGCTGTTTCAGGATTCCTTATTCCTTCCAGTGACACCCAAGCTTCCAAAAAAGCTAAGCACAGTGGTCATTGCACAGTGAACCAGATCTGGGTTTGCCGTGCATTACTTGGTCACCACCTTCAAGAAAAGCCTAAAAGGACCACTATATTGCAGATCTTCTGCCTGGTTATTCCAAGCTTTTACACCTCTTCCTGTCCTCTACAGGTGCAACTGCTCCCAGTCGCTACCATTAGGTGTTTCTACTTCTCCTCACATAGTTCTGGTTCTGAGAATCTTACTTTAGCTCCACTGATGCATCTGTTATCATGGCAATAGGATATTGCTATTATCACAGTAGGGATGGTAATATGGTAACACTCAGAGGAAGAATCCATTCTGCCATCAAAAGGCATGCGTTACTCCTTTTACAGTTAATGGGAGCCATGCACAGGTATCAGCACCAGAACAGGTCTCTAAGTGAGCACAATTACAGCCCCCACTGTGAAATTCACTGAACACAATTTTCATATTGCTTTTATTATAGATATACATAACAAAATAAAAAAAAAGCATACCCATTTGACTAGGATGCCAATTTGAACATGAGCTAGTTTCCTTTTAAAATAAGCCTTTCTGATATTTAAATGCTTAATTTTCCCTAATGTATTGTTTAAAATGCAGTTAATATTCTCCCCTCAAAAAGTACAAAAAGCACAGAAGCATCTTAGCTTGTGCATTTATCTGCAGGAAGTGCAGAGTTTTTGTGAATGAACAACCAGCTTGGGCTATAGGAGGAATGAATAAGTATGGCACCACTGAATACCAGTGGTCTATTGATTTAGTTTCCCTGAAGATCTAGCTCTGCATTGCCTTCCCAATCTGCAACAGTATGGTAAGCAATGCCACTTTTAAACACTTGAAGATTCTTAGATTTGTTTTATCACATTTTGTCTGATCTGCAGTTTAAATAGTATTAACATTTAGATCTATAATTTTAATAGTTTGTTACCCAAAAACCTTAGAAGATTACAATTATAGGCTGTGGGAGCTCTGAGTGCTGGTCTGCCCAGACACAGCAGGTCTCACTAGTAGTTTTACATTATAGTAGCTCCAGTCAATCTCAAAAGTATGCCAAGGTCTGCCAGAAAACAGAATGACAAATATTTATCAGGTAGTTTTTCCAACTTTGTTGAAGTAGAAGAGCTAATAGCATGAAAGGAAGCTTTTTCTGAAAGAACGGGATACCTGCATTTGAATTTTCAACAATAAAGAAAATTAAAAGATTGAATTGATGTATATATTGAAAATTATATATTGGAAAAACTGTGTCTTGGAAACTAGGAATTGAAAGAATCTCACAATGGGTTATGCAAATTTCTTTATAAAATCTGAGTAAAATAATGTCACTAGCATTTTTAATATTAAATTACTCTAAATTCAAATGCAGCAGATAAAATAGTCAATCTGTGATGACTAGTTTCTCTTTAAGTATGCAGGGATCTTAAAGAAATGGAGTTCTGGTATAGTCCAGGAAGATGGACACATTTGCATGTGTTAGCAGCTTGAACATGGATCAGAACATTTTATGGGACTTATGAGGGAGTGATCATCATAGGCACCTTAAGGCACTGCTGATACCCATATAATATAAAGCAGTACTTAAAAAGTGAATACAGAAATTAGCAGACTAGGACATGACCTGTGTTACAACAAAATTCAAAGGTTTTTCATGCACTAATTCACTAATAGTCCTATTTAAAACAATCCAAGCTTTGGTTTACAAAAAGCTGATGGGATGACTTATTTTGGATTGTGCTGCTGTAGCATTTGCAGGCTGTGAGTACACATGCAGCCTCTGCTATTTTATCACTATTCAAAATGACATGACAATGCAATGAGATCTGGTTTCTGATGCTGTAAGTAAGCTGTCACCCTTCCCTCAAACCCTATGGAAATATGGAATATCTAACCATCTCTGAACAAGCTCATGGTTCTAGATTAATGAACAGCATTAACAAGGCACTGATGTGAGGAAATACATCCTGCTTACAATGTCACTGCATGCTACTCAGCAGACCTGGGAGAAAAATTAACAGAAAGAAAGCTAACAGGACAAAAAAATCAAACAATTTTTTCCCTAAAGTAAATTTCAAGCCTATAAACATACTTCATATATATCCTAAAAAGTAAAATGCAAAAATCCTGTTATTATGTAATAATATAATATATAGAAACTATGAAAACTTGAAAAAAAACAAACTCTCTACATTTAATAAAATGCTGTTTACCTGTATGTGGAACAAATGCACACAGGGTAAGTCTTTGGTGAAGGGTGGACACAAAATCTATAATATCTTATTACTCTGTTTTATGGAAAGAGAATCCTTTCCCTTGGAAAATAGGATAGTATGAATACAGTAAAACCAGGACAATGCTGCATCCTCCTATAAAACGGTGAAGCCTTCTGATGAACTGAATGTAATTTTAATTAAAAATCCTATTCTGCAGCATTGTACTATAAGGTTTCTAAAATATATGGAGAGCACTGGATTTGCACTGATGAAAAATCAATAAAAACAGATCAAAAATGCTGAGAGACTGAATAGGATTTGCACGTTCTGTTTGAATGTCTGACTCAAAATTGTATTGCAAAGCAAGGATGTACCACTCAGCAGGAAACACTAGAATCTAATCATTCACCCCTATTCTGAGGCTGGCCAATTTATAATACCTTCTTGGGGTTACTTTGCTAAGGTTGAAATTGTAGCATTTTCTTGTGCGCTAGAGACAAAAGTAATCCACTATTTTAACTCAACCACTGCCAAACCAGAAAGTGAAAAATCATGTCATGTTCAACAGTGAATGTTGTTGTTGCAGAGAAATACAATATAGAGAAGATACTAGTACAAACTGTAATCCTCCCCAATGGAACACTGCATGAAATACAGTGTTTTCCCAATTGGAGCCAGGTAAACACTATTAAAATTCAGAATCTGTTTTGTTTTTGGTTTTTTTGGGTTTTTTTTTTATTTTTGCAACATTTTTCACCCTGTAAAGTTGTTTCAAGAGCACGGTCGTTGACTACCAACTCCCAGAGCTTTCACTACCAGCCAGAATGCTCTGTCAGCAAGCCTTTTCCTACTCCAAAGAGTGTGTTTAAGGAATTGCTATTTCACATAACCTAGCTTTGATGCTGTGTGACAACAGGCCTGTAAAATAAAACAAAAAAATGATGGAAGTATTGATCATTGTTCAAAAGTAAAAATTGATAAAATATTAAAAATACTAATTTTTCCTTCTTTATTTTAAAGAGATTAAAAAGAGACAACCAAATCCCTTGAAGACTTTCTTGATGCTAAATATATCAAAGCTGAGTTTATACAGTAAATAAAGAGCAGTTGTAAATAAATGGACAGTGTTATGAAGACAGGTAAAATGAAGCAAATCACACCAATTTAAATGCTTATTTCTCTGAAGATCAAACTGAAAAACTAAGGGGTACTTTCAATGCTAGTATGCTTAATGTCTCAGATGAAGGCAGGCAATGTTAAAAACCTAAGTGCTATTAAACATCAAAGCAATTTCGTCATGAAACTTCCTTGTCATCCTCTGAAAATATCCTCTGTAATAGAAGAAACACAGGGAACACAGAAACACAGGAAACACAGGAATGCTACTTCCAGTCACATAAAGCAGCTCTTAGCAGAATATTTTTTTTCATGTTTTTCCAAATAGTGCACCACAAATAGGCAGAGTCTGCAGAATGAAACAGGTGGTGCTGTGGGCCTTGTATTTATGCTATCAGCATTTCAGAGGGCTTTGTTTCACTCAAAATCTAATCTGGTACCATGAACTGAACAATAGTAGCTGGAGTGCATTAGTTGACACTCAAGGAACTTTGTGCTTTAGTTTCATCCAAAAGGAGCTCAAGTGCTCCAGGACTCCTCCATGATGTGAAGTGAATCATGGTATGGGGGAGGGTAACAAGCATCACTTCAGAATTGCACCCCTGATCTAAGTAAAACACTGATGTAGATTCACTATCTGTCTATTGCTTGGATATGGGTACCTCTATAAATGTTAACATTTTTCAGAAAACTCCCAGCAAAGACAAAATCCTGCGAGGTTTGACATATTATCCCATGTGCCATTAAATAGTATTTAAATAGATGCATTAAGAAGAAACCATTTGTATATATTGCATTTGTTTTAAGACGATAAATCTATTATGGTTTCCTGCAAACAATTCTTTCAATTTTTCAAGATGAAGTTTCACCCTATTTGTGATGCATTTGTACTTAGCCCCTCCTTTTTTTTTTTTCTGTAAGCAGCAACTTGTCTCTGTCTCCACAACAATGTCATCTGTTAAAGTAGAATGGGTGAAGTACATTTCATATTCTTCCTTTTGGAGTTCACTGTACTCTCTAATTATATTAGCTCACTGCCAGTACAAAAATATGTCATATGTGCTCCCAAAAGCCAGTTTCTCTTCTTTTTCATTATTTTCAAATGTTTTTACTGAACCTTTAGATGTGGCATTGCAAAGTATATAGATAAATTCATAAATGAAGCATGACAGCATAACCATGGGATAATAACGGGTGATAGCATCTTGTTGTTTACCTCACTGAGCCATTGTGAGGATTAATTAGTTAATGGTCATAAAGCAGAGTGCACATGCAAAACACTTTACAAGTGCTAGATAATATTACATGTGATATACAGAGCAATACCACTACTGCATATGGCATAAAGTGGAAGCACTCAATCATTATATTAACCTGAGTCTTTCAGGTAGTAGAATGTGTCAGAGGGAAATAATGGTTGACTGCACCACAAGTATCATTAAACCTTTCAGACAGTTATTCTCTTTGTGTGTATACATTCAAGCCTGTAGGTAATAAGCACCAAGTACCACTAGTGATCTAAGGTAAAACTGCAAACACATTTCCCAATTCATCACAATAATGTTGATAGCTTGGATGATAGGAGTGTTTATTAGCTTCCTGGTACATTTATCTGTTGGCTCACTGCAATCCTGGGACAAAGAGGAAACAATGGCCAAAAATGTAACATTGAAATGTAGATAAAATTGGTTCCAGGAATGAATGTGGATAAGGCCTTACTAGAAAGTCAAGTGGCCTCCTCAGCCACAGCCTCCCCTTGACACAGCACTAAGAGCAGTAAGATGTTATATAAGATATTGGTGTCAAATGTTTTTTGGGGAATGTTTAGAGCAAAGCCATTTGGTAGTCCATACTCATGCAACAGCTGTCACTACATGCACGGCCATTACTCTTAGTGCTCCAATTGCAATAATATTGACAGTGTATAATACTGACAGACATAAACTGAGCGTAATCTAGGCACACACTTCTGAATACAAGCTCCATCTTTTTCTGGGTATTACTAAGATAAGGGAAATATTCGTGTCTTTCTTTGTTTCTGATGCTATAACTGAACATTGTATTTTTTGGAAAATATTCACAGAGACAAGGTCTTTCCTGTGATCTGAAGGAGTTGTGAAAAACCTTTCCAAGAAATCAGATAATTAGATAAAAAATAAAAAAATCAGTTTTAATTTTCAATACATATATACATTTGAAATTTGAGCATGATGCTCAAGAGCTTCATCTTTTAATGAAGGAGACTGAATGGGAGTGGAGGTGAAAATTCTGAAGTTGGATGAAATTCTCTTTTAGATTTGATTTTTTAAATTACTCTTTTAACAGAAATTTAAGAGAAGGAAAAATTATTGGAAAGTTCTGAAGAAGCATTATGAATGGAACAGGTGAGTGTTTTTTAATTCAGTTTCTGATACTAGCATAAATTTAAATAACTTTAAATGGATAAATTATATCACAATTATAGCTCAATGAAATGCAACAATTTCCCCAATGATACAGATGTCCTTCACAAGGTTTATATTTCAGGGACTCCACTGATCCCAATGAAATGTCTTTTTACTAATTTTGAGCCTGAAGATAATCCAAAAAGAATAAAAAGATGGTTGAAGACTGAATAAGATTCTATTATATAGGGATTCATAATGAAGACACAGGCTTTCTTGTCACCATGATTTGTTCAGTTGTTTAGGGATAGATCTGTTAAGAGTCTGGAACAATTTCAGATAAAATGGATGCAGGTGCGAATTAGTTGTCAAGAATTCTAATAACAATAAACTCAATGATTTCAACTGTATTTGTTAAATTTCTTGTCTGGCAGTTGCTATACTATTATTAATCAAGAGAGGTTCTTAGATAACTATCCTGAAATTATTGTTGCCTTACCTAGAACAAAAAAAATAAGGGATTTCTTAATGCTTCACATGTACTGCTTTTCAAGGCTCAAATACTAGATGCTCATCTAAAGTACTAGATATTCTAAAATACTAGATGTTCTAGCATACTAGATGTTCATCACTGATTAAAGAAGACAAAAAAAAAATTTACTGATATAAACTAAGAAATAAAAAAGACAGCAAGTATCAATTTGATTGGGATATAGGTCTAGTCAATAGCACAACTCCTACTGATTTTGAATGAATCAGAATTTAATCCCTTAGAGTGAAGGCTTTCTAGTAATAAACTCTACTAAATCTGTTATATTTTTCTTTCTGCCTGTATGAGGATTTTGCAAACATTTCAAAGTAAACCATTCACTACATTTTCCAAAAAATCTCTACCATAAAACAACTGGGTGAATGCAAATGACAATTTCATTCACTTCCCTGACTCTTTCCTTATATCTTTTCAAGACCGAGTTACCAGCAAATCCAGGTACAATATATAAAAACATGCCAGCTCCTATAAGCTGTGACAGCAGTATCTCCAAAAGCTTGAAAATTTCCATAGAGCTAACCACATCCCTCAA
Source organism: Rhabdornis inornatus (assembly GCA_013397075.1). Lineage (NCBI taxonomy): Eukaryota > Metazoa > Chordata > Aves > Passeriformes > Rhabdornithidae > Rhabdornis > Rhabdornis inornatus. The sequence continues at coordinate 755,175 of VWZS01007264.1, forward strand.
ATTTAAACAAGTACACACAGAAATATCACCTGTATAGAACTGTAACCCCAGGCCTGATACGTATTTGATTTGAATCCCATAGCAGGTAGGTACTGTTTACCTAATTCTTTTAAAAAGGTAATGTTTTAATAGGTGCTTTCTATTTCTCAAAAAAATCTATGACTAGAGATATATTTATATTTTAGAAGCTAATATGTTTATTCCTGTAGTCTTCAATCTCTGAACTTTTATTTCTTCTTGATAAAAATAGCTGTATGCACTTCATCAGGTAATTTTCACTAAATACCTAGTGATGGTAATATGGCTTTGTACTTGGTTCTTCATCCACATTGAAATTTCAGCCTTTCAACAGCCATGTTCATTGCTTTGGTACCTATGTATGCTATAGAAGTCATACTCTAAATACTCTGGGAAGAGCCTGTAAAAACAAAAGAAAAACAAAACTCTATTTCCCTGTATCACCTTGTCTCCAATTCCCAACACTCATTTCTCGTGCACTAATTTTCTCTTTTACTTTCTGTCTTCTGCAAATATATTTGAAGAACCTTTTATTGTTTCCTGATATATTTCACACCACAACATTCAGTATTTCTTTTAGCTCTTCTAATTATCCTTTTAAATTGCTCCTGCTTAGGCACATAGATCTCCCAGTGCTCTCTTAAGTGGACTGCATACATTTCTTCCAAAGTCTTCAGTTTATTGCTCACAGTAATCTCTTTGTTGCTATTTCCCACTTGACTAGATTGGCTGCCTTTCCATGATTTCTTTTCTTAAAGTTTCTGTCATTCTGTATACACTGTTATTAACAAATATGTGACCTTGCTTGTAAATATACTAATGCTGCTCTTTGCTTTACAGCCAGATAGGGCACTGCAACTTTTTAACACAGTGTCAGACTTATAAGAGATGCATTAGTATGTGCAAACCTTTTGGCAGGCAAGTAATAACATGGATATGGATGGAGCAATCTGACATTTTAACCATTAGCTTCAACAATTCAAAATCGGGGCCATCTTCAAGAGCAAAAAGGAAAGGATGCAAATGCAGAGCCAAGACATTCTATTTCTAAAACTAACTCTGCCTACCACAGCATCCTAATGATTTACAAAGTCACTCGTGAGGTATGCTAGCATCGGATTGACGTCATTCCTCCACAAATTTGAAGAAATTATGGGGGATCACATCATTTTAGTCTACAGCAGGATTTTGAACCTTGTTCCGCAGCTCTGGAGCAGCCTTTGAAAATTTCATGGATATAATTGCTTCATGTTTGCAAAGGAACTCCAACAATCCAGGTTATTTCATATTCACAATTACACACTCTAAGTCACAAGCACGAAAAGAAATGATAATTAAATGACTATGCCTTCTACACCAGGCAAGGACTTCTGGTGTATTTTTATTGACAGAAAATTATGACAAAACCACCTTTTGACCTCCAGTTATAGTTCTGCACTGTGATTTTTTTCTTAAATTATTAATTGCATTTTTAAATGTCATCAAAACAGAAAAAGAATTAGTAGATATGTATTTAAATAAATTAAGGAATATCTGCTAGTGAATTATGTAATTGATTATTTCATTGGGGCTACATTCTCCATGTTTGTTCTTCTTTTTGAGATGTGAAAAAAAAAGTGAAAGTAAATGCTGTAAAAGTATTTTAGTAAATGTAAAAAAAAGTAAAAACTGTTAATAGACTAAAGTCATTAAGTTGTTATAGGTCATAAAATGAAAGACCCATTTTGCAGCATGTATTTGTATCCACTTATATTTTGTGCATATATAACCTTATATGAACAGGATTAAAAAGCTTCTGCTTAATACCAAACAAATGCTGCAATTCTCCTTGCCCATATTCTCTTTAAACTTTAAGTTACTTTGGATGTAAGATTTCAGACAAGATGGTAAAAGTTAGCGAGAAAGATAATGCATTTCATCCTGTAATTCCACATGTGTTGCTATATCTATGTGTTGCTACATCATAACCAGCTCTGCAGGGATTGGATGGAATCCAATTTGCCATCATTTATTCACAAGCATACTCCTTATACTGTGTACTTTTTTTATTCTTATTCACTATTTACCCAATTATATCTATCCTTATTAGACCCCTGCTGAAGGCAGCAAGGCAGTTCTAGCTATGGAAGTCCCATAGCTTAACTTAATCCTATTATCTCCAGATAAACAGGGATGCATAGGGCTCTAGATGGCCAAATTCAGCTGTACTCTCCTTTCCCCATGAGGAAAAAGATTGTTCCTCATCTCTATGCCTGATGTAATTAAGATCTGGAAATATGCCCATTCCAATTCTTATCCAGTAAAAGCATCACTGTCAATGTTGAGAAATGAACTGCGGTTATGATGCAAAGAGTTGACACTTTAGTGACATTCACTGATGTGTTAGGCCTTTACAGTGGCTTGGCTCTACATAGTTTATGTCTTCAGGAATTTAAAATGCCTGCCTAAAAATCTAATAAGAGGAAAGGGAATAAAATAAGAGAAAAAGAAATTGATAGTATTGACAAGCAAAGATGTTATTATCTCCATTGTATTTGAATAGATATAGATTGTCATTAAATTCTTGCAATACAACTATTTTACACAATTATAGAAAATGAACTGAATAGTAAAATAGAATCAATAACAGAAGTAAAACAGTTACTGAAAAAAGCTTTTCTCGACTGACTCCAATAATGTAATAAACTCCACAATATTTACACCTGCACAGAAAACACAACAAAATATACCAAATACAGACTTGCACTGGATATCTGAAAATAAAAAAGAAAATAATAGCAAAGTCTGATAAAATGAGATTGCTGAATATTGTGAACTAAGATCTCCCATGGTTTGGCTTTGTAATATGCTTTAGTCATGCCCTTTTCTTTGAATGCACACCTGCACTCCACCTGTTCATCCCTCTTTATCCAAATTACTAGCACACTGAATTCTGACTTTTGTACAGAAACTGGCAAGTAGATATATATCGAGATAATTAGAGTAATGAGCATGTTTTTTCATACAGGCCTGTCATTTTACTTTAATCTCTGGCTATTCCAATCCTAGTCTTTTCTAAAAAGAACATGTTAATCACATTGACTGGTTTCAGGATTGAGAGGAGATTTTATTTTATACTGAAGTATCTACTAGGCTGGGACAACTACACTAATATTCTCCAGTAACCTAAATCAGATTTTAACCCCAGTCTCCAGAGGTGAATGCTTCGTGCAGTTCTAATAATACAAATGTGTAAATTTGTAATCAGACTCCTGTGTAGAACTGGTGTTTTATTTACTGTGAGCTTAACTGAAAGGTTCCTAGGGACTGAAGATAGTTGGGTTGTAATCCTGTCATTTGGTGACTTAATATTTTTATATTATCATGACATTAGCATAATTCTGACCTCTATTTTGCAGCATTTTATGTTTTTCAGGCACTAGTTTTGATGCTGTGCCTGTAGCGTATAGAATCAACAAATATTCACATCGTTCCCTATTTTACTGAACATTTGGTGTGAAGTATTAAGTCTGATTTAATGTTATTAGTGCCTCAGAACAGTGCAAAATACATGAATGTAGGCATTCATCTCTCAGTTTACCGTAACACTGCCATAAAATGCTACTAAACGGGTGATAAACGTTTGTTCTCCCTTTTCCTTTCTAATTTTTCCTGCTGAATGTTCTGCTTCTACCCAGATAGCTTGAACACTGGTGCCAATTCACCCATGTAGATCAATCACCAGGGTTTGTCTACTTGCCCAAGCTGCAACTGAGCAATAGAGGCTGGCTCAGTTGCAATCCCTCATTAAAACTAACCAGTCTCAAAGTAACATCGACCTTTAGGTGTAGCATTTGGATTCAATTCTGAATATTTTTTGAGACCAAAGACTCAATTAAAAATTTTCACTATTTATGGCAAATCCCAAAGTTTTTTCCCTCTCTTATTAATGAAAATATGATAAATGGAAATATTGTCGTATATTGCTTGGCACTCAGCATCTTTACAAACAAATGCTTGAAGTTTTGTTTGTGAAAATGTATGAAAGATGATTACACTAATGATGACATGTCTTTTTTTTTAAAGAAATTTGTTATTTAAGATCTTCATTTTGAAAAATATCAAACTGGCAGGCTAAAGTCTTCAATTTTTATACAGAGATAGTTTATTTTTCCTCACAGGATGGCTACCTAATGTGTTTCAACTTTTCTTGCAATATTGCTTCATTCTGATTCTTCAACTCCTAATACTTGTAATATGAGTCAACAAAAGGCCAGGATGAAGATATTTATGGTGATTGCTTCATGATATGGACAGCTGCCAACAAATAAGTTCATTCCTTCAACCATTTCTAACTTATGTGAGATCAATATCCAGGCTCTCTAGCAATAACCTTGCATCTATAATTGATATTGTTTATTGGCCTGTGATGCTGTGAGCAATAAAAGGACTAAGAAAGGGCTGAGAGAATAAATATTCATCTAAAGAAGGAGTTTCATGAAAATGTATCAATAAAGAAACAAAATATGACGTGACTTTCAATGAAAACTTTTAATGTGCTGGTCTAAGAAAATAAAACAAGAGAAAAATTATTACAGACAGTCTCATTTCTAAGCAAAAGAGCAAATAAGGATGCTCTAATGAATAGCCTATAAATGTAGCTCTGAGAAGACTGCCCTAATGGGTTTCATGATCCACATGAACCAATGCCAAGGAGTAGAACAGTTCCCATTACCAAATAGGTAAAACAAGAATCAACGACTTTGTGCAAGTGTGAAGGAATTAATGGAAAGAAGAAAACTGGGCAATATCACAGCATACATCGTGTTTGGGCTGCAGCGCTTGTGTGGGAATGTTCGTACAGATGACATTGGGTAAAAATACCTTAGTTTGTGCTGTAAAATAACATATAGATTAAATAATCTATGGACACTGAGGATGAATTGACAAAAGACATTTTATGCAACTCTGAGTTATACTGAAAACCAGGATTTTAGAAAGAACTTCAGAGTGGTAGATAAATTTGCTTTCTCTTTTTCTTCAAACCATAACTCTCTACTTACTTGGCCCAGTTAATTTATGAAATCAACTCTAGATCAAAGAAATTGACAAGCACTCATTGAGGAAAGGATATTACAGTTTAAAAGCATTAGAGATAGCAGTTTAAATGATATATATTTTGCTGTTAAGTGACTCACCATAAAGTGAATTACAATGAACATAGATTGGATGCGTTTTAATTTGTCAAAAATATTTTCTGTAGCATGCAAACTTTTTGTTTCATGGTTGTTCTTGCTAAGACAGCTCCACTCTTCTTTCCTCATTTTCTTGTCTAAATCCATTTTAAATATATGGTTTTAGAGAACTAACTGGTATTTCAGTTTATGCAACAATACCCTTTTCATATGAATACACATCACCACAAATCTTTACAACTCATCAAATCATCATATACGCATTTTTCAGTTTTGGCTTCCTTAAAATTAGTGAAGTATCAAAGTTTCTTCAATTTTTGGAGTCTTTCTTTTCACAGCACACCCTGCCCCTTTACCACTAACGGTTAGCTACACAAGTTAGAAAGAGTAAAAAGTTTCAATGAGCATGCAATTCACAGGGAATATAAAAAGAGCATGATAACATATTCATAAAAATCACTTTTAAGTCCTCCTATTCAAGGGACTACAACTTTTCCTTTTTTTTTTTCTAAGAAAACAAGTTCTGTGGTATTGTTCTGTCTGTATAGCTTCATCACCAAAACACTGAACTTACTGACCTATTTACATCAAATTTAAGAAAAGGGTGGATGTCTCAGAGATACTGGGTGCCAATGAGCTTCATGAACTACTCTAGAGTCTCCAGACTTACATTGGAATAGGCCATAAATATATTTGGCTTCATTAGATTCATTGCTACTTGATTTATTTCCTTAACATTGTTTTGACTTCTTTTTTTTTCCTTGATAGGAGCTTATCAGTAAATGATTTCTATCTGTAAATGTTTTTGGTTTTTTCCTCAGAAAATTGCTGACAAGAAAAATCTTTCATCTCAAACATTAATGTAGGAAGCTCCAGACTTAGATAATCTTGTGAACATTTCTTCATGTAATATCCCCTAATTTTCAAGACACATAACGGACAGTAAGAAATGTAGGAATATGAAAAGTATAACATTTTACATCCTATCTGTGAAGAAAGCATAGAACTGTTTTTGAATCTGACACTGGTTAACGGCTCTCTTCAAAAATCTCTTTTGAATGATCAAATAGCATTTTGTCTTGGCTGGATTAAAAAAGCTATTTTTACCATTAAGAAATACTTTAATAATGTACCTTTTAATTCTTACAGGGAGTGCTATTGCTATTATCTATGTAACAAAAATCGATTTTGATATATCTGCAAGTTATCATTATTATAAATAAAACTGTTTTGTCTGCATTGGCCCAGCCCTGCAGTACATTAGCATCACTGGGTGCTCTTCTGGTGTAAAGTCAAAAGAACTGTGCTTAACGAACTTGGTCAGAATTTGTCTGCTTATTACCTATTCCGAAAGAGTAATAAAGGTTTCCACACAGAACTCAAAGCTGAGATTTAGATAAAGCAAGAAACAGAGACCAAATCACTGCCAGGCCATGTAGTAATGTTTATGTGTATTTATTATATTTATCTTATGACCTCAACAGCATACTCCAGGAGCTCTCATTAAAGTCCATCAGAATCATCTGTACATTACCACGGCAGAACAGAACCTTGCAAACCCCTGTCATGAGTTGAGAACCTTTCTCAGAGCTCATGGGTGTTGGTAAAGACACTGCATTAGCTACTGCTGAATGTGACAGATTGAACGCAGTTTATTTTCTATGCTCTAGGAAGTTCCCAAACTATGTTCTGGCACTTTCTGCCATGTGTCAGAATAACATTTACTACAGAATGCTCTGTTCCCTTGTTAAGCATTCAGACTGAACTTTCTTTTTTGGCTCACTAACAGAAGTCTGACCTATTTGCCTTTTGGAGTTATGCCAAGATAAGACTAGCAAGGTGCAAACTGACCTCCTCAGAGGTCACCAGCATTTGAAAAGAAAGGGTGGTCAGGTACTATGCTTGAGAGAAAATCACACACCAACTAACTGACTAGGTGGGATTTACGTGGATTATCATAGATCAAAATTTTAGAAGGAGTGTCAACATGTCAAATTTTCTTTAAGAGAAGTCAAGAAGTTCATCCAAACATTCCAAGGGCTTTATTTAGCATAACACCTTCTGCTCTGTGGCTTAAAAGGGCTACTACTGCCTCAAAAAAAACCCGTGTTCTGTCAGATTATTCAAAAGGATCTAACTTTTGGGAGAAATGTTCTCTTCATCCAAATAGTCTTTATGATTCCTGTAATAGTTTGCCACCTCAGGGCAGGACATGTTTATTTCAGATTGGTAAATTCATTGCCTCATCTTCTAAACTTGCAGTTCACCTCATAGTTCACACAGGTGGATTTTTTCATCTATCTCTAAAGATTTTTGAAAATACACTTCAGATTTCATATTTCTCTTTTCGTAATGAAGTAAGACAATAAATTCCTAAAATGATTGTATACACCACACAGTATTCACTATTGGATTATTCTTAGATGGCACAAGTCAGCTTCAAAAATTTTGTACTTCTGATAGACAGTTTTTTTGTCCCACAGAGCTTTCCTGGGTGAATTTTCTGAAATATATTTTATTTAATTTGCAAAAAATGCTTTAGTGTATTGCATATTTCTTGTCAGCAACAGCTTTTTCGCAAATACAGGATAACTCCTCTAAGAGTATGACATGCTCAAAAAGAAAGTCATGGGACAGAAATGTCCAAATTTGTTACAAATCTGAATGCAAGAGAGGAAAATAGAAATTATACTGCAATGTGAACAGGGATGAATCACTACATGAAAAACATAGCATTGTACTGCATGTTGTAGAATTATACACACTTTCTGTCAGTACTAATTTTTCCTTCTGCATTAGGCTTGCAGCAATATCCACAGATGGCCTCACTTTCACTTACATTGCTACCTAAACAAAGGATGCTTGAGGAAGAGAATGCTACTGTTGCTAGTCTTTTGTGAGTTTATATCCCAACTTTCACATTTCAAAATGTATTTTTCTCTTTACATTTAAACAGTTTTCTACATTAATTCAAATTAATTTAGTCAGTTTTTCCTTCAAAATAATGTCCTTTACAATATTGAATTTTTATTAACTACACTTCTCTCTTATGTTTCCTTTATGTACAGATATATGTTTATGTGTTTATTTATTTATTAATTCAAGATTTTAAACATTTCATAGGTAAAATGTATGCTTTTTTTCATAGAAGATTGTGAAAAAAGCTCTTTGCTCTTAGTCAGCTATTCTGCAGGTGTTTTTTTTGTGGGTATTTAAATTTTCTACACCACTTGGCATTATCAAACAAACCCATAAAAGACTCATCAGATACATAGCAGGGACATGGTCAGATGACTTAATCCGACAACATGAGCTCTTTCTCATGTCAAGACAATGTTAAAGCTTTTCTACCATCTACACAGTAGTGTTAGGGTAGAGCTGCACTAGATCTTTTAATCTTACATTTCCACAACTACAGTTTCAAAATATTGAAAAAATTTCAGGCAAAGATTTACTCTTTTAAGTCTAATTCAAGCCTTTTTTGTCAGGCACTTTGTTTATTTTGTGGCTGTGATGATTTATCACACCCTGCTTATTCTCTTGGGAAAAATCAGAAGCAACAAAGACAACTTTGAGAGATTTTGACTTTTGGAGAACACAGAAAATCATTAATTTTAAATCTAAAGACTACTTATTGATTCTAATGCCTGATAAGTATTCAACACATGCTTTAGGTTTGCTTATATTAACACAATCACTGTTCTGATTTACAAAGGACATTTTCCATTCTTCCATATATGTGCTACTCAATACTTCAAATGAGTAGACAGGCACTAAGGGCCAAGTTTCTCTTAGCTGCACACAACATGCCACCATGAACTGAACTGTAGATTGTGGAATTTGAGGAATTAGCAATAATGTTTGCATGTGATGGATTTCCCAATATACAAACCAGACATTTCAAAAACTGAGATCTCTAAGTCTGTAAGGCAAGACAAAAATCTAGCAGCGTACAACATTCCCACTAGAGTGAATTACAAATGAGAATATCCTTAATAAACAATTCAAACAAAATCTAAATGCAGCTGAGAGTGTACCAGTGAAAACCAGTGAAAGCTAGTCCATCGGGATGTCTAGAACTATTAGTACTTATTTTCACATTTAAAACCACTTGCTGTAGAAACATGCTTTAGACAAAGTACTTGAACTCTCTTCTATAGCAACTTCCATTTATAACAAGGCTGATGTTGACTAATTTAGTGCAGATTTCTGCTATGCACTCCTTCTGTACTTAAGATCTGCATCTAAGTTTGACCTTTGATCATAAGAGGAGGTCATCAATTTCAAGACACTGCACTGCTTTCTCTTGGAGATTCTGGAAGGAAAAGAAGTAGCCACATTTTGCTACTACCTAAAAGCTCAATACCTGAAACATGCTGAGAAATTATGGTGAGTCAGTTCCTCACTGTGTTTTCACCCACACTGAAAATCACAGGAGGGACACTATGTCGGGGCAGGGTAAGAGTAAGGAGCCATTCCCTTGTGGAGGAAGGAGCAATGGAAGCAATGTAATGAAATGACTGCTACTCCCATTCCCCCTCCTGCTGTGCCACTGATGGAGAGGATGCAGAGAATTTACAAGTCAAGCTCAGCCCAGGAAGAAGGGAGGGCTGGGGAGAAGGTGTTTGTAGCATTTGGGTTTATTTCTCACTATCCTACTCTGCTTTGATTGAAAATAAATTCAATTAATTTCTTCGAGATTATTTTGCCTGTGATGGTAATATGTCAGTGATCTCTCCTAGCCCTCAAGGCTTTCCTGTCCAGTCGAGGAGGGGAGTGACAGAGTAGCGAGATTGGGAATTGCTGACCAGCCAAGATCAACCCACAACAGCCTTCAAGCATTTTACTGGCTACAATAGAAACTTACACTGTACAAATAAAAATTCTTCATTTTAACTGAGAGGACTCAACCCACTTCTTCCCAGTTTCTCCCCTTATCCTATCAGGACAACATGCTATCTTTCTGAAACGGGTGGGGAAGTTTATTCTTCTTAAGGGGTAGCTCATCAACAAATTGCTCATCTTTTTTCATGTTTGCCTTGGGACTTGCACATCCGTGGTAGGTATGAAAAATGCATTATGATGAAACATTCTTTTCTGATAACATAATGCAGCCTTACTTCTTGTCTAGACATGCACCTCTGTCATGAATGGGTCTATCCACTTACAGACCCTGTGCCTGTGTAATGACCACAATACCCCCTGTTTATGCTGCTTTGCTATTTGTCCTCTCAGGAATGCATAGCAGAAAGTAGTGAGCTCAAGTATTGAAAAGTAACTTAGAAATAAACTTTTAACTAAGTAATAGATAACAAAGTGCAACAGTCAAAGATACTGAAATGGAAATGCAGCTCAGCACCATTTTACTTGTAGGCTCAAATAAAAGCAGTAATGGCTTGATAATGCTCTAATCCTGTTGCACAGAAGGACTTTAAATAACAAGAGGAAGGACTTCTAAGAAGCAAACAGTTCCCTGGACCTCACATCCCACCTGAATAGAAATCAGAACAAAGAGGTACAGAATGTGTTCTGCTTTCCTCTGAATGACTCTTACTATGTTCTTGATGCAGTGGAAAGTTTTCTTAGAGTCCACTTTCCTCATTCCAAACAGGAAGAAACAGCTTGAACACCCCTTTCTGAACTCACAAAAATCCCTGAAAACATTGATCTAATACTGATTTTTTTTTTAACCTCCAACCCTTCACCAAAGGAATTAGCAATTTAAAAACTGTAAACCTTGATCTAGCCTGAAAACACACAGATGGAAAAATTTGTTAGTTATTGTTGTCCTTCACATTTTGCCATCTCTGTGTTTTTAACAGATATTAATGAGTCCAAAAGTCATATTGTTGGATGCAACTAGCAGATTTCTGGTGTCTTTCTTTACTAGCGTGTTCCAGGTATTACGTGCTGTTTCAAGACTTCTGAAGACATGAGATGACAAATGTTCTAAAAATATCTGTACTTTTCAGCTAATACATGCTATAAAAAATTAAACCCAATGTATTTTCTTATATTTGGATATATACATGCGAACAGAAATACGTACACACAAACACAAACATAAGAGAAAACTCACACTAGAAATCCTCTAAAAAAGCTATTCATTTTCATATTCTAGCTCGGCAACATGTCAGTCTGTAAGGGAATGTTTTGTATGTTTCAGCAATGGATTAGTCTACTTGTACAGAAAGCAATCTACCCTTCTTTCTCTTCTTTTGGTAAGTGTTTAATAATCATTATATAATTGAAGAACTCCTACGCAAAGGCAGTTAACACCATCCACTCACCATTACAAATGGAACGAGCATAACATGTAAATTTTAAAGATTCACGTGGGAGCTTTGTCTCTGAAGAAGAGTTGAGAATGCAACTCAGATATTCAAACTCCTTGTTCACAGTTCTAATTCTGCATCTATATTCCTTTTAAAAATAATATTCTTTTACAAGTACCTATTCTACAAGCACAGAACCACCCATCACTCAGAGGCCAAGGAGAAGACTAGAATGGAGTATATCATGATGCATGAATTATTTATTTGAATATTTATTGGGAATTTTGGGAAGTAATGGCAACTTCACGCTTCATATATTGCAACTGAGTTTACAGAAAAGAAGTTGCTGTCTCCCAGTCTTTCAGAAACAGTGTTCTCCTTCAAGGGACCAGTTATTTTTTAGTAATTCACTGTCCTGCTTAAATGGCTCAGGTTTTCAAAGCATCTTAGGCGCCTTTCTCTCATCATTGATTGAAATAAAATCACATTACCCTTTCAATTCGGTGTAGAAATGTTCTCCAGCACCCACACTGAATTATTTCCTGTAGTTTCAGAATTTTTTAAAAAAACAATTTTTTCCCCCTTTGGCTCATTGTGAAACTAAGATCAGTATTGTCCTTATGCTAGTAATTTTTAATTGCCATCAGATACATGATGGTTTAGAGTTTCAGGCAATCAGCTTTGTTAAATTATTAGAATCTGTAAAGCTCTCTCCCTCCTGCTTGCTGATCAGAAGCAGCACTTCTTGAAACAGATTTAATCAGAAAACAGTGAAACAGAAAGTTAAATATTGCCTCTATTATTTCCTAATGCCATCCTTCACAGAGTTAAGCAACCACTAAATGTTGATAATTTTCCTGATGTGACTCTTACTGCTTAGAGTCTATCCTGTTTAAAAATGTCATGCATGTTGCTATTTCTACAGTTTTATAATTTGTCAACAAATCAACTACCTGCTTAGCAGCCCTCATGAGGGATTTAAAATAGCTGCCATGAAAATCCTGTGCATTTACTATTTTTATAACAAACTTGATTGTCACCTATGATATTTCAAAGATCACTTCTCATATAGACATCATGCTGGAAATTAGATGCAGGGCTTTGCTTTCCATGGAACATTATGCAGAGGCACTCTGGCTAATAAATCTTTGTAGCTAATGCATTCCAGATGGAAGCCATGTCTCGCAGATTTAACCTTCCTAAACCCTTCCAAAAATTCCTCCCATCAAAAGCTCTCTGAATGAGATATGTTTGATTGAAATAGGATCATCAATACATGACATCTAAGTAATAGTACAGATGATTACTGCCTGCAGAAAATTGCCATTTCCCTTCACACAAAGATATTGTCTTTGCACAGCCATGGGGCATGAGGATGGACCTTATGAGCTTTACAAAATAATTTAAATGCTTTTTCTGAACTCTTAATGCTATTTACAGATGCTTTAAAGAAAACATCCACTTATGTCCCTTTAACTTTGGTATGTGCATAACAAATACTGCTAAAAAGAGGAATCAAGTCTCTCATGGAAGCCACTAATTAACATCACTGCTTAATCATGTCACCAGGTTTAGCCAGTCTACATCATTAGTTTATGTCAGACAGAAGCAGTGAAACATCTAAACACCTACATGTAGATCCTTATGAAATCAGTCATGTGAAGTAAGGTCAGTGTTAGACAAGGCTGCAGATTCTCTCTACTATTTAGAAGCTATTACAAATCATCTCACTAACAGATGAATGCAGAATAATTTTAGAATCCTTAGATTTTCTTGTAAGGTAATTTCTCCGTAACAACTCTCAAATGTAGAGCAGTATTTTAATCCCATCTGTGAATGATGAAAAATATCCTGATGTTGTAGCCAGTTATCTATACTTCACTATTGGCAGTGTTCAAATGGCTCTATATTGCTTCTGCTGTTGCACTTTGCAGTCCTTTGTCTGAAGAAAACAATTTATTAATCAAGTACAAAATAAAAGGACTCTATCTCAAAACACTATCAGTGCATATTCAATACGTGATATAATCTAAGGAAATTGTTTGATGTCTTAAACAAAATAGATATAGAAAATCTTCAGGTAGCAAAGGTTTTCTTCCTATACACCACACTTCTGTAAAAGTGAAATTTTTGGAAGTGAATTCTTGGAAGAAATTTGTGGGAGCTACAATTACATTTCTTATACAAATGTACTCCTGGCATATGCTGACACAGAACAAGCTTGGCTCTTAAAAGTATGAATGACAAGTACAAAAACAATTCTAAACCAGACTATGTAGTTATCTTTTTACGTTAAACCTTTACAATTCTTAAGACCCCTTTCCAACGTATGGTTCACTTTGATCCACAGAGTTGTAATCTTTCCTTATGAGTCAATCACACCCAAATGTCATTTTCAAGCTCCCAGATGAGAGTGTAACAATAGACCCCTAAATGCAGAGATGGAGAAAAGATCAAGCACACTTCAGCTGGGAAAGCAGCAGGAGTTTTGCACATAGGCAGACACCTGGGCAAGGTTAGCTGTGCTCCAGCTCCGTTCCACTTCATTCAAAAGGAACTTGCTCTACTTATGTGTTTGAAAGATAATAAGCAACCATTGTTGCTGAAGATCATTTCATTTGGTTAGTGTCCTCAACCAAAGGAGAGAGTCAGTGTTGGACACATATTTTTATATCAGTGCCAACCTGAACATAATAAGAAGCATAGAGGAAACTTAATAGGAAGTGGAATATATTTCTTTTCGTTGAAGGGAAGTGCTTCTTACTGCCTTAGTCAGATATAATATCACTGAATGTGACTAGTCTTTTTACTTATTCTATCAATCTGAGTCAGCTTCAGCGAAATAGTGCTTCAAAAAGGCAGAAAAAAAAAAAAGCATTTGTCTGCTTTTGGAGAGGCTCCTTTCAAATGAGATTAGAAAGTTTGGGTCCATTTTTTCATGTCTAATCCTATTATGCTAGCTAATGAACTCAGTTTGCCTCAGTGGTTAAAATAAAAGCTTGTGGTTTTGTCCAAAAAAGCACAGATCCTCCTTCAGAAGAATATATTAAACTGTACAGCTCAATATTACACATTTATACCATCCAAGGAAGGCTCTTCTAAGATATGCTGCTGACTGCACTGTACAGCAAAAGTATTGAACAGTTTTAATTGAATAAGAAGATATTAAACTAATATAGATCTTTGCTGTACCTTAAGCCAAATAGAGGGAGTAAAAGGACAACACCATTATTAAGATAAGACAAAAAGATTTTTAGATAAAACTTTGTCTTTTGAGCAGTAAGTCCTGCAAAAACCCCACACAAGTGATAGATACTAAGCCTGCACTTATAAAAGACCTTTGCTTTTGTGATATCAAAGCAGCAAGTGCCTTGAAGTACATACAATACTGAAATTTGGTCTGGAATGTAGTTTATTTTCATCAGCATTCCAGCCTGCTTTAAACAAACCATTTTTAAGTTGAAATATCTCAGTCATAATCACTGAGTCAAATATACTGCACCCTACAGCAATTAAGCAAGAAATAGTAAAGAGTACAGTTTATGGGAACATATAGAGATGGGAAACCCTTCTAAAAGTTTCCTGTGCACCAGGATAATATTAATACTTCTTTTAGCTCAATATAGACAACAATATTTTCACTAAACATTACCTAACAGGTGGCTTCATACCAGTCTGATGGTGTATAACCCACTATATTTTTACTACAAAACAGAAAAAGGCTGTTGACATGGGAAGAGGAATTGGGCTTATTGCCTTTTACCAAACAGTGAAGTAGAACAGGCTGTTCCATCTATTGAATGTAATGATGTAGAAAGAGGTCAAGAAAATCTTTGTATAAAACTAGACATAGAGGCTAGCTGCACCTCTTGGCTGTCTCAGTGGTGCTCAGAAATCCAGCATCTGGGTTGTTAGAACTTGATAAAGAAGGGACAAATCACGTTGCAAGCTTCACATTCTCATGGATGCTAAGCACTTTTTTGAAATGACAGGGACACAGGACCTAAGCAGAATTAGTTTTGTATAAAGAAAAAACAGGCTGCCCCAAGTGGGGATGTACTTTAGGGCTAGTTTCCTTCTAATTTTTTTTTCTTTTCTTTACTTTCTCTTTTGTCACGGAAACCAGAAATTTCTAGAAACCTTGCTCTGTAAACAGGATCAGGAGACAACTTTTCCTTCATGGAGGCGGTGCTGGGGGCTCTGCTTTTAGGTTCTAGATCAAAATTAAAACATGTTTGAGATGTTTTTTCTATTAAATTTCAATAACTTGTAGTTTAAGCCTTTCATAAAATTCTTTGTATGCTCTGTCTGTGACAGTGGAGCTGATGTATTGCTACCTCACAATTAACATCTTTTTGTGTCCATAAAACCTCATGCACTGACTTTCTAAATTTCTTTCTCCTTAAGAATAGCATACAGACCACAGATATCAACATTTTGAAATATGCTGTAAAACATTCTGTAATATGTTTTGCAAATAATCATATGAAGAATGTTGGCCATTGTCATCATTACAGTTTTGTTTCAAATTAGCTTCTCTCATAGTCTGTATGTATGAGGTTTAGGTTCAAAGCCATGTGCTTCCTTGAGCATCTCCCTTTTTGAAAGCCCACAGTTTTAATGCTACGAAGAAAGAGAAATTTGCAATGACAGGACTGGTTCTCCTGGGAGATTAAAACAAAAGCGCCAAGGGAGCTTCGGAGCAGCCTCTTCTGTCCTGATGGGCAGGCAACCATATGAAATAATCTAACTCACAGGGATATTGCGTAGACTAGTTTTATGACAGTTACAGAGAGATTCAGCATTTATACATGCAAACATCTGACTTAGGCTTAGAAACGTATAAGGGAGCATGATAAAAGAAAGGACTGTTGCTTAAAATCAGAAGGACCTTTAAGAAGATCTGTTCTCCTTTAAAGCAGATTTCAAAGATTTAAGTTCCAAGAAGGAAACAAAGCACACAACATGATAATGTATAAATCACATTAAATTTGATGATGTATGTATAGACCCTGTGAAGATAGGGAAAAGCAGAAAGTATGAAGATGGTATACACATTCTCCAAATACTCCCCCAGCAATCTGTAGCCCTAGTATTTCCTGAATCAGAGACGGTTTCCGAACTCTTTGAATAAAGCAAGTATCATCAGGAAGGAAAGACTAAAACATAAAAAAAAGTAGCATTAGAAATACATTTATTCTCAATTAACTGGTGAAGGGGCAATGCCAGAATGGTTAAATTACTGCTTTTCCATCTCCTGGCTGCCTCAAAGCTACAATAACAGTCACATTCCTGATGAAGTTGACTATATTAAAAAATATTATCTAATCTTCATTCTTCTGTTCTGGATGGAGGATACAGAACAACAACAAAATAAATAAATTTAACTTCCTCTCCCCTCTGTGAACAAAATGGATTGCCAGCTTCCCTGCTCACACGCTCTGACTCATGTAATGTGAGGTTGCTATCCAGATTAGTTCTCTCATTTATTGTCTTTCAGCTGGAATCTCTTCCCTGCCAATAGACAAGTGAGAACTTCTAGGATAACACTTCTTACTCTTGCTCTTCCTGTGAGAGCAGACTCTCAGCAAGGCAGAGCACAGCAGTCAGAGCACCAACGTTTATTTGTTTTGGCTGCTGACCTTTGTACTATCTTAGTAGTTTCCATATTCAAAACAGATTTCATCTTTTGTAGAGATAGACTGGCATTGGTGTTTACCTGATGAAGGATATATGGGTAGGATCACATGGGCTGTGATTTCCACAAAACAATCTGTGGCATGCTAATGCTTGAAGCAGAACTTCAGGAAAAAAGTGATCAGCGAGGCATAGAAGTGCAATTAAGTCTAAATGAATGGGAGTTCTTCCTCTTAGGTCTTACCAGACTACAGCATGCTTCTTACTGCAATCTAATATTTGCTTTGCTTTTAAAATGTTTTACTGCATGCATCAATCCAAAAATAGACTAATCTTAAACATGTATGTTATAAAAAAATTCTATTACGATGTTCAAAATAATGGAGGAGCTTCTGTGTGCTATAAAACTACATATATCAGATCTCTTGAACTTTGAAAAAAATGATGAAGTGGGAAAAAGGTAGGACTGTACGAATTCACAAGAGGTCTGGAGAAACAAAGAATGAACAGGAATATTCCCCAGCCCCAACAACTCTTGGAGGCATCTAGTGAAGTCAAATGGAAGCGAGTTTCAACAAAAGGAAGCATATTTTTCTTAACATAGTACACAGTAGCAACCATTTGTTGACATGCAAGATGGAAACATCAAATTCCTACACATATTTGAAAGCAATTAAACTCAACAATGAGATATTTAAAAACCTGAAGAGGCGTGGAACTCCATTTGGCTCAGAAAATCTTTAAAGTGTAGACAAAGGCTGGAGGAAAATGTTATTACATGCTTGTCTTACTCTAGTATTTTTCCCCATGTATTTCCTAATGGCCACTGCCAAAGATGGAACACTAGGGTACATGATTCTTTTGTCTTATCTAGTAGGACCACTCATCTGCCTTGTCTCAAATTTTGGTCCTCAGTAGCTCTGTGTGTAGCAAAGATGACAGGTTCCGAATAAAAAAGGTTATACATGCAGTTCACACATATCAGAAACTGATCACAATTAGAGTACTCGTTAACCCTGTGAGAGAATTTATATCATAATACCCCAAAGTTAAAGATCAAAGGAAATATCTTACATGGCTTACCTCATTGCAAATTTAAAGTTCTGTAGTTATACAGCCGTATACTCTCACACTGAAAGTACTGTCCTGCAGTATGCTATGGCATGCTTTCTTTGCTATTGTAACTTGCCATTCAGTTTCTGATGGGTGGAGAATTCCTTTTTACTTGGTTTAATATTAAATTTTCTGATTTTAAGGAAACAGGGGATTTGAAGCTCATGGTTGCCCAAATCTAAATATAATAATTAAATTATTCTATGCATTTCACACTTCCAGAATTCATGAAATATCTACTGGAAGAGAGAGTGTTGTTCTGATGACACAGGGGAAAAAAGAGAAGAAAGAAAAAGAAAAAAGGAAGTCAGCATGAGTTCCTGTGCTCTGCATTAGAAAGTAGGAAACATGGATATTACTTCTGGATTCTGTCCCTGTTTTACTTGACTAAAAGTCACAAGAAGCAGCAGTACAATCACACCCTTTTATCCAAAGCCAGTTCAGGTCAATGGGAGTATTTTCATTAATTTCAATGGGTTTGGATCAGATCCCTAAGCCTTGTGAAGTAACTGCTTGTAATGTCACTCAGCATCAACTCTGACCACTCTAGGAGCCACACTGGCAAATTCATAATGAAACCCACTCTCATTTCTAAGCTGACCAAAAAAAAATACTGTGATGCTTTTAATATTGTTGGCAGGTAAAAGACAGCAGCAGTGGCAGTGGTAGTACGTATGCATGTTTATAATTGCTAACCGAAAGCAAAAACAGTCGCAGTGAAGGCATTTTCTACTAAAATATCATGAAAGAAGAATGGTGCATTTGTACATTATTTGACTCACTTGGAAGTTTACCAACCAACTTGGCAAAGAGGAATCTTCCTTAGTCTTACATATGAATGTTTGAAATACACAAAGACATTAACTGCAAAAAAAAAAAAAAGGACTACCCCAAACCTCAATCAAAACCAGAAATATTCCAGGTAATGTGACTACTGTAAAACACTTAATTTTAAAATCCTGTTTCTAAATTATTTTGGGGTTGCCATTACCTTTTGCAAGTTGGCTGCAATGACTTAAGAGAATGTAGTTGGCAATCTCAGTCAGCTTTGTAGCAGACAAGCAGATCATTAAATCCAGCAACATGGCTAATATTTTCTCATCACCGAAAGTTGTTGCTCCAGGTGGCAGTTTCCTTGGCTGTAAATGTTTAGTGTGCAACAGAAAATTTTATAAACTAGATTCCAATTCGAAGCTTCCATGAATTCTGTTATTTTTAATGTAGACTTATTTAAAAAGTAAAATTTGAAAGTATTATCACTTTGTAGTCTGAGGAATTTGTCAAATTTGACAGAGAAGCGATATATTGGAAACTTATTTCTGGTGGGCTTGAAGAAGTAGAAAAAATGTTAGCCCAACTTCTCTGAAAAAGTGCCATTCTACATGCTGGAGCTAGCCCAACCTTGTCATATTTGGCCCTTAATTATTACTGATAAGCTGTCTCTCGCCACAAGTTGAGTCCCACTGATATTTTCTGGGAAGAAAAAGAGAGAGAAATCTTGCAGTAACTCTACATTCCTGCTGAGAAGTTGAGGCCCACACCCAATATGTTTAGGTGCTCAGTTCATACTTACAAGCCTATTGCAGCGCTACTCAAGACTCACTCTCCTTTGACATGCTCAATTTACCACTCTGTTAGAAACAGCCCACGTAATTTTCAGTGCTAGTCCACCAACGTGTTACAGAGGCAGCAGTCCATCCTCTGCCATTTTAAACCATACATTATGGCATTCCTGGAAATGTGCATCTTTAGGTATACCAGCAAGTCTCACCAAAGTTTAAAGTACTTACCATTTTATGAAGCAAACAGATAGATAGAAAACTAGATAGAAATCTACTTTCCAAACTAGTAAGAAATAATTAAGTGAATCTTCTGATTAATTGCTTAGGAAATTTCAGTCTTTTTAAACTCTATAACATAAATGCATTTATTAAATGTATCTATAAATGCAATTATTTATTTTTCTGCAATATTTGCACACTGCTTATGATGAAATTTACAGACCTACTAATAATATCACTGCATGGCATCAAAGAACATATTCAAGCTAATCTGATTCTCATAGAAGAAATAACAAGGATTTGAACAATTTTTAGACAGTAAATGTAATACAGAAAAGAGCTGCACAGAATAGCCACACTATAATTCTTATACTGTATGACTATCTAAATAACTATTTTTATATATGACTGTGTATAACACCATATAACTGCACAAGTCTTATGTTATTTTCTAAATCAATTACTTAATTTCTTAAACTACCCATAATAATAATTTGGCAAATATATGTTGCACAATATGCTGATGTTCTTCAGACCTTCAAAATATGTTTTATTTAAAATTAGTTACATTGTAAGTGCAAGAAAACAAAGCAACCTTTGCAATTTTGTATTCTAAAGGGCTTATGCTTTCTTTAACGACAATAAAAAATCAGTAATAGATCTGTCATGTATTTTTGTATGTAGGTTTATTCGTGGTGCACATACACACAAGTGCTATCGACCAAAACAGGCTGTCCAGCAGAGGGCTCCTTTGAAACAGAAAGCAGAGAAACAGGCAAAGTCTTTCAATGTATAGACAAAATGCAGATTACACAAGCATTATGTATGCTAAGGTCCAGCAATTATTTTAGCAAATCACCAGCATACAAATGGCGCATTGATGTAAAAAATTTATTTTTTAGACAATGAAGTGCTTTCATTATCTCCATTGGTGAAGAATGTTGAAAACAAATGTTTTTTCCTTAAAAACCACTCTAATAGTCATATTTTTATTTGTTAACACACTGCATGCCTATTAAGAGCATCAGTTTAACTCTTAACTTTATTTTCAGAAAATATGTATAAAGCAACATGTAGAAATTAATGCAACATTAATTCATCAGGCACTTAAGTATACAATACTAAACTCAAAGTGAAACAGCATTAAGCAAGTATTTTCTGTTTTTCTTTCATGGAAAATATAGAAACAGAGAACCAAAGGGCAGCACAGACCTGCTGCTGCCTCATACAGCCATTTTTAAGAATCCACTCATATTTAACTTCATAAGTTTTTAACAGTACTTGTCTACAAAAATCTTTTGCTTTCTAGAATTAGGAAATAGTATCGTGACACTAGTGGTCTGCAGATTTTTTTGAAATTTCTACTTTGTAATTTCCACTCTAACTTATTTCTTGGGGATTCCCAAGAAATATAATGACATTTTTAGTTATAAAGAATACACAAGGAGCCACTAAAAAAAGTAAATTAATCTGATCTTTCCTATTAATAGAAGGTTAAAATACTGGTAGATCAATAGTTGAAATTTCTACAGCAAACTTACAAAATACATTTCTTCACTGTTTCCAGATGTGTGCATATATTTTTTCCAAACTTGTTAGTGATACTTGTAAAACATACAAATGGAAAGATATTAATTTGAAGTCAACTATGTTTCCAAAGTCACATCAGGTAATCAGAATATTCAAGTGATAGGGAAGGTAAAATGTTAATGAGTGTTAAAAATATGAGCTATTTTATGTTTCTTACCTTATATAATATTTTTTCACTTTTTCTCACCTACTACAAGTGAATAGGGGCAGGATTATGACGGGAAACCTAAAGAGGATGCATATACATGCTACAGCTGAATATGGCTCCCATTCCAGTCAGCTACTGTATCCATTAAAAATACAAGAGTTGAAATGCAGCATGACTCTTTTTTCTTTTAATACATGCTGATAGGACTGATTCTGCTTGCCTCACTGTCAAGGACAGACATGACTGCATCGATGCCAGACTAGAACCCAAAAGTGTCCTCCATGGGCAATTTCAAGCAACCATTTGACAAAATTCTTTATCATTTAAGCACACAAGTTGTTATAGAAGAGTATGCATAACTAAGGATCACAAGCAACTGTGTAGAGAGCTTATTGTCTGAAGCAGACAGAATGCAGCTGAATACTACGCAGATCCATATTGTCTGGAGTCACAGAACCTGGGAATAGCAAATTTTCCTATCCATGTTGTTGCTGCTGAAGGGCTAATCGGATTTAAGGGGTTACTACTTGGCTCTCAAGAAACCGGTTGGGAAGGGAGAATTTGGTCACCCTGCTGATACAACATATTCTGTCCCGCACAATCCTGACCCTTGCATCTTCTTTTAGAGGAATCCATGTGGTAACTTCAGTGTCCGTTGCCAGCCCTGCCCCACACAGCTGGAACCAAATCTGGAGTTGGGCTTTGAATGGATGTAATTTTGTAACACTTAAAGAACAACTGTATTATAATATGTCTTCAAACAAAAAAGTGTAAAAGGAAACAACGTGGAAAGTAAACTTCTATCTTTACTACAGACTTAACATTGCATAAACATGCTATATTTTCTTCCATATGAATATCACATTCTGGTATTTATGTTGCAACTAGCCAGACAACATTTGCTAATAGCTACTTTTAATACAGCATACCAAACTGCTTAACCCCTTGGCTTGCCGGGCAGTTTAGAAGCTCCTACTGTGATGTTTTTGTTCTCACATATGCGCTAGTAAAGGCTGTCACAGTCTTCATTAAATAAACAGACATACATGCCAATTAATAATTTAATTTACAGGGAGAATCTTGACATAGAGCTAGGAGGTGAATTGCTAGTAAGTCCTGAATTGTCTCATCTTAAAATAGCGAGCAAACAGGTTTTAGACCCACCTCCAAAGTTATGCCACTGTAATGAGATTGAAATATCCACAATTGTTAGTTACGTATTTACTGTCATAAAGCTGCCCATTACTATGTACGATTTTATAAATAAAGGCATGGGTTTAAAAAAATGCCAGATCTTTTAATTTTACAGGTATTCCCAATATTTTATTGTTCTATATTTTAGCAGGACTTTGTCTGGCATTGAAGCATGCTTAGTTTTATAGCTTTTTTTATTCAGATGAATACAATTGTTGTAATACTCCAAATACAACACTATTGCTACTATTTTGAAAAAGCAGTTTTTCCACTTAAACATTCACCTGAATATGCAAATATGCATCTACTTTTCTGTTCTTTTCTAGCAGCATAGAACATTTCTGACATTTGGTTTGGACAAGTCCCTTGCAATTCAAAGAGTGTTTTAGGAAGGTACAGCTATCTCTTCTAGATGCAAACAGTTGGCTAACAGCATCAAAATTATTTCTCCATGAGAAGCAGATACACAAGCGGTTCTAATGGAAATATTTGGATCATTTCCCCGCTTCTAATTTGGGCATACACTGCCAACTCTCCCTGTACAGCATTTCTGTTATCTTGCCTTTCTTGTTCATCTACTCAAGCACAACTTTGTCAAGGCTCTCATCACCATGTGTCTCAACTTATGTTATCCCTTCTTTTACCACACTGTGAACAGCATCTAACATCTATTTACTCAAAACTTGTATTAAAATTAGGAATTTTTTGGGCCAGTACCTTTTAATGCCATGATTACTGCTACTTACTCTCTGTTAAGCTTTTCTTACTAAATTGTGTAGAAGACACTTTTACAGGTACTATCTTGCCTTTTCACTCTCTGTTACTTCATACACTCATACTTATGGTCTGCTTCTGTTCCACAAATCACAGAAGTTTTGATATATCAAAATTATCCAGGTAAAACTCTATGTAGTTTCATTTCCTACACTCCATGCAAAACAGCTTTTCCCAAGCACCTACAGTGTTATCCTACATCTTTATATCAAATCCCTATTTGAAAGTGTCCTCTATTAATGAGGTTTTAATAAAATCCATAAGATGGATTTTACATCCAGTGGTTTTAGGGATAGTTCTGTTAAAATTGTGGACCACTGATAAAACTGTTGAATATGGTTGCAGAACTCCAAGCAGTACAGTTCTTATCTTTGCACAATTTCTGCAATGATAAAGAGATATAAATTTGCAATCATACAACATTGCTTTTCCTCTCAAATTTTTTTTTTCCCTCTCGGGTGTAATTCTGAGGGAACAAAAATTGTGAACTATCAATGATTTCAAACCTTGTATACATATAACAGAACTATACCTTCTGTTTTAAAGTCATCTTTTGATGGACTAGGTCTGCACATTTGGCCTCTCTAGCCAAGGTAATACTGAGAGCATAAAACTTGTAAAAATCTAAAAGAGCAGCTTTGAACGAGATGCCTTTCCTGTCTACCTATTCTCATTTTCTGTAATTATAGGCAAACAGTAAGACTTCAAAAAAAAACCAAATAAATAAATGGACATAATTTAGGCATATTCCTGTCTCTCTCTCCCAGTTCTTGATGATTACTGTCACTTGCTGCAGGATCACATCATGCTTGTAATGTCCCTGCCATTCCAGATTTTTATCCATACTAGTATTCCCATTGTTAGCCCTATCAAAACTAACAACTGCTGTAATTTTACAGTGAGATCAGCTAATGTAGGAATGAAGCTCAAAGATATATCAATATCAACATGTAGCTGTTTAGTATGTTCTAGAAACTGTCCATGTTAAATTTGTACATTTCTTTTTTTTAGTACAGAAGAAAATGGACTCCTAATGCATTAACTTTTCAAAGCACATCTAGGATAATCAAGAGTGCAGAATAGGAAAAAAAAAGGTATTATTTAAAAAAAAATCCATAGCATATAATCCTTTTACTAAAGAACACAATAAAAGCTAGAAACATCCCCAGTTCCAGAGATAATATAAATGTTATTTTAAATACCAAACTCTGCCCTCAATTACATTCAAGCAAAATCAGATCAGATTTTAGTTGTGGGTAAGCACTGCATGTTGCCCATTGCAAAAGCAATTCCCTTCTGTTTCAGTGAGCTGTTCAGTTTTGTTATGAAGAAGTGAATTTATAGGAGAGAAGAACTATTTGCTCATTTTCTGTATGGAATCTGATTTTACCAACAAAGTAATGTAACATGGAAGTGTGATTATTTAAACCAGCACTTCACTACACAGAGGGCTGTTCAATGCATTGCTCTTGCCAGACTTGTCACAATGACTGACATTTTCTCATATTGAACTGGAAATAATATGGATATTTAATACTGCAGAGTTTACATCAAGTAGAAGAAAAGTGCTATTGTTTATCAGCAATCTACTTCTGATGGCATATATCTAGATAGACGTAATTATTACCGTGATGAAACATGATTTTCAAATAATGGAATAAACACATCTGTATAATATTTGCAATGCTTCATATCAGGTGATTTGGAAATATTGTAAATCCCTATTATTAACCATTTTCTATGCTTCCCACTTGAATTTTGACTAAAATTTACCTTTTAGATCTGTTATGCCACTCATTAATTTTTTACAATATCCATCTGTGCATTGCAATCTCTATTCTCTATGGCTCCACGTTGTTTTGGCTAACTAACAGGCCCATATGTTGCCTTAATGTATTTCTGCACAATGTTTGTGCTTTTGGAAAAGAAGGGGAAAAAAAAAACCACAGGGAAAAACCACAGGCCTAAATAAGCTATAAGGAGCATCCACATACAGTTAGACTGTCTTTACTGAGTCTGGAGACATTATGATTCTGCTGCGACAAGCAGCATTTGTCTTCATTTTGTCTGACTGTCCTCATGTGTTATTATTAGTGGCTGTCAGGCAGCAGCAGAAAAAAAATAGCATCACTTGACTAAGAAGTTGAATGCATAAATGCAATAACTACACATGGTAGCTGAGGAGAGGAAGTCTGATAAGATGGTTTAAATGCAAAAAAAACCCCTCCTATAATTACATTTAAAAGGGAAAAAACACATATCTGGCAAAACATAAGCATTCCTCCTCCCTTCTGCTTGCGTAGCTAAATTAGGAACTAATTATAAATACAACTTAGCTGCATCTAAAGAAGTTGCTTTAAGAATGTCCTTTCAGAATGTCAGTTTAGTTAAATAGCAAGAAAACAAATATGTTGGAATATTCACATCAAGTCATGTTTTTCCGATAACGTTGATAAATATGAACATTTTAAACGTGAGTTCCTTAGCATACAGAATTTCATACTGAAATGTATTTTTGTATTTAGCACTTTTGAAGCCCAAAGCACCAAATATAGTCTCTGGTTCTGAGGAGCTCCAAATGAACTTTCTTTACCATAAATTTTCAGTTGTAATATACAGCAAGTAATAATGATAATAAATAAACAACTTTTATACAGGATGAAACAGTACATCAAGAAATTTAGTGTGTAAGAGGGAGACCATAGGCTTTCCACCTCAGATATGTACAGATGATTAAAAGCAGATGTAAGCTTATGATATTCTTAGCTTTAAATTGATTATTTCTCTAAGAGTACATATATTTTGAAAATACATACACTTACAGAGAATTTTTTAATGACAGCCAATATGAAACCAATCTCTGAAATCTCATAACAAACTGATATCCCATGAAATGTGCCATAATTGCATTATTTTATAATTACTTCTTTAGCTAAACATATTTCACTTAAGGCTTAATAATCAAATGAGTGCCATAACAAAGAACATTTTGTCTTCAGCAATTAAAAAACCACAAAACCAAACCAAAATAGAAACCCAACCAAAGAAAAAGAAACACCTTCTAATAAATCAATGTTGAAATGTTGGTCCTGCTGCAGAGGCAATGTTTCCATTTACTTTGTGGAACTATTTCTATTGCAAGAAGGTAAACAAACAAGTTATATCAGTAATCAAAACAAAATAATGTGCAGCTGATAGTTCTGACAAGAGTTACTCATAGGCAGCTTTCAATGACACATACAGGTATTAGGAATTTTGCCAGTACCTAGAAGATCTGGTGGCAGATCACTATTTACATTAGCTATGAAAAGATGCTTAGCACTCACTGCTGCTCCTGTTTGTCCATTTTTAGTCTAGGTTCATGGACAATTACTGAGTTCCAATTTCGAAAATTAACCTTCACTTTTAGCTGTCTCTATTTGGAAGCCTTCTACTGGTTTTTCACTAGAAAATTTCACACTCTGTTAGATCCAGAGGTGCGTGTTGAAAGAGGAGCTCTGGCTTACAGTTTTACCAGTGGTTCCATCACTGGATTTTCTAATCTTGGTCAGATTTTTTTACCAAACTGATAGCAACCATTCACTCATGCACATCACAGAAGCTGTTCACCTTCACCAAGTACATATATTAAATGGAAATACACTGGAAAACTGATGTAGTCAGACTGAATGATTTGTTCAGGAAATACAAGTCTGACACGAAGCCAAAAACCCAATCCAAATTCATGAATCCTGATGCAGTTTTCTAAGCATGAATTGGTGTGACATTCCACATGCTGAACAGTTAGGCATAAGCTTAACTCTGTGAATCAGGAACTGTGAGCACATTGTCATAGGTTTTTCTCCTATTAGCACTGCAAATCCCAAGACTGGGATGGGAGAAAAAGAAATGAGGCAAAGGCTAGTAGCACTTTGGACTATTTTCAGTAGAATTATGAACTTATTTCCAAAAGTAAAATACATATGATTACTGTTGATATAGAACTGAGACGGGTAATACCTTGACCCATACATTCTGTGTTTTAGTAGTTTTGAAAAACTTTTATTTAACTTAAAGAAGGAAAAGAGTTTAAACAAGATAAATGCGAAACAGCCATGGAAACCTACATGGTCATATTTAGAGTTATTTTTCTGAAACACACTGAGGTAATTGCACAAGATTATACTACACAGAGCCATAAAACTGTATCCAATCTTTAACAGAAGCAGCCTCTTTGTAACGTACAGGAGATAGAAACAATCACTTTCTTATTTACAAAAATGCCCTTGTATCCTTCCTGGCATCACACAAACCACTAGTAAAGAAGAAACTGTTTTGTCATTTTTAGGCAAGGATAATTAAAGGAAAAATCCCTATTAAACTGACAGCAAAACTAAGGCAGTAGCAAGAAATAAAAATTAAATTAGTCTCCACCTAACGATTAAGAACTCCCTATATTAACATTGTGTATAGTACTCTTGATTAAAATTAAAGTGAAATTAAGAATGTATTTGCTAAGAACTCTGTTTTCATGATATTGGTCATGCAGTGTAAGGTATCAAGACTCAAACTGCATTTTGAATTCCTAATCACTGAAGAGCATAGATGTGTACTAATCTCTTTTGCGTTTCTCCCGTGTCAGGCAATCCCTTGCTTCAGTTCCTTCGGGAATATGTTTGGGTGAGTCAAAGTGGTTTAGCTCTTTCTTGGCCACATGAAGTATAACTGGTAGGCTTCTTTCAATTAAATGGCCTGTGCTCTTAAGCCTGAGGATGTAAACAGCTTAATTTTGTGTCCCTCCATACAATTTTAATCACAGTTTCTGGACCTTTCAGACTTGTCCATCCCTCCATGATTCAGTAGCTGTTCCCAATTAATTGCATACTTGGGCACTGTTATTTCTCATCAAGGGGGTTTCATTCCTGCAAGATTTGAAAGTTGGATTTCACTCACTCTTGCTCTAGAATAAAAGCATTCCCTCATGGAGTCATTCAGAAGCAATTAATATGGAACATATCCATGTGCAGACAAGCAATGTAATATCAAAGTTTTAAAAGAAAGTTCTTCCTGTAATCTTTAGGATTGCATCACAAACTGATACATAGAAATTACAGATGGGAAACTCATGTGTTTGGTCACATTTGTTGCATTTTAGTAACAGAAAACAGTTCTCAGAAATGTATGTATTATCTTTTGAAGCAAAATAAGCATTAATGGATGATATAACTTCATGACACGAATGAACATATAATTGCCTTTCTTAAAATCTTTATCTCTCTGTATTGATGTTGGCCTGGAACAGTAGCAGAAAAAGAGACTTGCACCTCACCACTTGATCTATGCTCCAGTCAATTAACATATGAACTACGTAACAAAGCACTTTAAACTATTTGATGTTTTCAGAGCTATTTTGTTCTGTTTTGTCTAGCAGTGGTGTATCTTGTATCACATCTCGCTAAGATCTACAGGGTGCAGAAGGATGTGGTTTCATCTTTTGGTGCCCTTAAGATGCCACATTCTTCCACTTTCTGCACACCCCATTTCCATGAGGCCTCGAAATAGACCCTTGCATCACAGTCAAACATGTCCTTTTCTGAACGGTGCGCTTAGCATTTCAAGCTAAGCCGGAGATCAGCTCTAATATTTCATTCTTCCATACCAGTAGAGAGGTTGCTCTTACTGTCTGACAGAGTACAATACTTCTCAAACTACTCAATCAGTTAAGTATTACGTATTAGAAATCTTACACTCTTCTTGTGAAGAGCTGGAAAGAAATCTCAGTAATGTAACCCTGTAAGAGTCTTTGAATTTTTATTCATCTGCATGATTTATTTTACTCACTGAGAAGGGCAATGAGCACTGAAAAATTTAAGGTACTTTTACACTAATTACTAATTCACAGGTATTCCTAGGTTCTTTCTCACCGGTCTACTGTCATTCGCTCTACTTTTACCCTCTTATTCAGTTTTTCTTTTAAATTTTCAGTACCCTTTCAAAAAACATGTACAGATCAGTTTCCTTCAGAGGAATAACCAATTCTTCTGTAGTTTATACTATTTTCATGTGGAATCAGTACAAACAATTTTCATTGTAAGCTGTATAATTTTTAAATGCTTAGAGAATTTCTCCTTTGTCTTTGCACTTTCAACATTGTGCCTTCATTTTTCTCCACAACAGTTAAATTAGATCTTTGGATTTCATTATTAGGTTTAGCCTATACTACCATATTCAGATGGTCTACCAGCTCCTAATATTTTCTAGGTCTTCTGAAGTCCAAGATGTCTGGATGGGGACAGAGAATCCAAGACAGAGTGTCCCCAACAGCATCTTGGCCAAATATTATGTCACTCTCTCATTATGTCATCATCACAGTGCTGGGTAAAGGTCACTCTTAGGTATGTTGGAGAAAAAAAAAGGAAGAAATTCAGGAGTAACTCTTGTATGAGAGAAATTGCTGAGCATCAAAGGTAGCTGAGACACTCAGTGTTTAAAGATGCTCAATGTCAGGAGCAGCCAAATAACATTTTTGAATGTTCATTGTTCATCCAGAGCTGCAGAAGCTAAAAGGCAACATTTAAAGTACAGGAAAGTTTCAGAGAGCTACATCAACTCTGAGTGACAAATCATTTCAAGAATAAGCCAGTGGATGTGTGCTCAGCTGAGAGGCCTGAGAAGAGCAGCACTATGTTGGAAGGCTCCACAAAGAAGATACAGGTTGGGAGAATACAGCTTCCAGTGCCTTAGAATTAACATCAGCTGACTATTTACCAGGATGTGAATGCAAACAACAAAATCCCAAATACCAAAAGCAATATGGTAAATGAAAAAGACTTAACTTTCCAAAGGCT
The DNA here is from genome assembly GCA_013397075.1 of Rhabdornis inornatus. NCBI lineage: Eukaryota > Metazoa > Chordata > Aves > Passeriformes > Rhabdornithidae > Rhabdornis > Rhabdornis inornatus. The sequence continues at coordinate 785,706 of VWZS01007264.1, forward strand.
TCCAGCTTTGCTGGAAACATCCCTACAAGAATTACCATAGGCAATTTTTCAGTTGCACAAATGTCAACTTATTTTCTGATTAAACCAAAGTCTACACAAGCAGAGGTTCAAGTCTACTCATGACCTGTTGTGAATTACATACCTTGCCACAAAATATAACAAGCAAAGCTCTGGGCAATCGAGTTTTGTGAATGACAAAGGGCTGAGGACACAGGAAGTCTCATCTGATATGATGAGATCTTCCAAGTACTAAATGAATATGATGATCCATCACAAAATTTACAGGAAAAAGCAAACAAAACAAAGTCCACCTTCAGTCCTACATAAGAGCTACAAAGTATTTTGTCCTGAAGGTTCTTATTTTATAAGAAGACAGGTATTGAAAACAGACTTCCAGAGTGCAAATCTGAATAATTTAATGAAGAAATATATGTGATTTAGCTCCTCATTTGGGGGCATTTTTTCAGAACATATGAACATAGAAGTCACTTTGAATTAGAAAACAGGTTAAAGATTAAACATGGTACCAACAATGACAGGTACACTTGGGTTTCAGCTTATATGGATTTATTAAGAGCCATAGCCAAATAAGTCCTCCAGACTTACTTCTAGCAGGGTAGGGTTACTATTCAGTTGCGTTTTTGAGACTCAGGTGTTCAGTTTATTTAGATAATGCATATGTGGAACAATATGCTCACCTAAACTCAGCTGAGTACACAGAGGAGAAATGCACTCCTACAGCCACCTGAGAACATCAGGTTACTGATAACTCAGTGACAACTGTCACTGCAGCATTTGACGAATAGACAGCCTGATCCAAGAAATTTACAGAAGTGAAGGTAATGATTTCTCTGTGTGTAAACTCTCTCTGTGCATAGTGTCACAGAGTAGTAAGTGAAGTAATGTAAAGAGGGGGAGAATCACAACCCTTTGTGAAATGTTTCAAGCAAACATTGAAGAATCAGGAATTTGAGCTGACTTGAGAGTCATGTAAATAGTGTCAGCTTATAAAAACAAGGTGATTCCCTGGACAGGAGAATACCCATACAGCGTCAAAGCTCCCCTGCGTATGTAAACATTCTGTGTAAATATTTGGCTGAAGGTTTCAGTATAGAGAGCTTTTGCTGTCCCAGAGTGTGGGCGTTGTCTAGAAACCTGAGATCAGGAATGACATGATCTCATCTCCCACTACTTAGATAACTGCATTTGATGCATGCCTCAGGGAAATTGAAATGATCTTGGCAGAGGATAAAACAGAGGATTCAAATGTGCTCTTTAACTGATGATCTGGACTTTGAGGCTGGAGTCCCATCTGATTTCAAATAGACTTCTAAATAGCAGAGAGGAGTTGACAGAAATGAGAAACCACAGATGCAGTTAGTGTCAAGTTATTTAACTTTGGTTTCAGGACGATTTTCAGTGGATACCCTTTGCTTGCAATTTAGGGGCTTCCACAGCTGACGGTATGGGATTGTGTCATTTCAGAAGAGTTACAAGCCACTAAGAAGAACACATACATCAGTCTGGATATTCTTTCTGGAGCATTTCACATGCATTCCAGAGGCCAAAGGTAAGGCACAGCTCATAAAACTGTAAAGCACATGATGTTCTTATCAAGGGGGATACATTTTGGAGACTACTTTCATTGCTTATGGCTTGCCAGAGAATACAAGTATGTCTGACTTATATAATGAAATTAGTCCTATATTTAGAAGATTTTCTAATCATCCTGATTTTGTTGTACAAGGTGAGACAGTCAAAGAAGCACATGGTGGCCTTTTGGACAGACAATATAAAAGGTATGCAGCAATTTACAGGCAGACAGCTGAATCGGGGACACTGATTAAAATATAAAGAACTTTTAGCCTAACGTGTTTGATCCTCAGTATAGCTTTCAGGACTAAACATGTGCTTAGGATTTGTGATAAAGTTGTTGCTCACACTCTATTGTTTTGGCTTCAGTAGTCTGGCTTCTGAAGATAGAAACCAATGCTGCCAAAATACTGGCTTATCAGCTATTAAAACCAGTTTAAGAAACTTGGTGTCAGCAACACAGACTCTTGAACCTGCAAAAAGATGCCCAGTCTCACCACAAAACACCATTTTGTTTCTATGATTGCTTTGAGTAGATGCTTTAGTCTCTGCCATTAGTGCCAAAGGCAGCAGAGTGTTGAGTTCCACTCAGAGATTACCAGAAGTGTCTATCCAATTTAAGTTGTAGATTGTGCTGAGTTGAAAAATGACTCCAAAAAAAGATTATAAAATTCAAGTTTGACTGTTTCAGGTTACCCCAACTATGGTACATAACGCAAGAGGCATATCTCCAAAAGAAATCCTCACTGTAAATAATTAAAGAATTAGTTAACATGCACTTGTTGTGTTGGAAACCTAGAATATCAGTATTCCCTAGTAACTAACTACAGCCACATTTCTGCTGATAGCCTATGTAGTAATAAGAAAGAGAAGTGTTCTCACACCCTTATCCATACTACATATCACTTCTACCAGGCTGATGTAAGGATGGTTATGACAATGTAAGTTCTGGAAGGGGTTTTGTAACTATTCTTTCAGGAGAGCATTTGACAAGGCATCCCTGCTCCACTATCATCCAATAGCCTTTAGCAAGTAAAAGTATTAAAAGCATCATCAAAATGACTGACATTTAATTCTCAGAACTTCAGACAGAACTATAGTTTTTATTAGATATTACCTCAGAAGGCTCCTATTCATTCCAACTGTTTCAGTAGTTTAAGAATCATAACTAAAATTATGAAACTGTGACAGAGGTTAAAAAGAGCATGACAAAATACAGTTGTTCCAATTGGGATGCCTGTTTTGGGGGTTGAGCCAATGTAGACCAAATAATTTTTCATTGAAAGGACCTGAAATTAGTTTTTTCACAGTTTATCCTCTAGTGTGGGGTTTATCCACCTGTGCTTCTTGCAGCTATTATTGAACAAAGACTAAGCAACCTTTCCTCCTCATCTAAATGCTTAATAACCAGAGGAACACTTAAGTGTTGCTTATCAGCCACTATTTGTCAGGACTAGAGGATATAACTTTTTGTATGCTGACAATCATTGCAGACACACAATATAATGCAAACATATTGCTGACCCAAACTCTGAATTAAATGTTTGAGGAAAACTAAAGCTGCAGTTAATTGCCATTACATTTTAAAGTGTAAATCTCTGCCAGGGGCAGGCAGGAAACACTGAGAGCAATTTTTTTTTGCCTACCACATCTCTACAAGCACACGGAAGTGAGGTCATTCTCTACATATTTCATTTTCCACCACTGGGATGGTAAAAGTGATCTCCAAATGACATTTTGAGCTGGGACCAAGTGAACTATGACTTAACCCTTCCTGATTTCAGATTGAGCTGATTTCTAATCAGCTTCTGAAAACAAGGCTGCAGCAAATGCAGGAAGGAGCTATGGTTTGAGAGAATTAAATATAGTCTGGTATTGATTTAAAGAGAGAAGGGTGAAATGCAACTGCTAGAAAATGCTGGGAGGAAAAAGTTGACAGTGTTGGTTGTATGGCTTTCATATGGACTGTAAGAAACTAAGAGTCTAAAGAAGTTTAAAAAAAACAGCAAAAATTCCATAGTTGTTCTTCCCTGCATATACCTCTATGGTATAGCTGATGTCTACCTACATTCAGCTCCAGATGTAGTTGTTCTTCCTCACCAAGCATGTAGCATAATAACAATTGTAAAGCATATAGCTAGTCTGTTTCTTACCCTCACATAGGTAATGAGAATCACTGGACTAAACAAAAAAACTAAAGAATATTGTATAAGTGAGAAATTCAAGTCCCTATAAGCTACAAAATGCCAGAATCAACATTGCTTGGGAAAAGTTGACCCTTTTTCTTACCACATGCGTAATCAAAATGATACAAATTTTAATTACAGGATCATATAATAATTTTTCCACAGCACCCCCCCTGCCTTGCTTGAAGTCTAAGATAAATACTGCTCAGAGAAAGAGGCAGCTCTTCAATATTTTTATCTTTAACATGCTATTACTGGCCCCTGTTTTATTTACTGCACACCATCAAATGCCTGCAGTGAATGCAGAATTGTTTATTTCCTCGTGGTGTTTCTAGAGTGCTCATCACCACAGAATCTTCATGCCTCGTAAACATTAATAAATTCATCTTCACTATGAGATGAGAGTGTTATTATCTCCATTTTACAGGTGGGGAAATCAAGACAAAGAGACTTTCCAGAGGTCAAACAGTTAATAGGTAACACAGCTAGTACTGGAACACAGAACTGCATGACTTCTAAGTGTCTGGTCTAGAGACTTGAGTGAAGTGTCCTACTACTGGTAGTTCCGAGGATGAACTTTTATGTAGGGCAACTGTGTGGACTCTGATCTTTTCCATATCTGCTTCTGTGAATTTGAATTGTTGTCAAAGATTTGAGGAATGTACATTTAGTGGCCTCCTGCCAATATTTTAGTTTAAATTACTCAGCATTGCATAAAAATCTGGCAGAAACATTGATCAAACTAAGGTCTTTAGTACATTGCAAAACCTGTCGTTCATGAGACCAATCTTTTTCTTCCTGAAACTCCATGATTTTTTTCTCTATGTAATTCCATTATTAGAGAAAATAATAATGACAGAAAAATCCCCTGTGTTATCTTTACACAGCCACAACTCCTCTTCAGGACCCTGTGTTTTGTGCACACTGAATAGTGCAGAGAACCCGAGTACAAAGCAGTGTGATCATGTGGTTGAAGACTTTATCATAAAACATAAATGCAAGACGAACAAATTAAGGTTGTGCAGAAAGCCATAAATCCAATATTGCTTCAGCTTCTGGTAATTGACTTTCTAACTCAGTTGCTATTTTTTTAATAGTTGCTTTTAAGGTTGCTGGCCTTTTTTAGTAGGAAAAAAAAATAAAGATAATTCAACTTCATGCAATAACATGCAAGTCAAATTTGGGGTTGATGACCTGACACTTGAACTCAGGAACATGTGTTGAAAGACTAACTATATTGCTGACAACATGAGATAGCTGGTGCTCTAAGGAAAAGGAAATGGAAAGCTGTTGGTTATGGTCTACTGCTACCAGCACTTCTCTTTGTCCCTCAGCCAGTCTGTTTTCAGTGTTCCCACTGCAGTATGTTCAGTTGCTGCTGTGGTTTTAACAGCGTTACAACCTTAGTCTTTTATTAGAATGAGCACTGACAATAGTTTGAATTGTTCTTCAAGAGAATAGTGACAAATACCTGATGACATTTGAGTACATCTCTCCGAAAATTCTACTCAACATTTAAATATCGGTTCAATCATTATTTTGACAGCCTGACTTAAAATTGACAGTAGCACAGGTAATACAAGGCAATGGACAATTTTTTCTTCCAAAGATATGTATTTTCTACAAAGTGAATGGAACGTCAGTAGAAAAAAGCATAATACTTTTTCAGCCATGGAGTTTTAGTAGTGCAGAATATTCAATCCCTCTTTCAAACAACTTAAGTATTAAAAGCTGTTAAAATTGAATAAAGGAGAAACTAATTCCATAAGAAAAAATGTTTAGTTCTGGTAAGTACAGGGAGCAGTTGGTATTTACTACCTGCCTATTATAAGCTGATTTTGAAAGCAATTGATTCAGAGTTTGCTTAGAAGTGCTGTTCCCTTCAGAAAAATATAGTACAATAGGATATCATGAGGCTGGACTCCATGGCACACACATGATGGCAGCCTGCCATCATGGGGATTATCTCATATCACCTAGGGATCATTTAATTATTTAATACCACTCAGCTGAAATGAAATACCCTTGCCATTCTGAGAGGGCAGTATTACAATGGGCCCAGGAAAGACCTACAAAACCCACGAACAAATTGTTTTCTGGAAGATATTCAAATTTTTTAGAAGCTCTAATCATTACAACTGTCTTATCTAAAATCTGTCGCTGAAAAAATCTATCCTGCAAGTGCAGATGAAGTCATCTTTCCCCAAATGAATATTATTTTGGGTAGAATATTGAAATGATTATGATTGCACTACATCATATAATATAAATAAAGTCGTAGTGATGTTATTTCTCCTGTTTGCATAACAGTTAATGAAACTGGGAGCAAGAAGTATGCAGGAGGATGCTGCAAACACCAAAGTTCCTATTCTCACAGATTTGAGGGTAAGAACTGCCACCTTATTAGTTCAAAAAAAACCAAACCTGGGACCAAATAGATCATGTGGGTTCTACCCTACTATTTAAAAGTAACAGTTTATAGCTTTAACATACTTTTTCTTTTCCAGGTATGGCATGCAGAGCTGCATTTGCAAGAGAGATAACATGAACAAAGATAAAAATAGTGTCAGTGTCCATTTATGATCCTATAATTCTAAGGTGTCAGTTAACAAAGAAATTGAATACAAAACACGTAGAAGTAAAAAAAAAAAAAAGGAAAAAGCCCAAACCTACAGGCAAACTATGTAGCTTTATGCAAGCTGCATGACTGACATAAGCTATTTACCATTTTATCAGTGATTGAATAATAGAAGCAGGTGTTCCTACTGGTCTAGGTGGAATACTCTCACTAAACATTTTCTAAATCTATCGTTCTTGTATCAGTGATGCATTGTGTTGCTGTATTTTCCAGGGCCTAAGTTATGAAATAAATTCACAATACACCAGCTTAGAATCAACCAGCAATGCTTATATCTCAGGTACTGTAAGATATTAATTCTTCATTTAGAAGAAAATGAATTCAGTTCCTCCAAAGAGGTAGTGTATTTAAGTTTTTATGTACAGTGCCTAGCACACTGTTTGTAAATCATGACAGGAACAACAATTATAACAGTTTTTACTATCTTCTCGTGGATTTCAGGAAGTAAAAGCCCTGTACAAGTAATACAATAATTCAAACCCATCTATCTATATGTTTTAAATCGCTGCAACTTTCACGTACAGGTTTGAATGCTCCTAAACAAATGAACTTATTTGGGAATACCTATAGTACACGTTTACCTCTTTTTTAAAATTACAAAACCTGTGGACAAAAAGTAAGCATTTATCAAATACATTCTGAAGTATTATCTACCTATTCTTTTGAGGCATTCATCATTAAGCAGTAAAGATGGTAATGGCACACGTACATAAGCATTTCTAGCTTCATAAAGTTTCAGATCTCTTTATATCCACATTAGTGCTGCTTTTAAGTGCAAAGATGATCTTGTTCTTTCAGCCACCGTCCCTTCCCATAACAAAGGCTATTTAATTCCAAAACTGTAGATCTAAGTACTATCTAAACTTGTTCACATTTTATTTCTCAATCTATAATTTAACAACCTACAGTTGTTTAAGAAAATTATCAAAATAATTACTTTTAAAACATTTGTTGCCATGTCTTTGAAACCTTATTACTTATTAGCAGTTCATCAACAAAGTGAGGTACTTCTATATGTTGCCATCTCTTTTACCTATGAAATCACAAGTATATACAGACATTTTGGGAGCAATGCAAATAGCACATATTCATAACTACTAAAATAAAATTAACCAGATCTGATTTATCCAGTTTTCTTTATCTAGAAATGAAAACAAGCCAATAGAACTCTTTATGGAAAAAGACAGAACAAGTAAAGTAAAATTAGATTATAATGCAACAAAAAGTTGAAAGTGGGACTACACATGTACACTCTCTCATCTGAATTTCAGATGATTAAGAAGAGATTCAGAAATGAATGGCTGACAAAGATTTTTGTCAGATTCTGATTTCAATTAGTGTGGTGAATTAGTACCTTCTTGTAGATAATCCCCAAGCTCAACAAACAAAAATATTTTCTTTAAAAAGGAGAACTTTAAACTCAAAATGCAAACTTTCCATTCCTAAAGTACATTCTATGCATTTTTCATTGCTGTGGCCTGTATGTCTGCTTATCAAATTTAATATGCTCTAGATTATTTTGTCAACCCTTCAGTCATTGCTCTTGTTATCTGATAGTCTGGCTTGTTTACCTCTTTACTATATTTGCACTTAATTTTTATTTCCCTTTGCTAACTATTGCTCTTGTATATAATATCAAAAATGCTGTCTCCTTTTACTATTTCTTAGTCTTGTATGACACTGACACACAAAGCCACTACAGAGCAAGCAAGAATTAAAAGCCAAATCTATGACTTATAAGAAGCTATTAAGAAGCGTGCTGTAGGTCTATATATAGTACACAAATCTTCCCCACCATCAGCATGACCAATGAGCTATTGCTGTCTTTTCACAAATGAGGGTCTTCCAAGACCTTTGATTTTGTTGGTGGCAATGGCGTTGCAAGTTTTGAATCGCTATGAAGACGTGGCATACAGAGTAACACACATCCAGAATAACTTATAGAAACCCTTCTGAAAATAAGAGTAGGTTTCTGATTAAGCAGATTTTTTTTAAAGGACATTTCTGTGCTGAAAATTTTAAGAAAGCAAATAAAACTGTCACGTTTGTCTTTTTCTTAGGCAGAAAGGTGAAAAAACATGCTCACTTTACTTAATCCTCTGTGACCCAGCTGTCTGACCACCTCTGGATTCATTCCATAGAGGGAAATGATGAATTTTGAACAAATATTTTCTGCCGTCTTGTTTAAAAATCCCTCTTCATATCTCCCTCTCTATCTGCAAGGAGTCCACTGCCATAGGAATACTGTTCCAGAGCTGTGATTAGGCTAGAAAGCAAGGGCTGGAATAGAAGGGTATTGAAAGAGACACATACAGATGTGCTCTTGGAGCTCCATGTGACTATTTTGTCTGTTTTTCCATGAGTGAGTACCGGATGGAGGATGATAGGTCCTTTCAGGATTTACTGAGGCAGGCTTCCCCCTTCCAAATGCATGATTAGTGCTTATGTGTGCTCTTTTTGCTGGGCTTTGCACACTTCAAGAATCTCAGCACCAAACATCTTATGCTATAAAAGTCTGTCTCTGCCAAGGGGAATGCAACATTTCTTGGTGCCATAGGACACAGCAGTCAACTATGTTTTGAAGCAGAAGCACGCCCCAATGCCCAGAAAAAAGGGAGCGTATTTTTGTTCTGGAAAGAATTTCCACCCTGAGATTGATACTCGTTACCCAGCAAAACACTCTCTTGTAGAAGCCTGTATATTTTCACTGTTTTCAGAAGTGTCTATGTGATCAGGTTTGCTAGGGAATGTTTTATATTAAAAAAACACCCCCACCAAATTCCAGCTCCAGCTTCTTAACCAAAAAGATATGGATATAGACACCTATGCACAGAACACCTCTGTGTGTTTCTCGGTGGGACAGAGTACAATTTAACCTGTGCATGTACTAGAAGTCATAGAGAGTTAACAAACACCTTTTTAATTCCTGGAGCATTTTACTATGTTTCCTACTGCTTTATGGTCCCTGGAGAAGAACTTAAAGTTTTATGAACATTCAAAACAAATTTCTATTAGACTAAGTGAACCACCTGTTACAGATGTCTTTTTAATAACTCTCTTGGAGTATACTAGAGGCAACTCAATTAAATTAGTTTGAAATGTGTGGTTATTCTTGTCCAATAAACATTACATTGAGAGTCCTTTGCGTTCAAAACCAACCTTGGTAGCAATCCATTTCCAGTTGCAAGTCAAGACAACACCAGCTCTTAATGTTCTAATAAACAAATGGTTTAACAATTGGGAGCTAATTGTCACAGTGGGACAGCCTGGGATGCTTGTAATCAGGCCTGTATTGTCACAATTCATTTTCATATTGTAGCAAAATAACCTCAGGAGCCCTTTTGAATTAAAAGAAATCTCACTTTATGCTAGTAGATGCTCAGTCAATGCACTTTAAATCAGACTCAGTAATTTTAGACCACCTTAATCTCCTCAAAATCAACAGTCAACATTTTCTTGCCCTGTCTAGGAATGACATTTTAGCAATAAAATCCCATTTGCAAAAAATGGATGGGATACATTCTGTGGCAAATTACTTGTAATATTTTACAGATTTACTCCACTACACATTTACTACAAATCTTACAAAATCAGCACTTATTTAAACCACAGGCGTATTTATAGACAAGAAGACACTGTAAATCACAACCGGGATCCAACTGGTAAAATAAACTTACTTGCAAAGAGATATCTCTTCTATGAGTATGCTAATAAATCCAAACCTAAGTCCCAACGTATCTAAATTCAGGGTACAACAGTGCTTAAGAGTTTTTGAAATAAACTATTTTCCATTCATTCAGTCTCACCTTCTCCATGTTTTTCCTAATTTATTTTCAACTAATCCTATAGTACTACTAAGATGTCTAATAAGGAAAACTACAAATGTATTTAAACAACAGCAATTAAAGCTACTTAAAGCAACACGTCCAAGCTTCAGATAAAGAAAGTTGCAAAAGAAGCTCTCAAAGCTTCTATTGTTCACAATTGTCCAGATAGCAAACCCTTTTGCCAGTTGGGTATACTTCACAGCCTTTAAAAAAGGCATACTACAGGCTAGGACAACTAAAGAAGGGTCATCACCTCCTAGAAAACCTTATTAACAACCTGCAGAAAACTTGCAAAACACACCTATGCCAGCTGAGCTGAAAGTATTAGGTCCCACTTACACAGACACTCACTTTCACCTGTCCTTTTTCAGCATATGGAAGTAAATCAGAAAATTAAAAGAACACTGGCTTCTGTTCAGGGAAGAAATTATATGATCACTCAAAACAAAATCTGAATTGTTCCTAAATTGGTTTGCAGATGTGAACTCCTTACAATTCATTCTGAAAACAATGTTTAGATGTGATTTTTTTCCCATCTATGAGAAAATGTCTAAATTACTTTTTCTGCACGAAGCCAAGACTGTCATGGAAAATCCTACTTATTAAACCAGCCCTACTGGAATTTCACATTAAATTACAAAGACAAAGAAAGCAATTTTATCAACTACTTTTTCAGAGATCATGCTTAGTTGCTTCCCTTACTGTAACAAATTGAGTAAGTACACCCACTTCATTAAGAAAATATACTTAAGAACTAGCTGGAGTATCCTAATTATAATTTTTTCTTGTAAAATAAGAATTACTAAAGCCTAAAGCAATTATTTTATGTTTGTTTGATTTTTCTTATTAGGACAAGCATATAAAACCATGAGTGTTTAATTTCCCAAAGTTTGACAATTACTATAAAACACTGATTATATCAAAATATAATTTCAAAATGCTTTTGTCCCCTTGTTTCATGAAAAACAAAGAAACTCCATGCCACCCCAAATCTCAAAACAAACAGTATGACTTGCTATTATCCCAGGAGGTACTAGGTAATGAAAAAAAAATCTCATGATGACTGCCCTTTATGCACCTGATCTCTTGACCCAGGTTTCAAGGCGGTTGTTCGTTCAGAACTTTGTGCATTCCTGCCTGGGCTTTCTGCATCTTAAATATTCTAGCTGGTGTTTTTCCCACTGGTTCTTAAGGAGAGATCTATTGTTAAATAAATAATAATTTTTAAAATGTGTCTCAAAGACTAATCATAAGGGAAATGCAAAAATTAGTTAGGTGGACAGCCAGAACAGGTCATTAAGCCAGGACAACATCATAAGCTTTAGAATCAATAAACAGAACTCAAACATTATTTGGACACCATCATGCAGTATGAAATGGAATTTTTTCTCAAGATGGTTTGCAGCCTTGAAACAGAAGGATGAAGAGTTGACTTTATTTTGTAAGATTTTAGTTCTGATTTACACCATTAATTTTGGTTAAACATAACACTTTTTTTCCTAAATTGTGTGAAGTAAACAATGACATTCAGTAATCATGTTCTTAAGAAAAAAACATATAGTATGCCCCTTTGGTGGAACAGTTTTTAAATTCTAATAGAATTTCAAGGTTATTATCTATTTCAGATCAACACTCGAGGTCAGAGTTCACAGCAGCCAGAATTTACAAACCTCCAATGGGTTTTGATTGACAGCAATCAGCATCTCCTCAGCATCACTGAGGGAACAAAGTACAGGTCAAGACAGCAGGCGATTTCATCTGTCATTTTTAATTATCTAAATGATATTCACAGACAAAACCTTTCCCATCCATCAGGGCATCGCATTACCATAGACAATGTTTGTTTAAAGAAGAGGCCATAAAATCAAACAATTATGAATGCAGACAAGCCTTGCTATTGACTGCATAAATAATCAAGTGAGATTTCCAAAACTCTCTGCTAATGAATTGGTAGATTGCTGGCAGGAAGTGGCAAATAATAATACAGACAACAATCTAATGTTCTTATTGACTTTTAGTAAAGCTTAGCTAGAGTAGCAAAGATCTGAAAATGACGTCAAGTTAGGTTTCCATAGGAGCCGTATTGATATCAATACGCTGCTAAAATACAAGTAGTTAACTCCTGACCTCAAAGTAGGGCCAGCAATCCCCTGTGAGAGAGCTGAAACACTAACAGTATAATACATCATGAGCTGAGTCAACAGCCTCAGGGCTCCAACAATGTTACTGTACTGGAAAGGGTCCCTACTTTCGCTGTGTAACAAACAGCCTGATCCACAATAATTCACCTGCAATCCCCAAAATAACTCCATTTGAGTCTATGAGTATTTAAACATCTGCAAACGGAAACTGAAAAGTATATTTAATTCTGTTATGAAAAATATGGTGTGTAGAACAAAGTCTTGTGGAATGGTCTCACCTTTCTCATCCGGATGGTCCCAACAGCTTTTCAAATTAACAGTTTAAAGGCCAGAATCACAGGTGACATAAATTGCCATCAGTCTGTTGCTTCATTTACACTATCTCATTAACTGTAATCATAGGTAACTAGCTGGACCAAATTTTGATGGAAGTATTGGTTTCATCAATCAGAAAAAGCCAACAAATTGAAACTGGCAAGAATCCCTTTCCCTGGGTCTAAGAAACTAACATGAGACCTCCTCAAGGTGAAAAAAAAAAAAAGAAAAAAATGCACAGAAACATGATACATAAAGTGTGCAGTCTGTCTCTGTTCAGTGGGGCAAAGCTCAAGATGCCTTTTCTCCCACTAGGAAATACTGGAGAAGGATTTCCTCTGGTTAAAGGAATTAGGGTTGACACTAGATGCACAGTCAAGACAATAGCCTGGTAGGTGTACAACACAAAATAACAGTGAAAGCTTTTTGCAAAGCCCTGGAGGATGGTTATTGAGACAGAGACAGAATAGCAGAAACCCTTCCCTTCATTAACACATGTAGACCTGATTGCTGTCAGCATGCAATTCTAGTTTCTTTCACTTGAAAATATATCACTAACTACAAGTCTCACACTTCTTACTCAACTGATGCCCCTGGAATCTTTTTGACAAACAGTATGAAGCAAAAAAGTAGTTTTGTACTTCAGAATCACAGTAATTTCTCCTGCCAAACAAAATAAGCCAGTCTATGTTTGCAAAATCTTTAACTGCCAGCTGTGTTTCTGGGACTGTCCCTCATATCCGTTGTATCTGAATAAACCCAAACTAGTTCATTGATGGTCTCATATTAGCTCATTCACATTTTTCAAATCTTTATCAGCTCTTAATAACCTTTCACAGATGTCAAAGAAGGGAACTGGACTGATTTCAATGGGATGTCAGAAAGGAAGTTTTAAAAGGAAAAATGAGAAAAGCTCATGATCCAGAGATATAAAAAATATCATTACATCTGGTCGTGGTTCACAGGAAAAGAAAAAAGCGATATCTAATTAGTCCCATGTAACCCACCTCTTGGCCTAAAATATTAGTGAAAAACTCTTTACTTCCCCTTCAGCACCATCTCACCCCCACACATACTGCCCAGCTTTAATGATCCTCAAGGAGTAGATATGATTCTCACCAACCTGGAAATGAAGACAAAACAGACCTCACAGATTGTATCTTTCTAACTGAAATGTCCCCTCTTGAACACATAATTTGTATAGAATGCAAGATACACATTTTATGGAGTATTGTGGAACTGTTTCTAAAAACTCACTCGGAATTTTTTCTCAGTGGCTAATGCAGTATGGCTTGTTTTCTCACCAGATAACCAGACAATAGACACATTAAGATGTAGCAAGGGCTTACATCTCCTAGAACTGAGACTTTTAGTTCCAGTTCTCTGACTCCAAGTTTTGAGCCTCTCGAGTTCCTGGTCAGCATTTGCTTTCATCAACTCACAATGATGACTGTGATACCCTAAATTCACAATCAATGGTTGTCTGATAAAATGCATTTTTGTCAGTAGAAGTCAGTGTATATCTGACTGGATGGAAGGCACTGCCAACCTAAGGAAAAACTACAGTGCAATGTTACAACTTCCTTACTTTAGTTTGAATAAGAAAGTTAATTATATCTCATTTCAGACCTAGGGAACTTTGCTGGAACTTTGTATATTTCAATGGAGTGAGATATATGTAATTCAGATGCCTAGTCATAATTCTGGGTCACAGTAAGCTTGGAGTTTCTGGAGAAACAGATACAACCAACAACTGCACTGAAATTATTCTAACTACAGATGTTCCTATATAAGACATCTTTAGCAATTACTGCTAAAATGGTACATTCATCAGCTTCAGAACCACTTGTTATAAAACAAGCAGTGATTCTTACAAATATGAAGAATTTTAGTCTATGCATTTCACTGGGAAGCTTTTGCCAATCTTTTATTTGTTTTATTTTTCAAATTTAATACTATGCTTTATTGAGATTTACCCTTTCTTTCCCATAAGGACTACTTTTTCTACTGCCAGCTTTATAAAAGAGGCTTAAAGTGTACATTCACGTTATCATAATATATTTTTACATTATTTTAAGTCCCATGGATAAATATCTCAGGCTTGTTAGAAAGACATCTCATTTCCCCTAGGAAAATGTACTGTTTTTTAAAAATCTTAAAATATATAAAAAATATTAAAAATGTTCTTTGAAGAATGGCTCTCTAAAGTATTAAGTTGTGTTTAATAATATTCCCTCTTTTACTGAAGCAATCATTTACACCATGGACAGTCTGAATTAAAATAATCCATCAATGCATCATAGCTTAGTTGCAGGCAGTGACACGAAGAATGCCATGGCAACACACCAATGGAACTATAGAAGTTTCATAATGTCAACAGAAACAGGGAGTCTCAGCTAGGTGACTTTCTCAGAGAGGAAGCTGGCAGTATTTATAGAGAATCATTACTTTTAGAAATTATGTTTAGAAAGTGTTTTAAAAAGGACACAAGCTAGTTTTGATTAAGACACAATTCTGAAGAAGGATGGTAGTATTTGGTCCCAGAACTTAACCTTGAATCTCCACTGGAAGTAAGTAAGTATTAATGCAAAGTTCTTAAAAGAGATCTTGACCTGACAGTCTAGGCAATATAGACACAATTGTTCTCAATGAATTCATTATATTCTTTCTCCCTTTGATACTAGCAGTCATTACATTTTCAGTGGATGAATTATTTCCTGGGGAAATTCTACTTTATAGGACACTTCAGCTTTCAGTCTTTTCATAGTTATCTTCTAAAAGATAAGGCTAGATTCCAGAAAAAGACATTAAAGCATGACTTAAGGATTTATTTCAGGCTTTTTACAGGTTGGTTACCCAAGAATAAGTGACTAGCTGAAGTTCTTTCAGAAAGTCTGTAACCAAACCTAAATACTTAAAACATCTCTTTCAATGGCACCATTATTCTAGCACCCCAAGTTGCAATATTTCAGGTATCAAATCACAGAAGTTAGGAAAAATAACTAAATTGAAAAAGCCCCCACCACCCAAAAATAATTCTACCATCAAGGAATTTTTTTTTTTCTGAAGCTATTTTATAGATTTACAAAGTTATCTGGAAAAAGCAGTATGAGGAGATGGTTTCATTAGATGCTGGTATTGCTTCTTCATTAATTACAAAAAAAAAACTCCATCCCAACCCAAAACCTTGTGATGACAACTGGCAGGTATTTTTCAAGTCAGCCTAGAAGGGTTTAGATAGTATAACTAGAAATTGTCCTATCTCAAATGGCTCACTGGTTTCATAAGATCATCACATAAACAGAAGTCAAAATACAACATCAAAGACTATAGAGGAAAAAAGAAAGAGTTAAACAGAAAATAGCTCTCTTCTTAAAAGCAGAAATCAGACATATATGCTTGCACAAAATAAAATAAATTTATCTTGAAATAAATGAATCTTAATGAATGATTTGGTTATATCGATGGGGAACTACTAATAAAAGAGGTAATTTGAAGGAGAAAGTCTTTCTACCTATAATTAAAGCTGTTATGCTGTTCTACAAAAGTTTTTACAATAACACGATATATTCAGTCATTTTCCCTCAGCAGCTCATGGAATTCAGTCCTCGATACTACTTCTTTAATTATTATCATAATCTTTTGTTTCTGCTTACATGAACCTATTAAGAGAATCATTTAAGCACCTTTTAACTCAATCATACTTAGGTGTAGAGGTAAATTTAAGCACAGCACACAATTCCAAACAAATTTATCATAAGTGATTGCCCAGATGGACAATATGTGCTTTTAGGAGTGCAAAGTTTTCAGCTCTGGTTCATTAACAGCGATATGAATCAGGCGTTTTCATGGAAGTCAGTGGATTAAACATTTCTAAAAGAAGTGAGAGGAGCCACAGGACTGGATTGCTTGCATTTTTGAGGACCACACAGTGGATGACATTTCCTGCTTCTTAACAAAGCTTTAAAAGTCAGAGAAGTAAACTTCTACTTAGTGTCATAAATTTCAGAGGCAAAAGGTCTTACGACCTCTGGCAGCTTATACTTTTCTAAAATAATAAAGCTTGTAAGACTCAAAGGTTATGTTGAGGGGTTCAATTTTTTTATATTTGAGAACTTTTGCTTTTTCACAAAAATGTAGCAGTACTGGAGTTTAAGCCTAAC
Source organism: Rhabdornis inornatus (assembly GCA_013397075.1). NCBI lineage: Eukaryota > Metazoa > Chordata > Aves > Passeriformes > Rhabdornithidae > Rhabdornis > Rhabdornis inornatus. Next base: position 802,569 of record VWZS01007264.1, read on the forward strand.
ATGAAATGCATTCTCATACATTCAATCAGTCCTGTATCCTGAAAAGGTCTGTCTCAAAATATGCTCTGGATTTCTACCTTTTTACTCTCTTATGCAACTGACAAAGTGTTCCTTCTTTCAGTGTAAAATTTCAGTTATACACATATGAACAGCTTAAGTAAAACCTATTAAAATGTCATTGCAGTCATTATGTATTTTTTAAACTTCAAAGAGGAATGCATCTGGGCTTGTTCTTTAGAACAACCAAGATAACAACAGAGACCATCTCTTAAACATCTGAATTCTTTCCAACAAGAAATTTTTCTAGGGAATCATCTCCATGGGTTTATTTACTATTTTTTCCCTAATATAAAGTTCTTATTTCTTATGCAATGCATAAAATGTTTTATAAGAAAGATGATGACAGACACCTTCAACATCTCTAAAACTGTATTTCAGTAGTCACAACAGGACAATCAAACAACTAATATTCAAATTATGACATATAGTAACGACAAACTGAAATGCAAAGAAAGTCTACCGTGCAAAAAAGCAAAGTAGTTTTTTTTACTTAAATTATTTTTTAGCTCAAGAAAAGTTAATGAAGACATAACTAGTGGGTCAACACAATAAAAAAGAGCATTGTGCCATCTCTTATATTTCTATATTTTTTTTTATTTTGAAACATTTCCCTTTTAAAACAAAGCCTACACTTTTCTTCTGCCAATCAGTATTGGAACTGGTTAATGGAAAACACACTTCATAAAGTCACATCTTTAAGCGAAGTACTCTTGATTTTATTAATGGCATTGTAAAAGAAAAGTACATAATTGCTAAAATGCAATGATCTAGTCTTCATAGAATTTATGAAACTGGTGCAGTATGGGAAGAGAACTTCTTTGTTAAAGAGAAGTTATTTCAGGGTTTCTGGAGATCAAGGCTGACTCAGGAACCCGTACCAATTCTCCCAGGAGAATGTGCAGGTAAATATTAACATATTTAATATTGAAATTCATGTTAAATATTAAAGTCACTTCTCCACATAAGAAAAAAAACACCTGAAAGCTCCAGTCTTTTCAGATGTATTCTTTTTCTTTAAAAAAATACTCTCATTTCCTCACTATACTGCTGCTTTTTACATGCCTGCATAAGCAGAAAGCCTTATGCATCACAATCTCGCCATGAATGGAAAGAGCCCTCATGCAGTCTCACAGGACTTCTTTCGACCTAAATTGGCCTTTCAAACATAACAGCATTGCTTCAGAAGACTTGGCTTATCCATTCAGTGGCTGTGCTGGCTGGAATCTCTAACTCATTGGGAATAGAGAATCTGCTGCAGGTTGGGAGCCAACTGCTGGTGCAACACTGACAGATGCAGGACCCATATGCCCACGCCTGGGTAGGATGCCTGTATCACCGGCATCTGGATGTCAGCTTTCCTTTCCTGGCTCTCCTTCTGGCTTTGCTGATAAACCCCATTGTCTGTCTGTTGTGGGTCAGCCTGCTGCTGCCCCGTAGTCATGTTCTGTGGATTACTCAGTGGTTCCTTTCTATTAAGGAGTACTATCTGAGCACAGTATGCATCCCTTAATGCTTTCATAGGCCACTACACATCTAATTCCAGTATTTCTACTGTTCCTGGTGATTTCAGCATAGATGATTAAATCTTACAGGTGCAGTGAGCGAATCTGCAGAATGTGTAAATGTTCATTTCCTGTCTAGTGGCTAGGAAGTTACGCTGATACCATCCATTACTTTTTAATCCTAAACAATTTTTTATTGCTAGACATACTGCCTGGAATTGCAAGTGTAAGATTTGAATGACCAGAAAGACATTTTCATGAAGAGGAAAATATACATCATTAAAATGCTCTTTAATAGTAAAAAAATAAAACAACAAACAAAACCTATGTAAAAATTTTACAAAACACTATTGACACCTACTTAGATATTTGCATCTGTCACCCTGGCAGGCACATTCTTGGAACAAAAAGAAATAAAATGCCCTTTAAATAAAATTCTGTTCTCTGCTCTTCTACTGCTCTTGCTTGTTGCTCTGAAAAAGAGACTTTTTTGTCCCTTGAGAATGAAAAGTGTTGACCTATTGTGAACAAACATTGATAATACCCGCAAATTAATAAATATCAACCATTTACTTTAGGCAAGAAATAGGAAAGGCTTCTGTTTAAATTTGGAGTCTACCAAAACCAGAGCCTATCCATGAGGGAGGTCAGTGAATCTAGTTCTAGAACAAGGCTTAATGGTATATGCTCTCCTATATCCAGCAGCAGCAGCTACAATCACTTCATGCCAAGCCTCCTACATGCAGATAATTTATACCCTCATCAGGAATAATCTATCTGGGAGTTTGGGGAACTCTTGTAGAATGAAAGCCAAGTGCTGCTAATTGGCCTTGGCAAACACTGGAAGTGTGGGGGGCGGTACAAAGCCAGTAGCCCAAATGTGCAAGGACTAGACATGCAGCAACTCCCTTCCTCTCCTACAGCATGTACCCAGCCTTATGTGGCCTAAAATGCAGCCTAAAGTGCAAATATGTGTAATCTTAAGTAGAAAAATAGGAGTCCCTACAGTGGCCCCAATGCAATGCCAGTGACAAGAGCAGGCCATTCTACAGGAAGGTGGATTATCTCCTGCTAGCCAGCTGACATATAGGTTCAATCTTTCACAGGCACAGCTTTAGGATACTGCACCAGGCATTTAACTAAAATACTCTATTTTTATTTTTTTTGTGCCAGCTGCAAAGCAATTAATAACTACAAGAAATTAAATGCAAAACCCGTTTTTCATTTTGAGGATGTTAAGCTTGGGTCTATAACAAAACCAAGTATTTTTTTCTTGCTTTGACAGACTATTGCAACATTATATCCCTGAAAATTTGAACTGTTTCATACCTTCTTATATACATTCTGATAAATATTATTTATGTTTAGGATATGTAATACTTTTTCTTGAAAGGGAGGATCATATTGAGCATTTGATTTGATTCAATTGATTGACTACATAATTTGTAAAGGATGAAAACCAATGCCTTGATTATTACTATTTCAGCCATGTAAATGTAAAAATTATTTGATTGAAAAAAAGAGACAGTACGTTTACCAGTACGGTCTTTCAATGATACTTTTACAAGTCCCAAGCATTCTGTTCCCAGAAATAAGAGGGCTTACTCTTATTTCCAGAATTGCCTGCTGAACATATACTATCCAAAATTAAGCCTTGAAATTCTAAACCATAACAGAAATGTATTCTTAATGTAAAATTTTGGTTGCTTTGAATACTGAGACTCTGAGTCCAGACTTTCAATTTAAATCTCACCTGTAAATTACCTTCTTCCAGACTGTACAGAGGAAATCTGAGATTCTCTACTACATATCTGTTACATATCAGGACTCCACCAAAACCCTAGCTTTGTTTCATTAATTTTTAGCAAAACTAACACTCTTTTTTATGCTGTGGACTAAGAAACATTTGCTGTTAGCCTGAAGAAAGATGACCAGTCCCATACTGGTAGTGTGTCCCTTCAAATCTTTTCACCTAATGTTTCACCTTTCACCCAGTGTTATTTTTGGAACAGCAAAAAGCCAGGCTGCTCTATCAACGGGCTAGGAGACAGTTCCTACAGCTAAGGTGGCCTCCATAACAAGTGTTCTCTACTACAGGACTCTCTTGCATTGTGAGGAGCACTTCTGAGCTCTAGACACAGACATACACTCATCACAGATTTTTCTTTCTCCTTAAAATGTTCGTTAAAGGCAGCTAACGCACCTCTGTTCTAAAAAACCCAAAAGAATGAAATCGTAATGATTAAAATCTTTATGTTGAGCAGAAGATACAATTGAAGGGAAGAATAGAATAAGAAATATAAAGTGCAAAGCAAGCCAATGATACACACTTTAAATCATGAGCTATAATAAATATGTAGGATACAATTTACAATGCATTAAATCAAGCCTGAATTCTGTGAGACTCTATCAAAGAGGTATAGTTGTACAGTAATCTGAAATGGTACATATCTAAATAGGAATCTCCTTAAATGTAAGAAATGTAAAAGGAGAAAATTCATTGGCTAAGTGCTGTGCATAATTAATGAAGAGAGTCCAACCCCAATTTGCAGCTTTTGTGACCTTATTACCTGTGTGTGTATGTGTGCCTAAATGTGATACCATGTAATTACACATAACTATTTCACTTGCAGAAACGTTATCTTTTTTCCCATAGTTCCTTTTTAAATTTCTGTACAGGTAGAAATTCTAATACAATGACATTTTAGCAGCAACTAATAGAAACAACCATTTAATCAACTTATGAGATAATATACTTCAGAACCTAGAGTATGCTCTACAAGCCTGACTCATTTATCTCAACAATATTTGTATTCCCTTAAATGTTATGTACTTAAAAGTCTGTAAAGGTGGTCACACTTTCCAAGTAAATCCAGGAAAGCAGAACTAAATCTTCAGTTTTTATAGCATTGGGGAAGTTTGAACTCATAGGTTCCATGTCAATATTTAATTTTCTATTTATTTAGGCCTCAAATTGGAAACAAACAAACAAGTAAACAAACAAAAAGTGACTAGCAGATACCTGATATGATGAAATAACTCAGAGTTAAAAGCAGCCTTAAGCAATAGCATTCACATGAATCTCAGCTGTCCATGACCCATTGAAGGGTTTTCTGTATGCTGACTAAAACCCTGCCCTTTCCCAGCTCCCAGGTAAAAAGAGGACACAGAGTGCTGCCTTTCACATCCATTGCAGAAGAGTACGAATGATGTTTAAACCCTATTTCTAGTGTTTTATTTTTCACAAGACCTGAAATGAGAAATATTTGAAACTATCATCAATGTTTTCAAAAAGGTGAAGAAAAATATCAGTTAATTTGCCCAGCATGCCCATGAAATATACTTTTCCCCATTTTTATTTATTTATATAAAATCAACACTCTTTTCCTTTCTTGATGAATGCTGTGATTGAAAAAAAATGAAAAAGTTTTCTGAAACAAGGACACTTACTGCCCTCACATATATCTTTACAAACACCATAGAAGGTATAATTCTTCCTGGTGAACCTGCACATTAGTTTATGCTGTCTATACTTTTCGAGCCACCTTACTTCAGAGAATATAGGGCAAAACCCCAAATCATAGCTGAATGCAGACTCCATTAGAGTTCTGTTGATATACTTGAAGAAAAGAATCCTCCTTCAGCTTCTACTGGCTGCAGAAGAACTGCAAAAACTCCTCCACTTCTTTTAATGACCTATTCCCTCTGTTTGATTTAATACAGCCCACTGGCTATGGAAATGACAACACTCAGCAGGTGACAACAAAACGGTCAAGAAACAGGGCTGAGATATGTCATTTTCTTCAAATAGTTTCTCAAGAATTAAATAACACACCACTGTATGTGGACATGTACTGCTCAGATCAAATATTTTTTTATTAAATGAAACTGCAAGCTTCCCTATATATAGTTTCCATATGAAATGAAGGTTTAAGTGTACTGCTCCAAGCTCCAATTGCAAAACAATTTGCTGTTTCCCACACCTCCCCAGTCTCCTTTTAGCATATAACCCCTTGGGCAGCAAGTGCTCGGATTCTGTACCTTTGCCATAACTCCAGATTGAAAGCCCTGCCCTTATGGAGTCAATCTAATGCATCTGCTATGACTGGGACAAATTGGAGTATGCAAATTAGCACCTTTTGAGTCTCCTGAACCCAGGAAATTCTCTTGCTACGTGTTCCAGCTAATGGACCTGAGATGTCCTTTGTAACAGTGCTGTCTGTGCAACTCCTTTAACCTTTTCAGATTCTGATCTAGCCTTTGTTCCTAGCCCTTTTTAGAATCATGCAATGTATCAAGTTAACCTCTGTTATAATTTAAACTGGTGTAACACCAGAGCCATATCATAGCATGCAGTGGCATTTACACATGTTTAAAGTGCAAAAGAGCATCCAAAAGTGAATAGAGGCCCACAACATTAAAATTTCTAAGAGAGCTTTTTCTGCCTACTTTCAGCTTCAAATACTTATCTTTACCCCGAATCACTAAACTAATACAAAATGCACAATTAGACTTCTAAATTTCTAAATAAATTAACATCAAGTATAACAGTTTGCCCTTTTATGACAAGAGTATGATCTTCTGAGAAGACTGTCAATCTACAAAGTACTTGAGAAGTGGTTGCTGATCAAGCGTGAACAGATTCCTAGGTAGATTTTATAGAAATCCATAGAAAGATGAAATAGCTTTATCCTCAAATCATAAGGGGAAAGCTGCTGCTGGAGATTCCTTGTCCCTGGAAAGGGACACAGCAAAGCAACATAGTAATCTTTTCTTACTGAAGTCCTATGACTCTTTTCACAATATCTCAGCTTTTGCGCTTTTTGCACTGACTTCCTGCCTTTAAACTGTGTTGGCATGTGGTGTTTGAATAGTTAATATTCTCCTCTCTTGCTGATTTTTTTTTTGTTTTTTTAGATTTTGTTCCTAATTTAGTATGCTTTGGTCCTGTCCTGTTATAATTATATCTGTTCTAGAAAGTTATACTTTCATCAGGATATATACCATCTCTTACATCAGAAATCCATCATTGTTCAGTTTAAACTAAGGCACTACAGCATCCCATTTATTACTGTTATATCTCCGTTTTGGAATTACAAAGTTGAACTGTATAACCATCAACTATTCTAGAGAAAACATAGTTGCATACTAAATGCTTCTGATTTTGGATAGAGATGTAGATTAAATAAATGCCTTTTTCCCTTCTCTTTGTTCAGTTTCTGGACTGTATTTTGTTGAGAGCATTTGGTGTTCCCTTTAGGTTTGTACCCAAACTCTCTGGATGCCACTTAATGTCAGGATGAAAACTCATAAATTTAGGCTGTACTTGATAATTAGGAGGTTCAGTTTCAAAATTTAAGTACTCAATATATTCCCTACAGAAATCATTCCCCCATAGAATTTTTATATGATCTCCAAACCTTCAGTTTTGACTTGCTGTGTACTTGTTCTGTCTCATTGCATTTATGCATAACTCTCCACCAATAGAAAGTTTAGCATTGCTCGGCTGAGTGGTTTGATCTGTAACAACTATTTCCTCTTAATTAATCTATTTAATTTCCACTTTATTTTTGACTACTGATGCATAACTTAACCTCTACTTCATCCCAAAAATTTTTACTTTCAGACAGCACAGATCTATGCTCTCCAACATACTCTAAGTTTTGTCAGCCTTTTCACATTTTCCTCTTTTTGTCTCCCTTTGACACATGCTAACAGATATCAGTTAGTAGTCTACCCCTTTAACCCAATACAGACAAGAAGCTGAACAGTCTTCATTCTCAGAAAGTGCACCACTGACATCATTATTAGCAATTGCCCTTCACAGATTTCCAAGTCAGTAGAAGTCTTTTCTCCTGACACCTTTTACAGCCTGGAAAAATCCTCCATCAGTACTACCATCTGCTGCTTCCTCACCTTTAGTCTTGTGTCACCATTTCTGTGTTGACTGGTGTTATACAGAGAGAACCTCACTATGTAATACTCAGAATGACTGAAACTAGTAAATGAGAAGATAAATCTTCTCCCTAATATTTTATAGCACTCCAACACTTTCCTGTCTTTTTTCCCACTTTTTAAATTTTCTTGTCAGATGGGACTCCCTATAATAATTCAAATATTGGAAGAAATGAGACTTCCACTCAGCTACAGTCTAGACACTCAACTTCTTTTTTTTTTTTTCTATTGCCTCTATCTAATTAAAACACTACAAAGTTTTGCACATTTGTGGGGGAAGAAAAATTGTAGAACTTTTTATCTCATTCACTTATGATTATTCATACTGCTTGGCTGATTTTAATACCTGACTAACAATGGACTTACAAGGCAAATTATTGGTACTTTTCTCCCTTCAGGAAAAGTTCTGTTTCTCCATTGCACTGTTAATTGTGTTCAACTCTGGTACCATACACAATTGTTCATTACTGAAAAAATGTAAATAACTTGTTCTGTTTATCGTTCTCTAATTTGCCTCAACAAAATATTTTCACAGATTTTGCCCAATGTAAACTGGTTGCATGCTTAACACACATATTCACAGTGTATGGAGAACTTAACCCACTTACTCTCCAGGAAAATGATATTTTAAAAAATGAATAGTGTCATTGTCTTATTATATTCTAATCTGGTTATTATGGATTAATAGCAACATCTTCCAAATATGATTAAATACTGTAGTGAAACTGTAGAGTGAATTATTTTCTCTAGTCATGTAGAAAGCTTGATAGAATACCATTGTTCTAAAAAGTATGTCTATAATGCTACAAAAATAGTGACAGAAATGGAGGACAAGACCCACTTGGACAAGAGAGAAATGGTATGAAAATTCCCTTCAAATTTGGTATTTCATTCTACACCTTCTGTATTTGATAACATTGAATTACAAACTGGATGATAAAACTGCAGTAACTTGAGGAGTATGTGAAAACATTTTCCAATAACAACTTCCAATTTTTCTGGCTGAAGATGGGAAAAAGCCTTTTATTTTGTAACTACTGAGATATTAACAGTCTTTGTTTGCATTCAGTTGATCATTCATGCGACCCTGAGTACTTCTGAGAGTATCCCAAATATGGTTCAGTCTGTTATAGTCAGCTATTACACAGCTCAAAGAGTTGGATGGGATCAGCCCCTTGAGCACAATGGTAGATACAGTTCAGTTTAGGAGTGCAGGTGGATGGAGTATTAGCCACCTGCAAACAGAAGACTGGTAGACAGCTCACTTGGAGTGAAGAAACATTAATTTTCCTCTTTCCTGAGAAATTTAAGCTTATCTGACATGCTCCAGAAAGCAAACCAATGGCTCAGCTACACTATATGTTTCTGGCATCACCTTGAATGATTCACTAGAAATTGTATTCACCTGCACATTTACCTCACAACTAATAAGGCTCCCTCTCTGAAGCACAGTAAATTGACAAACAGGTTATTTTATATTCTTATTACTACAGTGTTGGATACATTTATAAAAGTAATTAGAAAAAATATCAAACGACTAGGATGAGAGACATTATTTGATTTTTCACAATGCTAGCAATTCATTAGGCTTCTTACATCCATAAGATGTGGGTGGTTTGCCTATTTGTTGACTTTAAATAAAGCAAAGCTAAAATAACATCAATGGGTGTTATTTTATGGCTTCTCTATAGGACAAAGGTAAGGAGACTATTAAATCTTCCATGAAGTTCCATCCACCATCTTCAGGCTTCCAGTGGAGTGAAAAGCGCGTGAACCAAGACTGCCTTTCATGCATGGAAAGTCTGGGACTACGGCATGGGGTAAAGCCAAACTGCAGCATTTGAGCCTCCATTTGTAGCTTCCAAGTAGCTCTAATTCTGCTGCCATTCTAGGATGGCATTCTATGGTCAGGGCTGTGGTGATACAGAGGTTTCTAGGAAGTAAAGCAAGGGCTTACAGGCCTTGTGCATATTTCAGGTATTTTGTTGGGTCATCTTGGACACAACTGGACATCCACTACAGGTATCCTCTATACATTGTTAACCACCTCATTCAAGCTAAGTGGTTTGTGACTTTTGACTCAATGAAGAATACAACCTATAGGGTCAGATTATTTTCACTGAGGTTGTTTTTCCTTGGATCTTAGTGGGAACCTGATTTTTCTTCTCCCATTGAATCTGATACTGCAATTACAAAGACCTTTGCTCACCACAAAATACTTAATGGGAGAGAAAGGTATGACACAAAGTAAAAGGGAAATGCAAGTCTCATAAAATTTCCAAGATAAAATTCAACGAGGCTTATGAAAAGCTTCTAGGAAGGTAGGTGGGGACCTTTATGGAACAGAGGAGAATTCAGTAATTGTCATCCACTTATAAATCACAGGTGCTCAACAGATCTTGCCATGGAAATAAATGAGATTGGTAGTTGGCTTTTTTCTCTGTCTAGTTCAGTAGTTCAATTCTATCAAATCTATCAAAACTATCTAATGTGCAATAACTTTAGGGACGTGGCAGAAATTAACTATGGTCTTCCAAAGTTTGGTTTTGGATTATGTTTGGTTTGTTTATTTCTTTGCTTTTGTTTGTGTGTTTTGAAACTCATTGTACAAATCTACATTATAATGGTTGTTCACGCCAGTGATCACAATTGAACATGTCCACAAAAAGAAGAAAAGGATACACTTTTTGTTGCACTGACACTTCAGTATCTGATTCAGCATTTCTTCACACAAAATGAGAGAGGACAGTATAGACGATCTAAGACAACTAGTGTCTAAGTTATTGTGTATGTAATGTGTACATAATGCTATATGAAAGTGTTAGAGTTTCTTAACAGTTGAATAGGCACTCCTGAAGCAAAGAATGGAATTATGAAAGTTAGTTGTATACAGAATTACAAAATTGTGTATCAAAATATCTGCTCACTAGAGTTCAGGTACACACTCCTATTAATATTACTTACACCAGCTTTCCATCCTAGACTGACTTTAAAACTATTCCATTGTGATTGATTCCAAATATTTAGTCTTAAAAAGGCACCAGTGTTTCTAAAGGAAAAAAACATATATTTTCAAAATATTAAATTTTATTTGAACGCTATGTACATTATACTTCTAATTGTTTTACAGTTCAAATTGTAAGGTGTATTCTTTTTTGTTAAAGAATTTTAAAAGCAACTAATTTAAATATGCAAAATTATCTTGAGTTGTTCATACGTGAACTTAAAAGCCATGCAACACAGGAAAATTAAGTAATTATGCCTCCAAGTTATTTACTGCAATTAAGCTCATTTATCATATGCAAATTAGTGCAAACTGGTCTCATTAGTTACTAAATTACTCAATATGAGCTGAACAATGTAGCACTCCAGTTTGTAATGAAAAATCCCTGTAGAGGCAAGCAGTATCAATTAAGCTAATTTGCATATGCAAATATATTCACTAACTTTCCCTTTTCTCTATATTTAGTTCTACATTTCCTGATCATTCCTGATTATAAGAAGGCTATGAGGTTACTGACCCTTTTCCACACCTTCTCAATAGTGATGAAGTTACAATAAAAAAAAATCCAGAGGTCCTGAAAAATTGATTAAAATCTTGCTAATTTTTACAAGCAATTTAAGCCAAAATTTTAATAGTAGGTACCAGAAATAATTTTTTACTGGATTTAGTTGAGAGACAGATATATATACAGAAATATAAAACAGATGATCCCTATTCTTGTTACAACACAATTTTTCAGAAGAAAAAGAATGTACAAGACAGGAAAAACAAAGCCCATAATTTGGCAAATCAAAAATCTTGTCAAAAATTAATTAACGTGTTGCCCTCTACTACTACTTTTCCCCTATCTACTTTTCCCCTCTATTACATCCTACTCTACTATTCATAATTCAGGTGATTCTACTTGGAAAAAATTTAAAAGAGAGTACACTGACATAAAAATTTTGATGTAATAGTCTTTGAGCAATTTTTTTTTGTTGTGTCTTCTTTTCCACAAGCACAGAGTGGATAGTGCCTTTGGCTTCTGACCTACCACTGGGAATTTCTTCAGCATGATATACAGCAATCAGCTGTGGCTTGGAGACTTTTTGACACAGAATCATAGAATTTTAGATTGATTCAGGTTAAAAGAGTCCTTAAAGATCACCAAGATCCAACTCCCCTGCCATGGGCGGGGAACCTTCCATCAGATCAGGTTGCTCAGAGCCCCATCCAACCTGGCCTTGAACACTGCCAGGGATGGGGCAGCCATAGATTTCCTAGGCAGCCTGTGCCTGTGCCTCACCACCTTCATAGTGAGGATGTGCATGAGTGTCGGATTGTATACATAAGCAAAGTATAAGACTCTAGATTTGTACAAAAGACAAACGCAAAGATGCATCCAGCCTTATGCGAAGGAAAAATATTTACTTTATAAGTATTTAATTTCCTTTTATCAGGGTTTTTACTAAATTTTTCGTGTCTGAATTTATGTAAAGGTAATAGAGCGTTGATTTTTTTGGAGTTGCTGAAGTCTGCCATTAATGGAACAGAATTAACTCTATGATCCCTGGGCACAAATGCTGTCTCAGATCAATAACTTTTTTACTTTTTTCTTCCTCATTACTGGTAGAGTTTTACTTTTCTATTTACTGCACTTAACTGCATATGGGAGAAAACCTTTAGTATCTGTATCAATCATCAATTAAGCAGTATTTAAACATTTGATTCCTTAATAATAAAAGAAAGCATGGATGAAGGCTTTTGTCATTCAATGATGACTAAGAATTATATGTAAATACATGGATTTAATATGTATGGGCATGATCAATGTATATAATGGATCCCTAGATATGACTGACACTACCTGCTTGTAGACTCAAAATGTAAAAATATCCCAAGATGTACCTCCATTTCTGTTTTTGTAACATCATTTAAAATAAACTATATCTACTTTTTAAAAATCTACTGTATTATGCATATTTGTCTATCAATAAATTTTGAAGTATCAAAATATTAAAAATATTAGAGAGGCTCCTTAATTTCTGAGCTTACACATAACCCAGTCTTCAAAATATAAATAGCAAAAGGGATTACCCAAACTATTAATTCAAATTCTTCAAATAGAAGACTCCGAAATCAAAATTCCCAAGGTAAAATCAAGGTTATTAATTTCACTTGCAAACAATACTTATCATGATACTTATTACTTAGAAATTATTTGAAAATAATTTCTGTGAGCAGCAGACTAGGCGAGAACATGTTAGAACTGTATTGCATGACAGAGTCTGTCCAATTGTTTTAAAAATAATTTTGACTTCTGGTGATTATACTTCTACCTATTAGACCACAAGGCAGAACTTTGAAGTTCATTCTGATCTGTTTAGAAGTGGTGCTTTTGAACGCATGACCCAGGTTTTACTCCCAAGGGTTGATTGCTCTGCTAAAATAAGACAAAATCTTAACATGTCTTGATAAAACCTGTCACCCCTCTTAATTCATATTGTCCTTTATCCATTGTCAACAGTCTAACTTGCAAATATCAGAGCGGAACTTCCTATTATCAACTGAGAGATTCATGGGAGTAGTTTGATAAAAGCATCATCTTCTTTGAAAAGGCCACACCTCAATATATATTCAATACAAGGCTGATAGTAATTATGATTTAAGACCCTCAGTTTTGAGTACAAGTGCAATACAGGAATTTTTTAGTAGTAGTAGTATGATGAAGTTATACATTAAACCACCTTAATTTATCACAAATAAATTTAAAACAAACAAAAAACATAACCAAAAAAACAAAAAAAAACCATCCCATCCAAAAACTCCCCAACAACCCATAAGTAGAATATAATTTAAACAAGTATGAAAGTCACTAGTTGTTTGAATACACAGTAAGCACAAAACTCACACAAAACTCAAATATCAAGTAGTTTCCCAAAGTGGCCATCCTAGATTTTTTTTATTTTCATACATAAGAGTCATATTTAATACCTAAAGAGTATAAATAAATCAGTCTCAATGAGGTTTTATTTATATATGAGTTATAAACAATATTGTAAAAAACATACCTTTGGGATATATTATATGTTTACACACTCAACATACTGACAAATTACATAAACTGAAATGTCACAAAACTGCTAGTTCTTAATTTTTTCTACATGTATGAGACAGCATAGCAGTGTTCCTGCCTAATATGCAAACACAGTACTGTAGATACTGGTAGATACTGTAGATACTGCAGATCTCTGACACAATAACTACAACAAAAGTATTTGCTTACAGAATCAAAAACTTGACCTAGACCTCTGCCAAGAGTGCACAACTAAGCAAATAATTTCATTCATGATTCTTGTTCCAAAGAGAAATTAATTCTACTAGTTAATTTCATGTTTTTCTAAAATTATCTTTGTTACTATTCTGCATATAGTTACTTTATAAAGATGTGAAAATTTTGACATTATCTATAGTGCTTTTGAATACCACAGCTGAGTTAGTACAGATATAGCTCTCAATCATTTCAAATTAAGTGGAATATTTCTCATGATAATATCCTAATTTACCTCTCTCATACCTCTCAAAAGATAATACACCAGACAATATATTTGCATTGAGAAGCTGTGTACATTGCTAAATAAGAGCAGTAATTCAGTGCCACACTTAGAAAAGACTGTGTGGGTTTTATTTCCGTAGTGCTGGGCTTGCCTTACTGCCAAACACATCACATTTTCTTCTAAACTGCTTATACTCCACATTTGATCACTTCAACCTAAGAAAGGTTGTAGCAATCCTGGCAAAATTAATCATGCACAAAAATATTTCCATCAGGTCATTGTTTTTCAGTTGAGTCTTCATGGAACATGATGATTTGTGCCATGGGATGAACTTGTTTGACAAATACCAGACCAGTTTTCAGCCCACAGCTAAGGACACCTAAGAGGGGTGCTTCTATTCATTTTTTAACCTCTGCAGATTGCTCCAAATTTGTGATATATAATTGTGACAACTGGGATATTATGGAGAAAAGCACTGCTTATAAACCAATGTGGGGAAAAAGCCCCAACCCTAAGCTGATACACGACATAAGATAAACCACCAGCACAAAATACTAGCTTGTACACACATTCACACAAATACATAAGGGCATTCTGCAAGCAAACACCTACTGCACACTTCTAAACAACAAAATATTATGATTCAGCTAAAATAACACTTACTTTCCCTCTCATTAACAGTTTCCTAATTATGGACTTTCACTATAGAAAAAATATGAGCATAAAAAAATCTCATCAATATAAGTGCTGACAACAATACTATTCAAAATATTGGCAGAAATACGACTAGGTAGATATTTTGATTTTTCTTGGAAAAGCCATTTTTTACCTGTAAAATATGACTTCCCAAATGTGATTCAAATACTTCAATGGCAAGGGCACTGGGACTTCTCCTGCGCTGGGCACCTATAACTGAATAAAAAACAGTTATGTTGCAAGGTCTGCACATTCATTTCTCATGCATTCTCATCACTGACATTAACTATTTAAATGTTTTTCATCTTAATATAAGTGTTAATTTAAATTTTGCCTTCTATATAGTATATAAATTTGGTAATTTCATATGTAATTTAAGACTCAAATTTGAAGGATAAAAAATATAGATTTAAAAAAAACCAATCTATTTAAATGTCCAATTAATCTGGAAATTACTTGTTTGTTTAGATATATCTCAGATCTCTGTAGGTTTACAGTGATGAAAGCAAGCAGAATGTAGTGGAAAATACTCTTGACAAAGAATCTACACATGTAAATGTTTTGAAATGTGGGGATAAGAACTAAATATTACTCCTGAATTAGGATGTTTATTCTACTAGTTTATCTGAGAGGTTTGTCTGAACATGTTATTATTTGAAAGTGAAATGAAATAAACGCAACATTAAAAAGCCAACATTTGTAAACACATCTATATCAAAGTTCTTCTCAGTGTAGAGAAGTATTTTAGTATCCCAGATACCCATGTCAGTTGCTGGAATAGGTACTTGAAACTTCAGCTTCTACATTTAAATTATATAGTTTTAAAGTACAAAGTGAGTAATAGGTAGTTATGCTTCAAAGGCAGCAGTAACTACAAAAAAGGCAGAGAAATCACAAAATTAATATTCTGTTAAATTGCCTCTATGTGCCAGGAACACAAAACCAGAAATTAAGTAATCTACTGTAAACTGAGATTTCTTTTTAGGCCAAGGCTACCTTTCCCACATGATCAGAGAGAGCCAGAGCACAGAAAACATAGCACAGGGCTGCAGGAAGATCCCTTTCCTGTCTTAGTGACAAAACCAGGCATATCCATAGCAGAGAGGAGACGCAAAGTTCATTCTGCACCCATCTAAAGTGTGTACAAAAGCATTTACGTCCCAGGACCCTGATGAGAGACTAATGCCTCTGAAACCATCACAGCACTAGTCCATCTTTATGTATTGCTGTCTTTACAGTGTATGATAAGAAAAATGAAATATCAAGGATCCACTAAAACAAGCAAAATGAATGACTGCCATTACTGAGCAGGCCAATTTAACACCAACGGAAACAAAATACAGAGCAACAATTTCTTACTCTTCTATGATACTGGCTGCCAAACATGATATCAGTAGGAAAAGATAAATGCCAAGTAATGATAGTCATATTGACCTGAAAATGCAGTATCATTTCTTATTGATGTTTCATGTAATTTCCTTGCAGGAAATTCTAAGCTATTTATACTGAGCAAACAGGTGGCTTCATAGCTAATAGATTCAGGCAATAGCTCATAATTACAAATGGAGACTGCTGTAGAGCTGGTATTTTCTAAGTCCTCCTCTTCTCTCATATTCAAGGACATAGACCCTAACACCTTGAAAGAAAAATCTTCTGGACTGTATTTCTTAGAAAAACTTTATCCTAAGTTGTGGGACCAAACAAAATATATAGCACTGTAAAGATTTTCAGTATTCTGATCATGATTGCGGTCAGCATGATGCTTTGTACACCTATTTCATTTATAATCTATCAGAAACAAAAAAGCAAATTCAGTTTTGGCTTGCTGGACATTGCTTCATAGTAGTCTCCATAAGAGCATTATTAAGACTAAAAAATCCCCCAACCTGTAAACCTGCAACACCTCCCTGAAATCCTTTAGGTTTTTCATTCTTCCAGCTAGACTGTGTCATATTTTCCACACATTGAATACACCACCTTTCACCTACCACCAAAGGAATTTACTTTTCAATTAATTTCCTATTTCCTGCCCATATCCTTACATTACCACCCTCTACTATTTTAAAGTGTATCCATTACATATTGAATCCAATTCTACGATGTCAATTGCAAGGTTTTTAGCACTTAAGTATCATAATTTGAATGAAGTGCCTGAAGTCAGTGCAGCACTCTTTAAAACAGTATCTTAACCTTAAATGACACTTGCAGGTAAGTCATCAGTCCTTCATGATTGGGACCTTCAGTTCTATACCTCAAATGAAATCACTTTAAGGTCAGTGAGTTAACTAGAAACCAAGAAAGGGTCAGATCTTAGCTTTAAAATCTGCCAGTTAAATCCTCTGTCGATGACTGCATACTTGTGGCTAGCATATACGTAGACAAACACCTTGTAGTACTTTCATGCCATTCAGTTCACTGACATTTCTGTAGCACTAGAACTCTGGGATTTATGTGTCTTGCTCTTAGTCAGGTGATGTGGGGTTCTAATGACAGTTCCTAATTTTACAACCACAATAATAGGTTACACAGAAAACCATTATGTTTCTGGTAGCCATGCTGCTACTCTTTTTTGGAAAAAGAATGAATAGTAAATTTGCACCTTATTTCATGTGTTTCCATAACTATCATTCTTCATATTTTGAGGAATGAGACAAGAATACTGAGAGAAATATAGAACAGGGGAAACTTAAATTATTTGATCATCTGGACTCATTATCTTATTATTTTACTCATTGGAGCTTTCAAGTTTTCTTGAGACCTATTTGCAGCAGAAGAAATATGCTATTTTGGGTATATGAGTGCATATCACATTGATACCTTTCAGAAACATGGCAATCTCACAGTCCAGTCACAGCACAAAACCTCTTATTTGTATTGAATGAATTGTTGGAATGCCAATTGATGAAAGGAAGACAGACTGAAACATTTGTATTAAAA
Organism: Rhabdornis inornatus; assembly: GCA_013397075.1. NCBI lineage: Eukaryota > Metazoa > Chordata > Aves > Passeriformes > Rhabdornithidae > Rhabdornis > Rhabdornis inornatus. The sequence continues at coordinate 820,259 of VWZS01007264.1, forward strand.
AGTAGGCCCAAAGTTATTTTATCCTAAAATTTCAAAACATAACCTATAAATACTAAACTGGCTTCCATCACACAAGCCACAGTGAGTCATCTAAGTCTCTCACCTTGTGGATGGAACCATCAGCAGCCACAGCTCAGCCACTCACAGAAAACTTGAAAAGCAAGTGATTTAAGATTTATTTCACAACATCTATAAATCAGAGTAGCTCAGCAAGCTTCACAAACCTAAAGGTGTGGATGCACATCTTTTTTAAAAATGTGGATTCCCTTTTAAATGCAGACTCTTTACAGGAACAAAATAAGGAATTCATGAAATAAGTTTATTCTTTTCAGGTACAGGAAGCAGGGAAAATTAGGATGTGGAGAAGGCTGAAGAATGAGTACCAAACTGCAGAAGGAGTCACAATGGAAACAAGTCCTAAACCCAGATTAATTTCTTCCAAGCTTCTCCTATTTTAGCACTATGAACAAACACCTCTGAATAAACCTTTTCACATGTAGCCATGTTTTATATTGCCTACATTTAGCTGACAACATTTAACGCTTGAATTCACAAATTAATAAAAAAGTTGGCTGAAACAACATTTGTACTAAATATTGACTTTTAATAGTGACAAGAAGATAGAAAGATTGCTTTAACATGTATACTTTGTAGTGCTGGGGCAGAAGAATCTGTCTTCAAAAATGTTTTACTTTCCATGGCATTGGACTATGACCTTTACTATCCAAACTGACATGTCTATTCCTGGCATAAGATTATTCCATAAAAAGAAATTCTAACTGTTCACTAGTTCCTCTTTAAAATTCCTCCCTCAATGACTAATCTGGATATGCATGAGGTGAAGGAAGAGCCACCTCCCTTTCAGAGTGTCTTGGGGGCAGTCTAAGCATGCTTAATGCAACCTCAGGAGCATTTGCAATTGTGCTACAAAAAGTGGGAAACTGGAAGAGAAATATGTAGACTGCCTAACAAAGATTTCTATGCATCCTGAAGAGGAAGGATTTCCTCTTAAACACAGTTCTAAGGTGTGGGAGCACAGACCAAAGACTGATGTTCACTGTGGCTTTCTACTGGTGAAGACGGAGTCCTAGTAAAGCATAAGCAGTATTCTTTGATCACTAGGAATGGAAGAGCAGAACATGAGTACAATTATCAGTTTCCCCTAAAAAACTTCTGTGAGACTTTGCATGGCACCCCTCAACATAAACTGCTTTTGTGGAAAGTTTTGGAAAATTCAAAGAGTTTTTAAATTCTGATGTTTTAATAATAATTTAAAAACTAAACTGAACTTTTAAATTCATTTCCCTTAACCTTTATTTATTCCTAAAAGCTTTTTCTCAATTAGCCTCAATGTCCTCATATTTTTTATTTAATTTTGTTCATTTCTCTAAGAAGAATTTTTTGTACACTTGGAAGCAGAGGTGGACATAGGGCCACCTCACTACAACCTTTTAGACAATCTGCTGTCTGAAGAATTATAAAAAAACAGAGCTCATCTTGAAGAGCTCTAATTATGACTGTCAATAAACTCAGACTTTAATTAGCAAAGCCTGAGTAGATCTACATAAATATGAAAGTTTATAAACACCCCACCAAAAAAAAAGAAAATTACTAGCTTTATTCACAAAATATGTAACCACGTCAGGCTAATTGCACAGCAGCTTCACATAGGGTTGACTAATATTTTTCCCCATAGGTGTCAACAAAATACATGATGGTGTCAGATGAGAAAGCATAAGAAGCAGAGTGGTCTGATGATTGTATGTACAAAGCAGTCCACAGCATGGGTGTGGCTATAATCTTTTAAATATTCTTACCCAGAATGCAACTTTTTTTTTGTTTCAGAGTAGAAAGAAAGATCTATAGAAATGGCAATACAATTTCTAATATATTTGCATTTGTGTAGAGTAGATTCTAGATTAAAATGTATCTTTTGTTGCTTCTATGCACAGCTCCAAATGCTCATGAAAGAAAATGGAGGTGAATGTGGCAATCAGGGTGGTTTTACAGGAAGAGGTGCAATGTCATCTTGAAATCTTGGGGCTTTCTGATGAGACATAATGAGTAATTTGGAAATTTTTAAAAGTTGTGTTTTAGAAAAGACAGACACTGCCTGCAAGGCTAAACTGAACAACAGAGGATTCTGTCTCAGGGAAGGATGAAGTATAATCAACATTACACTCCAGTATTTCTGCATGCTAACATTCACAGAAGCTTTTTTTAAAAATAATTACTTTACTTCATGTTTAGCACCATTTGATGAATATTTTTTCCCATTGACTGTGCCTTACTATCCCATTTAAGACTGATTCTAAGTTTTGAAAGAAATCTCCAGCAACAGAGAACCCCTCTGCCTAGAAGTTGAGGACAACTGGTATACAAGATATATATTCAAATCCTGATCTAAAGTGAGATGAGAGATGAACAGCATGATGTAAGCAGAGGTGTTGCCCTCTGATTTGGAAAGGGTATCCAAAGAAATTAAATTATGTCACCAGTTATCTCACTGTAGGCCATCAAATGATCCCAATTTTAGGTCTCTTATCCACCTTCACAGATGGGAAGAAGAAATAAATCTTAAATGGAGCTGCAACATATGTGGAAAGGTATTTTATCTTAGTTTAGTAAAGCTATGGGAATCATTAATACTGCGCCATTACCAAAGAAGTATCACAGCAATAAAGTATCAGAACAAATTTGTCACAAAGGACTACATGTAAGATGTATAATGCAATATATGATAACCAACTTACAAAGCTAAAAATAGCACTCCAAATCTATATTTCTGTGTACAAGAATGCCTCATATTATAGATATCCATCTTCTGGTCACTGGTAAAGAACATGAATTCATTACTGGAGAATCCATGGTTGAGAAAGTAAAACTAAACTTTCCATGGCTGGAAACCTATTAGTTGTCAAGAATGCACTAGTTAATTAATGAAAGTATTATGTAACACAATTATAGGTATGCTTTATTATTTTCAGTAGTTCATCTCTGAAAAAGCTCCAGAAATGAATTTTTGCAAAACTTGCTTTTCAAATTCAAGTTGCTTAATACTTTTAAACTTTTTTTCAAATAGCTTTTTTAGTTTCAATAACTTAAATCTGATCAAATTGAAATGTTGTCAAAAAAGTAGAAGGTATTATATCACTTGTTAATTCAGCTGGAATCATTGGATTTGAAGATATGTCTTTCCCTTGAGAAACATTCAAAATTAATGGAAAAAAGAAACAAGATAAGTGACAGTCATAGTGTAAGTTTTCATCTGTTTTAGAAGCCTGTTCCTTTTCCAATTACCTTCATTTGGTTTACAGGTCTGCTTCTTCCCACAGGATTTGTTCTTTAGGGGGTGGGGGTAGCGTGGGTGGAAGGAGGAGACAAAGTTTCCTAAGTCCTAAATATCTCTTTTTCTTTTCATCTTTTCTGAACTTCTTAGCATTAGAAACCCCAACAACAAAATAAGTATATTTTGTGTTATCTCCTTGATAACTAGCACTGTTTCTTAATTAACATATGTACATTTAAGAGTTTATTTCAGAGATTTTTTTTTCTATTCACTGTAAAGGATGAAATCTTTGCTGTGCAAGAATTTCGAGCCATCTAAGCAAAGAGAGTTCTCCATCTGTGGCTGGGGGCGGGAGCACTGGCCTTTCTCCCACACTGTAGTAGTTACTATAGGAACTATTGTGCCTCCTTCAAAAGGGCTACAGACAGGGTGATTAAAATTCTTCATGGGACAACCCCCACTCTTCTCCCTGACAATGAAATTCTTCAGGGAGAGGGCTAAGCCTCCAGTTCAAGAATGGCAGCACCTGAGGGAGTGATGTGGCAGACAGACTCACCCCTGCTTTAAATTGAAGCACAGGGAAAAAAATATAAGGGCCCATACTCCTGCATTCATTTTATTCCCCTCCTATGAAATTCAGGAACATTGACAAGAACCAGTGAGAAACAGAGAAGGAAAGAATAACTTCATGCTGTCTCCAACATGTAGAGGACAACACAGAAAGTAAAGAACAAATACTTTCAATTCAATTCAATAGCAAAAGAAAAATAATTAAAGTGAGATAGCTTCCCAGAAAATCCATCTGCTGTGAAGAGATTGAGGAAAACTCTGCAGAAGTATGGGAGAGAAAGAGATGAAGTGGAGAGCGATGGGTGAGGCAAGGGAGAGGGACACACAGAGGTAGGGTGAATCAAGGGCTTAAAAATATAGGAATTTATCAGTCCTTTAGGGAAATGTCCACTCCAAGATATTTGGCTCTACCAGCAGAAAAAATGCATAAACATTATGATTGCATAAAGAAATGAGTGATGAGTCTGGATTACTTATTCATATATCACAGTAAGACCCTTACTGGAATAACAGTTCTATTGTCTTATTTTTAAACTAGTATCAAAATTCCTCTGAAAAGAAAAATACTGCCACCCCTTTACAGCTCCAATGCTACAGAAATGGCTAGTGTCACTGATTCTGTTCTCAGGAGGAGGACGGGGTATTAACATCAAGTCAGAACAGTGTTATATAGTGTCAGACTATACTTGCTGGTAAAACTAAGAGGCCTACATCTGTTGTCTTGCTTTTTTTTTTCCAGTCTGATCCCAAAGGTTCATGTTATGACATTTGTAACATCTGCTACAAATGCGGAGGTAAGTCAGGCACAACCTTATTACTTCCAATCTAACGCTCCATCCATCCACAGGGCTTTCATATGCCACTAGTGTGTCAAGGCGACCAAAAGCTGTTCTATCTACATGAGGCAAGGTGTAATATATTTCTGAAAGTCAAGAAGAAATCCTGCTTTTTTATGTCTCCCTTTCTTTCGTTGTCTTAAATTTTGGCAATGGTATTTCAGAATATTCTGTGAACAAAACAGGCAAGTTGCTCCATCTTAGAGCCAATACAATTGCCTTTTTATGCCTTAGACAGTGGTGTGTTGAAAATTGGCAAGCTGTAATTCACATCCTTCCCTGTTTTCACTAACACTGAAACATATCCAGATTCCCCTACCAGACCCTTCTGTACTGAGGTCTGCTTTCTTGCACAGACCCTTTTTCCTTCCATACTTCTCCCATTATTTTGGTGGGCTCACTGCATCATTTTAATGGCAAACTTAACTTTTTTCAGTGCTCAGTGGTAAAATGCAACTCCTGACGGACAAAAATAAATACTTATTTCATCTGTGGTAACAAAAAAGTAAATTAATAGGGAAAACAATAAGAAGCTTTATAATTAGCATTCTTTCTATTAGCTCCTATCTAGTTCTTTCTACAAACTTCTGTTGCTATATCCACAGTACTCGAAGATTCCAATATTCCACTGTTAATGGGCTAGGATACTGTATTTTGTGAGGACTATGCTATCACTGCCAAGTGTCTGCACAGGAAGCCAATCATTTGCTATATGGCCAAAATCACCCACTAAAGAAATTCCTTGAGAAATATATACAACCTCTTCTGACAGCAAGTGGATCATAATTTTAGAAACTAACAGCTTTAGATGTTAGTGAACTAGGTAATGTGTTCCACACTCGGAATCATACACTAAAAATAAGACAAATTTCACATTTGATAGAAGTCATTTAAATTCATTACAGGGGCTGCAGAACACAACATGGTAGCAAGTGAGAAAGAAAACCTGATGCCTGATGACATAAGCTGTTGTAGGTCTTGATCACCTGCACTTCTGCCATACTCACTTTTTTGCCTTACAGGCTAATTAAAAGAACTCCCCCTGCACATACCCAGCTAAGAAAAACACTGAAAAATAACAGATCTCCTTATGTTAAATGAACACTAACATTTGAAAGTATATCAAATATTGCTTTTGGCAAATGTAGGAGGCACATCAACTGCTGGAATATAAAACCCAGCTATGATATAACCCGACAATTACTGACTAATGCATCATTATTCTACCAAAGTAAGTGACATACTGAAATGAATACAACTGTTTAAAGTTGCTTCTGGTACTAAGGTGATTTTAGAGCCTTACTACTTCTACGGAATTGGTCTTCTGAGTGACACAGGTAGGTGGTGGATTTGTTTGTAGATTTTTTTTTCCTTTTGTTATGTAATCAAAAAAGATTTAATGAAAATTCATAAATGAAATGAGACTGGGTACAAGTCTGCAATCAATCCACACTTTCAGGGAAGAAATTTTATCAGCTGCCAAAACTGAACCATGTAATTAACTGAGGATTCTGGTAAGAACCAACTGTGCCACTAGTCAATTACTTTTACTTGTCTTCCAGCTGTGGCTTCTGTCTGTTCATAAGAGAGACTGTAAGAAAATGCAGCTATAGAGAATTTGGTGATTTCAAAAAATAACTGAAAAAATTTAAGGAGATTACCAAGACCACCTGTAGTAGAACCACAACAAGTTTTTAAAATCTATTGCAAATGGTTCTCAATTTCTCACTAGATATATTCATCAAGAACTCTCATAAGAACAAAAATAACATTTCAGAATTGCTGAGGATTGAAAAATGAGCATGCATAAGCTGCAATGGAAATTCCCAAGTCCTAATGAAGCAGTCTACAGAGAAAGTAGTATGACACTTTAGAATACTGGTTAAGTCATGACAGCTGGGAAATGGAACAGCTTCTTTTCAAAAAAAACAATTGATCCAAAGCCCCTCTTGGAAAGATTTTCCAGCACTTCCAGCACTTTGGATTGTATTCTTAATATATATGTATATATGTGGGCTACTACTTGTAATAATCTCTTCCAGCAGTTTTAAAGTAAACAGAATCTCTAGTGAGAAGAATAGTTAAATCTTTACAGGAAATATGACATAGTCTTTAAGTCTTTGCGAGGGTTAAAAGAACTCATACAATTCATGATGAACGAGCTTGAAATAAATTAGAAACAAGTTAACATGTTTTCTGTTCTTATTATCAGCTCCAGCACATAACACAAGGTGTTTCCCCCTTCATTCACTGAAGGAACTTTTTAAATAGCCATGTGAATAAAGTCCGGTTTCCTTTGCCTTTGAGGAGTGCCCAACAGGGAAATATAAGAGACATTTGATCAGAAGAGAGAATAGTAATGGAACTGAGAGCTTGTAGTGAGAAAACAGGAAGAAAATTCTACAGCCAAGGAGAACGTGTGTAGACACGACATTCACTTCATCAGAGTTGCATTCATTAGCATCAGGAATTAATTTAGCTCAAGATTCTTTCTGCAGTGAGGGAAAACATTTCTTTTATTTGATTATATCATAGCTAAGATTTATACTTGCTACCTGAAAAAGTCAAACCTTTCCGAATAAAAGAATAATAGAAAAAGCAAGGCATTCACCGTTCAAAATATATCTTGAACATCTTAAACATAAAAGTTCAGGGCGTTATTGTACCCAGATATTTTAGTATTCTTTAACAAATTAACTTAAAGGCATCAGAATTCAATGCCTGCGCAGTACTTGAATCAGACATGGACACAGATGGTTACCTTGACTTTGGGAGCAAAGTTTTGTTTTGCAAGATAGCACTGTCTTTAAACCAGCTCTTTCATGCTTGCTATTAGCACTGACAAATACATTTTTTGTTTCCTTTTTCTTAAGAATTTTACAATTATACTGATAACTTATTACATTTGGTTAGTTCAAGAATCACTTTTTATTATACACAGCCAAACCTAATATAACACAAGCATGCATTTGCTAAAAAGAGAAAAATTATTGCTTGATACAATAATTCAACAATCTGTGAGCTGAGATTTCACTGAAATAATCTCCTTTAAATTCTGCTAGTATTTTACTGCTTTCCAAAATCACCTTTTAATTCTTAAACATATTTCTTGTGCCTAGTCCATCTGAAGAACCAGTTTATACAGCAATGCAATTCGTAAATCAAGCTCATTAATTTAACAGACAAAATTATTTTTTCTTAAAGTATGATACAATATGATACTTACAGTAAAACACAGAGTTGAGTGAAGACTGCTCAAACTCTACAAAGAAGACACTTTTTTTTCAGTTACCCACAACCTTTACGCATCCTGCAGAAAAACTGAGTAATGCCTGATAATATTCATCTACTCTTCTTGTTTCTTTCCACAACCTCTTGAAAGACAGTTTGAATCCTGACAGTTTTTGTTACAAATATGATAGCTTAAGGGTGTTTTTGATTATTTTAAATTGCCTGCTGTAAATCAAACATCTTATTTTGTTAATAATACCTGAAAATCTGATAAATTTTCTTGTAAAAAAAGATGCCACTCAACAGTGTAGCAGTAGGACAAGTCAGAAATTCAGCAAGTTTTCTGGGAATACTGACAAACAAGTCTTTCAATCCAAAGGCATTGTCTTACAAATGCAATAATATTGTAAGGTATATTCTAATTCTCTCTACTAATAAGATAGAGAAAAAAATAACTATTAAATAAAACGGCCCCATATTTTTCAAAAGTATCACTGAAAAATTCTGTTTTAAACATTTCTGAGAATAATTCTGTCATAATATTGAGTCTATCTTCCTCAAGAGAGGAGGGATCTGAGGAATGTAGAGGCACCTACATGGCTGGAAGAGGAAAACACACACTGCTGTGACGGCCCATGGACAACTAGCTTCTAAAGAGAAAGGTTCATTTTGGTGAATAATGGCTTCAGAAAAAAAATATGACTAAAAGGAAAAGTGAATGGCAGAAATAGACTGAAAATCAAAACACTTGTAATAAAGGAAATAATGTTTTGAAAAACATGAACCGAAACTAAACATAATTTTAAAGCTGTGTCTTGTTTATTTTCACCAGTTAGTTGACACTTATTATGACCACTTGATTGTCTCTAACCAGAGCTAACTAGGGAAGTGGACTCAACTGCTCTGCTTGCATATGCAACACAGGTGTTGCTAATACATTTGTTTTGTGAAGTTCAAATATTTGTTTGACCTACTGGCACATAATACTTTGAGCTGAGCTAAGGGTATGTCTTTATAGTCAAATGAAGGCAGATGTGAACTAGCTGTAAATGGGTTAATGTGGCCATTGTTAAGGTCTAATAACTATGCTAAAAAGGCTAAGAAACTTGCCCAAGAAGAAATAATTTTTCATCTCTGTTTTACCATAGCTGGGCTGCTTCAAGTCCCTAAACTAGCATGTGCTACTGTGTAAACATATTGTGTCTAAAGAAGGTTTTTTAGTTAATCCCTAATTAACTTGTTAATAGTTAATGAACAAAAACCCATTGTACAAAAAAAATCCTGGAGAGGTCTAAACACATCCTTTTTCCATCTCATATTTTCCACTTTTACACTACCCCATCTTTTCTTTTCACACTTTTCTTTTCTCTTCCCTTAATTTTCCTACTTCACACCAGCTTACTTGAATTGGCACTTTCAACCACACATATTTCTTATGGGAAAGAAGTTCATCGTGATCAGAGGACCCAAAGCTGTGTTGTGGGAGGTGAAATGGATCACTTTCTCAGGCATCTGAAACTCCAGAAGGCAATGTAACTGGGAATGAAAATACTGGCGTGGATACTTATTAAGTTGAAATAGCCGAACAATTTAAATTTACTCACGAAACACAAACTTCCATCCCCGAACTCTTGGATGCTATTGCAAAAAGCCCTATCTGCGAGGGAATTAGAAAAAATATCAAAGTTAAAATCACAGCCCAGGGAAGCTACTATTCACTCCACTGAAGATTCAAGGGCTTATCATCAAAGGGGAGGTAACTTCTTGCCTGTTTGTTAATGATACAGGACCTCCAAAGAGTTGCAACCTATCCTTATTTTCAGGTTAATCACCTAAAAAATAATAATTTCTCTTCACTGGGGAAAGCAATATATTTAAACTCTTTCTCAAATAATGCTTACTAGGAAGGAAAGTGACTTTATATTAGTCCATGTGTCATCAAATAACAAGAAATCAAGTGTTACAATACAATTCACAATACCAGCTTTTAAATTCTATTTCCTTAGAATCTATATTATTAATTCAGGATATGTGTAACAATTAATAAAAACATAATATCTCCCATGAATTTTTTATTTTGGTTACTATGTTTTATTGTATCATGTTGACAATAATTACGGTTTGGACTCAACATAGGAGTGTAATTTTGTTCATTGGTAAACACCAGACAAAATTTCCAGAAAGTCCACAATAATTTACTTTTTTGGTCAGAAGATAGAACCAGACATCACAGTCTTATGACAAAATGTCATTTTATGAGTTCCAGCTCTCTTCACAGTGTGATACAGAATCCACAAATCAGGCATAGCACTAGCTTATGGACAAAACCATCCACCAGTTTTTCCATAGAATCATAGAATGGTTTGGGTTGGAATCAACAAACAAAGATAGTATTTGATATATAATATCAATGATTTAGTTCAAATCTCCTGCTATGGGGAGGACCTGCTAGGGGCAGGACCATCCCTCACTACGTCAGGTTGCACAAAGCCCTGTCTGATATTGAACACTTCTGCAACTTTTTCATGTAGCCTGTTGTGTCACAATCCTTTACATAAAAGCTTTATTCCTTACACCCAATCTAAATTTACCCTCTTTCAATTTAAAATCATTGCCCCTTGTAAAGTTACGGATTTATGCACTCTTGCACTATAACAGGCTCCACCTTAGGATCCCACAAAAAGTCCAAGTAAAGGTTTCCAATTCCTTTTATTAGTTCTCAGGTTACAGCTGGAGCTTAGCACTACTATTGCTGAGACTATTCAGAGAGAAGGATACAATTAATCAAACTTATCCTATGACAATCCTATCACTACAGGCCCTGGTAAAAAAATCTTCCCCTGTGTTTTTTATAAACTCCCTTTATTGAAAGGCTACCATAAGGTCTCCCAGAACTTTTTCATCTTCTTCAGGCTAAGCCACCTCAAATTTGTCAGTCTTTTTTTCACAGGATAATTTTCATGGCCCTCCTCTGGACCCACTCTAACAGGTCAATGTCTCTTTTGTGCTGGGGACAAAAAAGACAGAGCTGGATGCAATACTCCAGATGGGGTCTCATGAGAGCCAGAATGGAGTAGGGAAATAGCCTCTTGATATGCTAGCCATGTGCCTTTTGATGCAGCCCAGGACAGGACTGGCTTTCTGGGCTGCAAGTGCACCTTGCCAATTTATACCAAACTTTTCATCCGCCAATATCCGTAAGGCCTTCGCAGGGCTGTTTTCAATCCATTCCTCCAGTATGTACTGACACTGGGAATTTCTGTAGCCCAGGTGCAGGACCTTGTGTTTGGCTTTGTTGAACTTCATGAGGTTCACACGGTCCCATTCATCAGCATTTATGCTTATTTCTTCCTCTGGAATCACATGAATGATGCAAGCGGCATCAGAGAACCACTTCAAGTAACACTGCAGAGGCAATATGCTTAATTTGGACATTCTTGCCAGTAATTATCAACAGACAAGAGACCAAATACCACCACTTGCTAATCACACACTTTTCTATCTGTTAACTATCCAGTTTGAAACTACTTTCTTACTCATTTCATGCCAGCTCTTATATTATACTCCCAGTTAATAACATACTGCATTAAACTTACGAAAACTACTGTCTGGCATCAAGCCTTTTTGGCAACTCCTGAAAATATTTAAACTGATTTATTGTTTCTGAATTTTGTCCTTCAGTTTCCTGAATTAAAATTACTTAGCTTTATGAGTTTTAAGTATGAAACATAAGAGGACCTTTGGAGATGACTTAATACAATACATTTTCTCTAATCACATACTGCCAAAAAGTAAATAAATATTTAAAATCTATTTTCCAAAAACTGTGACTGAAGTGGACCTTTAACAATGCGCACAGTATGTCCTACCTCAATCCAAAAAATATTGTTTGATTTTAAATTTAATTTTAAGCATGCTGGTAAACTAACCCACTAAAAGAGGGATATTTTAAATAGCGTTCAGGGTAGGTGCCTATTCAAGTTCAAGTAAAATCTCTAAATCTCTCCTTTCTCTGAATTGCTCATCCAATAGAGGATGTTCTCAAAATATCCTGTTATAGATTAAGTTTAGCAGAGAGAATAAGCTTTATTTGCATTTAAAATTAGAACAATGTTGGTGGTATTTAATGTTTCCTAACACATAGAAATTTCTTGTTCCGTTCTTTGTCAAATAATAATCCTCTTTGTTAATAAAAAGAGAGCTGCCATGTCAGTTTAAAACACAAAACTCCACAGAACCCCTTGGAATCACTTACCAGAGTGATTCCAAAATTAAAATGCACTCACTCAGATACACCCAACCACCAACCAATAGTATAGATGTAAAGGTCTACATAAACAGAGGAAGACCCTGGAAACATCCCCCAAAGCCTTCTGTCCACCCTATTCTGCAAGCATGATTGACTGTGTCATGTTTATTGTTAGCCCATCTGGACAACAGGTGCAGTACTTAATGGCCACAGTGTACTTGATTATGGACTAGAGAATATTTCTGCACAGCACAATAGGCTGCAGAGTGACCCTCAGTAACAGACAGACTTCCTACCCATTTCTACATTCAAAATCTCTCAGAACAGAAGGAAAGAGTTTTTACCCTATCTGGAAGTTTGGTATAGAGCTTAAACATACAACCCACATTTGTCAAATATTTAGTTTGCCAGGCTTGTTTATAGAGTAAATTTAAGGAATAAAAAAACAAGGTGTATGAATTTCAAGCTTGGGGACCTCTAAGTACTTCATGCTTAAAGTTTAACTATAAAACGTAGATAAATTGCTTCACTAAAACCACAGAAGATCCTCCACATGATTTGTGCCAATATATCTGAAGTTCAGTGAAGCTGATCCCAGGGAGACTTTTCCACTTAGTCCTCAGAGAGTTCATTTTGGACCCGTTTCTAATGAATATATAAAGGATTACTTGGATATTTTGGTAAAGCTACCCAATAAATTAGTCAATCTCAAATTTTATTAGCCACAAAGTATTATAGCGGTCATATAGCTGAAGAACGCTGAGGGAATTGAAGGCGTATTGTCATTTATTTAGGCAGATACCAGAGATCAGTACTCAGTACAGGATGTTAGTTGCCACATTAAGCTAATTGGCTAATAGTTGCAGCAGTCCTTAAACAGTTTTTGTACTGAGAGGTGTGACCCCTTCTTGAACCAATTTATGTAAACCCAAAGGGAGTCTTAAATGTATTCCAGTTTCATGAATGCATGGTCTGGATTAAGAAATCAAAAGCAAGAAGAACATGCATAAAACCAACTGTGTAAACCAAACACCTAAAATTTACATGCTGTCATCTTGAAAACTTTCTGTTTAACAAATTACTTGAGATAATAAATGTTTAAAATAAATTTAACAAATTGGTATTAAAAACATTCATATTTCACCCAGAGTGTATTTCAGGGCTATAGGTTTTTTCTTCTCAACCCTACCTTTGGCTATTTATCTAGTTGCAAACTTATATAGATGTGAAATATTTTAAGAAGACCTTTGGAAATGGCCTGAGGTAATTTCAAACTTAACAGACCCTGTCCCACCAGAGCTCATTACAGTGCATTTTATAACAAAGTACCCTCTACTTAATTTTCAGAGCTTAGCCAAGCATACTAGAAATGCAGCTGCATTAAGTGCAATTAATGGTATAATAAAAGCAGTGGAGGGCTGTTTAAGACCCAAGAACCAGCATTAAAAAGGGAATCCATGTTCTCTAACAGTCAGTGATGTGTCGAAGTTCCAGAAGTGTGAGATTTCCATGGCTAGGGAAGGAAAAAAAAAAGAAACAGCATGTGCTGTTGGGGAAAAAAAATCTTCTGTCCTTCAACAATCCCAAAAGTTAGACTAAAAGAGGATTTAAAAAATATTCCCTCCAGTTATGCCATTAGCATTCCCCTTTCTCTTTGAGCAGAAGTCCAAAACAACAATCTCATATTCCCACCGGCAAAAAAACCAAGCAAATTGAATTCCAGAAAAAGTGAGATTAATAGTAAGTGACTCATATAATACACAGAATGATCTAGTTTCTTAACTAAGAAAGTTTACTTTCAAATGACAGAAAAGAAAAAGAAAGAACATTTTTGTGACAGGAAATAATATTTTATTTTAAATAAAAATATTTTATTTAAAATAAGACAAGTCACATCACAACTGGACAGTTGATTATAAAAGCTCTGCAACTGTTAATTAGGGAATTATCTTGATAAGTAAATTGTTATCCCAGGGAACTGATTCTTGTTTGAAACTAAAGAAGAAACGCTATGTTAAAGACAGAAGACAACCAACATCTCCTGACTAATTTCTGATAGAAATCAACTGACCTCTCACAAAGAAACCAGTGACTAAATTTTTCTATATGGGATGGATATCTTTGTTTGTTTGCTTCTAGTCTTGAACCTTATTTTCATGTATTTGAATCAATTATTGACTTTGGCAGAAAAGATCAGTTAATTCATGTGAGTGAGCCTTCTGATTCACAGACAGTAAGTGGCTTACAACCTGGCTTTATGGCAAAATTTGAAAGCACAAAAGCCCTTGATTATGCATGGCCTGCAGATGTAGTAATTCATTTTGTACACACTGAATATTAAAAAAAATCCTTTAATGAGTGCTGAAGGTAGAAAAAAGTTATGATTTTGTGCTCTGCACAAGAATAACAGCTTTCTAAATTGTGAAATAAAAATTTCCCATTTTCAGTGCATAAGTACAGTAGATACAAAACCAGTAAGAAAACCCTCAGAATTTCAATGTAATTTCTCCCACTAATGGATAAATGAAGTAGACCAGATTTTCTTTTACACTTCCCTTTTCTAATAAAAAATACACCCTAGACATATTTTGCTTATTTTTAAAGTTGATTTCAGGTGTTAAGGGACAGAGATATCAAAAGAAATGAAAAATCTCCTACACCTGTTATTTGTGGACTAGACTACTCGCAACTTCCAGCAAGTCAATTCTGGCTGAAAACCCTATACATGGATTTGGAAATAATCAATAGTGTGTAGAAAGATAAAACCTACTTTGACAGTAGATCTCATTACTCTCAGAAATATGTAGAAAAAAACATCACATGTTTTTTTTCCCACTCACAAGGTATATGAATGTATCTATTCCTGGTGTTCTAGTTATCCCATGCTATACTCTGAGTTGTGGGAACCTTTCAATATATCGAGTGTTCTCTCTTTCCTGTCCCCTCTGTTTGCTGAACCTCACACACAAGAGCTGTTCTTCCACCAAGACTCTTTTGCTGCTGACTTATGATCTTTTTATTTACAGCATTGTGCTGCTTCTGTCATTCTTGAGTAACATAAGTCTACAACCATCACTTCAGAATCACAAGAAAGTAATTTTATTTATATAGGCTTACGTAGACTGCAGAGAATAATTGATCATGTTATTTCAGTAGATTATTTAATTTTCCTACTAGTCTCTATGATCATACAGTAGAGAATGTATCTTTTCATATTGTATTTACATATCATGTGATGCACTTCTGAAAAAACGCTAGCTACTCCTCAATAAAATACTATAATTACTGCTGAAATAACCACAGTGGTGTGGACAGTGTCGACAAAATAATAATAACAAAGTCTGGGAAATGTAAGTATTAGTGTTAAAAATTTCTATAAAGACTAATAACTAAAACTGAAACAATGGGACTAGAAATGTATCTAAGGTAAGAAGTTATTACCTCTGCCATTAAACCAAGAAATTATGATTTAGTTTGTCTAAAGATACATTAAATACATCAAATCTTGCTTGTTACCAGGAAAGTAATAACAACAAATAAAAGTGATTCTCTGGGAAATTATTTAGTGTTAGCAATCTATTGAAGAAAATTCAAAAATACAAAGAAAGAAATCTGTTCGTAATCTAATTTCAGATTGGGGATGTCATGATGCATTAAGGAAATCAAAAATCTCTCAAGATGGAAGGTGTAGAGTTTGAAGAGCAGCATAGCTAGCGACAACCTTTAAAGCTAGAAGGAAGACCAGATAACTCAGTTTCCCTTTGGGAAATCTGAGACATTAGGTCTCACAGAACACTTGAAGGTAGAATAATATAACAATTTACCAAGAAAGAATAAAAAGAAATTAAAAAACACAAAACATGAAAGATGGAACTGCAATTACTTTCTGAGAAGAAAGGGAAAGATTTTTTTGAGACAGCAAGGATTCCTACTACAATAGTCATAAGCTGAAGGAAACTAGATGTTGAAAACAGCTAGGAACTGGTGACATGGCAGAACCTTTTTATACCAAGCTGGGCTTTGACTTGAGCTCATATTTGTCCTTGAGGACTTTAACCCAACATGGTGGTCTCAGACCAGCTCTTGGTAGACAAGCGTGTATCAACTGCAGGGGTCCCTACACTGATTCCTGCAACAAGGCAAGGAAAACTGATCAGTCTTTGAAGTCAAACTCTGAAACCTACTGATACTTCATTGCCAAGTTTGAACATCTCTCTGAAACAATGAAGAAAAGAGCTTTTTAGAACTGCCTGTTCTGATTCTACACCTTTTTTTCCCTTGTAAAAGGTAGCTAGCTGTAAGGAAAAGTTGAAAGTTTTACCTTTTGTAAGAAGTAAAACAAAATAGCCTGGAATAAGATAAAAATATTTTCAGACTGGCTGAATGAAAAGCTGTCAGAGGGCTAACAAGCACGTTGAAAAATCTGTCGGTAGGTGTGTATTTACCAGAAGCCGAATGTGGTCTCTCCATCTCTTCGTTCCTGCCTCTATCTCCTCCCCATTAAGACTGTTTTGCAAAGTTGGTGTACCTGGTCATAGCTGGGGAGGTGAATACAAACTTCACTGAAATGTCAAATGATTTATGTAAATTTCCACATAAGCTCAGGACCACACAGTCCTCCCCAATAAATCAAACCAAAGGAAAAAATTGTACAACCAAACAACAAACAAACAAACCCTACACAAACCTGGATGCCAAATCACTTGAAAAACTCACTCAGGGAAGATATGGATTTGATGACCTTCTGGGGTAGTTCACTAACAGCAGAGATCTTACTTACCCAACTTTAACACAAAATAAATATTGGCACGACAACAAAAATTGCAGGGTTGAAACTAAAATATAGAAATCTGGGCAGAAGAGTAAAAAAATTAGAATGAATGAAAATATGTTCCAGGCCTTAGATGGATAATATCATCTCAATATTCTTAATACGATGATGGTCAGTACACTGAGCACTCAGCCAGGTCATGGTAAAAAATAAAAGAAAATTGTATTAATCACAATCTCCAAAGGCAGGCCATAAAAGCCATATCACACACACTGAAAAATAATTCATTAAACTATATCCCAGCTGGAAGTAGTGAAAAACAAACAGAATGAAAAGACACTAAGCAGCAGGGAGAAATAAACTTTATGGAACTGTCAAAGCATGAACAATAGGAGAGAAAAAACAAGAAAGAAACAATAAATGTGTTTGGTTTATTGGTAAAATAGCCACATTAGGACAGACATGAGAATTACATTTTAAAAAAACCTGAGAATGTAAGGCTGAAGTATCAAAATTATCCGATTGCAGTTCAGGACATCCAGTACTTGCAAATTGTGGCTTGGCAGTATCTCACAATGAGAGAAACATCACTAAATGCTAATCACTCATGGAACATCAGGCACATCTCTTATGTAGCCCAAGATGAAGTAAAAGCGAAAATGTCCACATTTCAGGATTGATTGATGAAGCAAAATATGCACAGCCCCTATATGGGAAAGAGAACACTTTCTCAGCTAGATTGTCTCTAGGTTTGATTTAGTGATGAAAAGTAGTACTTTGCATAAACATTTCCAAGAGCCTTTTTGTAATGTTACATATCCCTGTCTTTTTTTTTCTTTTTGAGGAACAGATGGGAGAAGCAAATACTATAGTAATGCATTACACTGTATAATAGAATTAAAAATAAGGAGGAATACAACAAAATATATTCTGTTTAAAGAATTTAGTACTAGCCACTTTGAGTCTTTGCTAGCTAAGTTTAAATAATTTTTTTCTCCACTGTTGGCTTTGTCTGTTATTTGCACCCTAAAAGCGTGATTTACAATAATGTTTGTCAGCCACAGATTTTACAGGCTTCATCTGGAGCCATGTTTTATCAGAACAGAGGAAAATGTGGCCAAAAGTGTATGGGCAAAGAAGCATCCAAAGCCACTGACAACTTTCGAAAATTTCAGCCATCCATCTACCAGGTTCTGCTGCAACTGATGGTCTTTATAAGCAGAGATACCAGTATGTACATATATATGTATATATCAGCAAAATGGTAGTGCATTGTAAATGTAAATTATGTCAACCTTTCCACTTGATTCTTGTATATATATATTTTTAATATGCACTGAATACCACAGAAGGATGAAGAATTTTTCGGATGAGCCAGATAGATCATAGGTGCCTAGTTTTCAATAAAACAGAGAGGAAGCTGAGGCCCCAGCTTGCTTTGGATTCTTTCATGTCACTGTTACAAAGTATTAAATCCATTATATTTGAACATAATTCATCCACCAGTCATTGACATATGACAAAACAGACCTTAAATTATGAATTACTGACTTTACTGAATGAAAGCATGTTTTTTCAATTAAAAAAATGCTGTATATCCTGGATACAGTTTTATGAAGACTCAGTAAGGATCCATGGTAAATGTTCTCACATAAGACATTAAGCATCTGCAAATGCCAAAGTCTTGGATGGTAATTCTTTCTTTCTTTCTTTTTCCCCTTTGACACCCTGAATCCCTAATCCATATTATGGACTAAAAACCTGGAAATTATATCTTTGTAAGGCAAAACTGTTTTTCAGCTAGAGGAATGAATAAAATTATATTTGACACATAAAAATTTCTTTCCTCCATTCTCCTTGTTATAACTGAAAGAGAGCCAAACTAATTTAAACCAAATCTGATTTAAAAATCCAGCTGAGCTGAGACTTTTAAATACCAAGTTTCAGCCTGGTGTGAATTTTTATGGCTGTGTTATAAACACCTGAAAAACAGCAGGTGCCATAGAAATATACATAGTTTGTGTTTTTATATTATTTCCTTAGTTTCAAAAGTAGGTTCTTGTCAAAGTGAGGTTTGTTTTCCTAATTTTAACTTGTTATGGTTATTACAGCTCAAACAAAATGCTTACAAGCCAGAAATAATTTGGAATGAACACGCATGTACATATTTTATAGTCTACGAAATTATCCAATTTATACATTTACCATTTGGCAAAAATATAAAAAAAACTTCCATAGGAAATTCTGTGAATAGTGATCAGAAAATAAAACCCTGGCTAGAGGAAGCTGGTTAAGCGTCTCTCAATAGTGTGTGTGGGGTATTTTAATGCACTCTTAAGAGTCCTCAGTTCCATAACAACTTCAAGATTCAATCAAGTTTTTTAAAAGAATAAGTACTCTTTCAAAAAGTGATAAAGATGCTTGTATTCTTTAGTTAAACATATGTGTTAACCTGTCAGGCTCGAGAGTGTAACTGTTTGGAAGTACACCAGAAGATGAATCCACATCAAGTAACTGTGAGAATGCAAAGTGGATTTGTCAAGTGCATTAAACTCTGCTGTCTGGACAATCTTATTCAGACATAAATATTTTTGATGCCTTTATATCTAATACATTTAGGAAGAAAAATTAAAATAAAAGGTGTCCTAACTACATGACATCTACTGTGGAAAAAGCAAACACCTGGACTTTTCCTGTGAGTCATCTGATGCTATAGAAATTGACACCCTCCTATATTTCAGAGTAACTTCTCTGCACCTGTCCATAACCTGGTGTGCTTTAGTGCTACATTTTATACTGAATTTTGCTGTATTTTCCCGACTGAATTGAGAAATTCTATGACTGGATTTTAAACAAATAAAATACTTTCTTTCTATTAAAACCAATATTAATTTCAAGGCCTGATTTTTAAAAAGTTTGCACATAGTTTTCCACTCACAACTGTCAGTTATAGATGTAGAGACTGCTCACACGTAAGTGATTGCTACTGCATTTAAAAATATTTGCATGAAACCTTGCACATGCAAGTGAAATAACTCTGCCTTCAATTTTTTGCATACCTTGGTCTAAGTGGTCATCTTTAGGTTCCAGCCTATCAAAGCTTGTAAGTACAAATTTTTCTTGAAATGAAGCAGGCTAAGTTAGATGGAACTACTCAGAAATTTGCAATTTAAACGTGTTTCAGTGGCTTCCTGATTAATACATTAGTAAAATTTCAATATATTTTAAATGGATTTAGAAGCAGATTCAAAACAGTACTTGGGACATCTTAATCCAAGACTCTTGATCGCCAAGAACTCCATTAGCTGCCACTGGAAACATGCACATACTTGATTTTCTGCCTTTCCATGTTTCCACATCACCATTCCAGCTCAATGCCCATTTCACACAAAGCCCATGGCTGCCTGCTAGAAGTGACACACTCAGGTTATGCCTTCTGGATTAAGTACTGGCAGTAAGTGTCAGCTGGCTGCCTTTTTTTTTTTTTAATAAAAAAATAAATTAAAAAACTACATCAAAATGATTACTCAATGACCTATATAAGCAGCCCGCAGAGAAAAGAGTGAAAGCATGGCTCCTTCTAGCAGATCATCAAAATTACCAGTGGGCAGGATTCATAAAAAAAAAGAAAGCATCCCTTCAAATCCAAGGTCTGCCTGTAGACTGGGGAAAGTGGGGAGGACAGAGTCTTCCGGTAAGAAAAGAAACTTCAGTCTTCCCAGTGAGAGAGTGGGAGCTGTCTCCAGCCTCCCAGTAAACAAACCAATCAGTAGCTGAAGAGGCCTGGGGAGATGCTGCTCATTCTTCTTCAAGCAGTTTGCTCTGCAAAGGGACACGAAAAAACCCTTCCAAAGGTTCACTTAGGAGGGTGGTTTCTATCAGGAGGAGTCAGTGGGCTCTGCAGGAGAGGTTGCCTGGCCATACTACGTCACTGCTGCCCCCAGTGCTTCCTTCAGGTCTAGCATCACCCACAACCCAGCAGCAGCCAGGGCACCATTTGATGAGTGGGATCTACAGTGGGAGAAGCCCAGGCTAACACGGCTCCTGAGGTTGTTGCCTTCACCTGTACAAGTAACAGCTGAGACACTTGCTCAGCTGCACCTGCACTCCCATACTTCACAGCCTGCTATTTCAAAGCAAACATGCAAAATTTAAGTCTGAAAGAGGCAGGCTGGAAACTGCTGCTTTATGCAGGATGCGCTCAGCTGTCTGTCCACGAAGAGAAGAATGAACTATAGGAAACTCATGCCTTCACACAGAGAGGGGCATTAGCATCTAACTTACGTAACACATCCTATGCCCTCCTCTGCAGATAAACACAGTATCCTGGAAAAAACAACATCGACAGGAGCACCAGGATTATCGTTGCTGTTCAGGCAAATCCAGCTAGGTCGCATAATGAACATGTTAATACAGAAAGAGAGGTAGCCTACACAAAATGGATAGGTTAATAAAGTCCTTCTTATTACCTTTCTCTCCCTGAGTTTGTCTTTGATGTGCCATGGGAAGGCTGAAGAGAGAGTGATTGCCACTGGGGATTTTCAGAAAAAGTAGCCTCCGGCTTAATACAAAGCCTAAAGATTAGGGTAGAAGTATGTAGGAGAATCTGCTAGCTAAATATTATCACATGTTCATTTTAATTTAAAATATGCAATTTCTTTCTTATTAATTCCATTTCCTTCAAGAACATGCATAGGTTACCAGATGCAGACATTGACACACTAATATTAAGGGAAGAATAAGCACAGAAATCTTTTATCAATGAGATTGTTATTTGAAAGAACACAAAGATACTTCAGAATATAATAAAATCATTAGTACACACAATATTATGCGTTTTGATGAATGGTAAATTTTAAGTATTCCTCCAGAGATATAATTTGTCAGCTCAAAACTGTCATTAGTCTGAATCATTCAGTTCTTATAAGGCTTAAGGGCTCCTTGCTGGTTGCTTAAACATGCATTTACCTTCACGTGTTCACCTAAGGTTAGCTCATTTGAAAAGAGTGACCTATAAGGCAATAGCTAAACACTAACAGCATGTTGTGCTAAACAGGAGTGAGTTTAAGTATTCAATACTCTGCTGCATCAGAGCTCTGTTTAGCTTCTGCTGCTATGCTGGTGGGGGCTGGTGGAACGGTAAATCCTGGTCTATCAGTTCTATCAACACACTGCAGCCACATGACAGAAGGAATTACATCAGTACAGACTCCTTCTGCAGAGTCACCTCTATTGACAAATCTTTTGAATACTTACTTTAAACCCTCAGATTTTATTCAGGAATGTCCTGTCTTCCTCCAGCCAGCATGAAGTTTGTATAAAAGGATAAAGCATTAACCTTATGAAGAGCCTTTGACTAATCCAACAAAAATGTGATTGTGCATCATGCCTAAATTAATACAAATCTATGGTACTCTGCTGATATTAATAATTAAATATCAGTGTTTGTTGAACCACAGCCCAAATGTATTTCCTCTGCAGAGCAGCTACTTCATTTTGTTGACAATAAATAAATGTTGGCCCTCTGCACCCTTAGAGCTTATTTCTTATTCTAAAAAAATTCCATTTAATTTTCCATTTCTCTATTGTTTCTTGAGAAACAGAAACATATACTTACATGCAAAATTAAAAGACAGAGCACTAGTCTGGTGAGAAAGACTCCTTTTGTTAAATATACTAGTTGCCTAATGTAAAGCCTCTAATAATTTTTTTCACCTCTCTGTGCCTCAGTTTCCTCATCTTTACCACAGAGAAATTGCTTGCCCCATTTTGAGAGCTTTTATGGATGTCTTATTAGTTAATCTGAGTTAATATCTTATCTGGGGCTAGTAAGCAAAAAATAATAGTAATTTTTTAACCAAGTTATTTATCTATAAGACATAAAGGATAGCTTTTATAGCAAAAGACCAAGAATTGTTTTATACTGCTTATATTTTGTATTAGAACAGGAGATACAACTTTTTTTAAACCCACTTTGGTTTGCACAATCCATTCTTTGGATTGTGTTCCTAACAAACATTAAATTTTTTTTCTGTGAAGTTAAGAATAACCTGACCTCATTACTCTTGCAATCACAACAAAAATAAAGTAATTTTAAAGGCTGCAACAATTTGGGCTACAAAATATTCATATGTGTTTTAAGTCTACTAGAAAAAAAAAACAAACTAAACCAGAAACCATCATCAAATACGCCCCACACATTACAAACTGTGCATTGATATGTTATTACTTATGTTCTATACCATGAGCCACATGATGTATCATGACCCACAATCGTTCAATGGTACTTTTCCATAAGCCTACAGAAAAGTCATAGCTCACAATGGCTCAGCTCAGCTCAGGTAGTTTACCATAGAACAAGTTTAAATTAGAAAGCAGGCTATGGAAACTCTGCTGAGACTAGCTCCTAAATGCTGCTGACCATGAAAACTTACCTGTGCAGCACTAAAGTGCACAAAACAGAGAGGAAGGATATCTTACTATGAACATATGAACTGTTTTCTCATCCTTGTAAGGATTTCCATGGTCACTGCAAAGGAGATTTTGTTGTCACACAGAATAGTACCCTGCATTCTTGCAGGGTTTATCATCCAGGAATTTCATAGATTACTAGAAAACTAGTATGTGTAATTAATATATTTTTCACATGAATAAAGTACGGAGAGATGGCTAAGACTAATTCTGAAAGATCACAAATTCATGAAATTATCCATGCTGAGGGTTAGACAAGTCTTGCTTGAAAGACAGCACTAATGCCAAGATCGAAGCTCTTCTGTTCCTTGCTTGTATACTCATGCTTTGTCAACACTTCCAGTTCTATTACTCAGTGTCTAGTGTAGTTAAAAAAAATCCTACAATAGTTAAAGACAGCAATTTAAGTCTGAGAAATCTCCTGAACCTTCCTTTTAAATAATGTTAGATTGATTTTATGCAAAGGAAAAACAACCAACCAAAAAAAAAAAACCCAACCAAACCCAATGCTCAGCTCTTGCAATCTGCACAAGACCAGCATTGGCAAAGTAGCCAATATATATATTAACAACACAACAAGTAACTGAGATTACATTAAGCAACAGGGGAATTAAGATATAAAGTTGGAAACCTTACTTAATGGAATGTATTACACAAATACCAAATAGCAGAACAATTTCAAATGGAGCTTCTAATTTTCACAGGTTAGTATCTGTTCTGTCTGTGGGCACAGGAACAAAAATTTCAGTCATATAAATTGATTCAAAGTAATTGTGTGATTGTAATTTTTTTCTTTCATTATTCAAATAATTTGCATTTGGTAGAAAAAAATATAAACTGAGTAACCTATCCAAGAAGAAGCAGGAACTAACAAGCGATTTAGGTCACTAAGCTGCTTCATCTGTTGGTTCTCTGATTTATTCTTGGTTACTTCAAAGAAAATAGAGTAAAAAATCATGCCAGTATTAATAAATCTATATTAATTAGAACTGACATGGTATTGAGGTTTTATAACACATTTAAAGCAGTATATGCTTCTGGAACCCTGACAACTTTTTCTTTTATTTAATGGTAGTTCTCCAAAATTATTTTAATGAGACAATATATAGCCAAGAATGTGTCCCAAAGTCCAATTTAGCAGGCCTTGTGGAAGGAAAATAGGGAAAAGAGAAATGTAATATGCTCAACAGTAAAAAAAATCTGCTTCTGATCATTTTGATAGTAATGATAATTTCTAGTATGTTGGTTTCTGCTGATGTCTGAGAAGCAATGAATTTTCTCACCCTTTGATGACTATTTCTGAAATTGCTTTCTTTACTGGTTTTATGCCTTAATAATACTGCACTTATTTTCACATAGTTAAATGTGTTTATGTAGTTGCACTAGTCTAAGAATAAAAGCAAAACAAAGTTGGTAGGAAGATGACAGTGAACCTGAAAGCATGGCAATTTCTTCTCCCAAATTTATCAGCTGTTGTAAACATAAAGCAACATTGAGACTATTACAATAGCCTTTTCCAGCTATCTAAGGCAAACTGCAAAATGTTTCAGTGACTCTTCTACTTCTTTTACACTTTGCCCACTTGTGTTGTTGTCTGATTTAAGCTTGAATTAATGTGGATTGCCTGAGGGCTTGTACACTATGCAGTTTGCATGCATTTCTAAATCCCTTGTGAACTTCATAAGTTTATGCCACAGCTACAATGGCAATTGCTTCTTTGGAAGCAAAACGTTTCTCCTCAGTCTGTCTTTTCCTTCTTTGTTCTTTTTGGGGCGTTTGGCACACCTAAGTGTCAGGAAAGATGAATGCAAAAAGGCAAGTTGTGGGACATGGCCTCCTGTCCCTCCTGGAAGGATTCCTTCAGCTGTGGAAGAAGGCAGTCTGTGATAGATGGTGCCCAGCTCAACCTGTTGTCTTGGCATCTCAGCCCTAATGGAACAGTTTGACCAACTAGTGAGCAGGCACAATGCCATCCAAGCATATGGACATGAGTACACGCAGCCAAGTGACCATGTAGGAGAATCAAATATGTTTGCTGAGGGCAGGAGTCCCAGTCTGAAACATCCAAACAGCTGTCTATCCTGAAGTTTACACGCCTGTGGTTAAGGGGATGTGACATAGCTAATCCAGATTTTGGCTAGATTAATTTTAAAATATAAAAAACCAGCTTTCTTGGCACAAAAGGCATTTTTGGGTCCTAGATACATACCAATGTCTCCAAAACAGTATTCCAAATTAATTTCCACCTGAAATTTTGGAATTCATCTATGTAGTAAAATATCCAATGTGCTTTCTATGTGTTTTACTATGTGTTTTACTTGAATAAAGTATTAAAGAAGAAAAACATTCTTTTTGTATAAGTTACTTGTTTTACATCCCCGAATGTTGATCCAGAAAATCCTTTTAGTACTGCAATTCCATGTAACAAGAGGGAGTAATTTCTTTATTGGGGCTACAGTAGTGTGAGAATCCCACTTATAGCCCTATTTTTCCAGCAGGCTCTGAAGCATTAACTTTTTCAATTGGAAAAACAACTCTTTCTACAGATGAGAAAACAAAAAAAAAAATTCAAAACTATTTATCAATAAAATGATTTAACACAAATGCTACTGAAATGTACACTGCTACTGTATTGACATTATGAAATTCTGTATGTTGGAATTTTCTTGTATTTTAATGCTGCTTTTCAATACTCAGTGATTATAGATGTACAAAGAGATTACTTTTATTGTTTATGGCAAAGAGCAACATCATCAAAAGCACCATATGTTTATTGATGATAGCAAACACTAAGATGTTCAAAAGTGATTAAATAATTCAGTAGCCTGAATCTAACTTTCCAAAGTAAAGGAACTATTAATTGCAGATTCACAAAAAGTACCTCCTCCCACTGGAATCAGTAGATTATAGGGATCTAAATATAATATTTGAGTATTCAGGACTGAAGCTGAAGCATCACTTAAAGCAGGATAAACAGGGTAATATATTGTCTACTGATTTTCTAGATATTTTATTCTAAACTTCAGACAAGTCTTGTGCCAAAGGGAAAGAAAATACAGTCTTCATTACAGAAAAAAGTGAGATTACAAGCAGCCTCTTTCAATACTCTGTTTACCTGAAATTGAAGGAGTTACAAGTAGTGTAAGCAGCTTTCATGTTC
This sequence comes from Rhabdornis inornatus, assembly GCA_013397075.1. Taxonomy (NCBI): domain Eukaryota; kingdom Metazoa; phylum Chordata; class Aves; order Passeriformes; family Rhabdornithidae; genus Rhabdornis; species Rhabdornis inornatus. Next base: position 846,836 of record VWZS01007264.1, read on the forward strand.
CACTAGGAAACCAAACCATAAAAATAAGCATTTTAAAATAAGCAATAGATCTAAGATTGCTTGTTGCAAATTCTTAGGGCTTTAAGGCCTGAAAAATTATCTGTATCACTTAGAGAAATATTTTAGAAGCCTGGTTTAAAACAACACCTCAAAGTAATTATTATGCAGTACAAACAACAAGAAAAAAACCCCACCGAAACCCACCAAAAACTAAAAACAAAAAAAAAAATTCCCCAAAAACTAAACAACAACAATAACAAAAAACAAACCCAAAAACCAAAAGCAAAATTTAAAAAAAATAAAACCCACACACTTTTCAACACAGAGCCAGCAATTTTTAACACTACATCATTTTGAAGAACTGGAAGTATTGTAGTTTCTTACTGTGATCTATTAGATCGCTTACATATAAATGGGATTTTTCTTTTTTTCACCATATGCCCCTTAAGAATACATATTCACCTTTTTCTTCCTGCAGCAAATGCAATTAATTTCACTTCCTGAAGTGATCAAAATCTCTCTTTATAGTTTTCTAGATGCACAGTTAAAATAAAGAAACCAAACACAACCAAAGTTAAATTTCCTTCAAACTTTAGCCACAAAAAGTCACAGTAAATACCTAATTCTGGATGTATTTCTTCTAAATCAAAACTTAGCAGCATATGTTGAAATTGCCAAACATGAGATCTGAGGTTTGTATTAAGAACCAAAATTCCCCAACACTGGAGTGGGTAGCATCCCACTGCTCTGTTTCCCATTTCAGGGTTTAAACAGGGTGATATAGAGCAGAAAGAAACCCTGTGCAATTCAGATTGATAGCATTTATAGAAAATTAAACTGCTTGTGATTCTTGGAAGAACTGTGATAATATTTTAATGTAGGCTAAAACTGTAAATTTCAGATTATGCTTAAAATTTGACATCAAAGGTGGTTCAGATATATGACTACAGTAAAGTTTCATCCCTTCTCAATGTTCCTCCATTGCAAGGGTAAGTAAAAAAATCATCAGAATTTATGCACAGAGCTGTAAGAGTAATTTTCTTGCTTAAGTCTCCAATTTCTGCAACCCCTTATCACAGAAAAATAAAAAGCTATCCCAGTTCAGGTGAAAAAAACTTTTTCACTTCTCTCTTGGGAGAATCTGAACTCAAGCTGTGAAATATTCTGAGTTCAGGCATTATCTACTTCTCTTGTTGACACTACTGGATTATGTATAAATAACTGAACACGGGGAGCAAGGATTCCCATATCCTGACAAGTTGCTTTCACTCTCAAGTTTAAAAAATATATTCTTATTCTTACTCAGTCTCTCAATGACTCTGAACCTGTTTCTTACAAAACAGAGTATCTCCAAAACAAAGATTCCAAGAGGAAATCCCTTTGAGCTTATATGCAGGCCACCTACCTGAGAGAAGCAGGAACTTGCATGCCAATTATTTGGCTACCTGATGCAAAATTGCTCATTTGCAAAATGTTTTGTGGGTACTAAAACAGACTCTTTCAGACGACTTACAAAAATATTCTTACAAAGATCTTCTCAGCTCTTTCTGAGCCATATTGCTTATTACATACACAGTTGTGCAAGAAAAGTGGGGATAAAATAACAATTTGGGCTATAAATTCTGTTATAAACTCCTGTAACTGCACAGTGGAAGATTTCAGTAGACACTGAATATCAGCAGCAATTACATCGCAGAAGTGAAGAGCAGGAAGATTTTTTTAATTGCTCTTTATTTAGCAAGACTATCATGCTCTCTCATTAACTGATATAAAAATGAAAGTGAGTACAGAACAGTGAATCCTAAACAGTTTTATTTCATATTTTCACCAAAGGAACACTTATTAGACTGCTCACAAAAATCACATAAACACATGGATTTAAATCTGTTCAGAACTTCTGCAATCCTCTTTGTCTTGCATACACCTTCACCAATTATTCTCAAACAATAAATAATGTATATACGGAGTCTTTCCATGTTTTATACCACACTTCATAGGGTAAGAGGCAGTCATAAGTGTATGAAGCTCAAACTGTGAAGCTGGCTTCCCCGGGGAGCCTCCAGCCTCATACAAGGGAGACATAAACAAGCACAGTGAAAATAGGGTATGGGGAGATTTTCTGTCTTTTTCAGTCCGGACTGGGAAAATATGAAACTGTCTGTCCAAGTATTAAATTATAAGTATTAGATATAAAGTATTTTTTGTTGAGACATAATGGAAAATTAACCAGAAAACAAAATAAATTAACAGGCTACTTCTAACGCTTGTGAAATCCTATAATGAGAGAAAAGAGAAGAGGTTCTGGGGTAAACTTTAGAAAGATACTAAGAGTACACAAATTGAACTGCTTTCTACTGAACTCTGAAAAGCCAGGAGGAAATGACAAAGATAAGTAATGGAAAAAACAAGAATATGATTCTGGAGTGGGGGGCACAGTTCCAACACAGAAAGTCTTACGTGCTGTTGCTTTTGAGTGGGTGAGAAATTTTAGATTTAAATTTGACAACAGAATTCCACTAAAGAGGAAGAAAGAGACCAGTTTCTAGGAAAAAAAAGGCAACTAAGCACAGCCATGATCTTTAGATTACCTGATGTTTTGATAGTTGACACTTAAAAATTTAATAAACCTTAGAAGAAAAGCAGAAAATTGAAGCTATTGTTGAATACAGCTGGCAGTTTCTTAGGAGGTGTTTCTGCAGGCAGAGAAATAATCCCATTCTGCTTCAGTTTTCAATGCTATGCAAGGCACTTCAGTTTTTACCTAGGCAGTTCTTTATAGTATGTACTTTGACTACTTCTTTGGGCATAGTTCTCTCAAACTTACATTGCAGTAAGAGGAGTGTACTAAACAATCAGCTGGCAGCTAACGGAAGAAAGAGAATCCAGGAGGAGATAGCCATTCCCCAAATGGATTCAGCATGGATCAACACAGTCTAATTTGCTGACCCTTTGGCTGCCCTCTACAACTTATTTATCTACTGAGCTTTCCCCTGAGATAAGAGGCAATTTTGATCTTTAGGGCTTCAATGAAAGAAAATTCCTCATCAACACATATATTGCTTTTTCAGCTCTGCCTTTATTTAGTATAATTATCCTAAGGATAATAGCTATATAGTATAAATTGAAAACCAGTATGTAATAAAGAGAGAAATTCCAGAAGCAGATTTGGAAAGGACTTAAAATTCCCTAGGACAAATGGGTACATAAGCAGCATAGTAACTGGGTTGTTCTGGGAATACACTTAAAAGTATTACAAAAATTACACCATGTTTCTAGAACATGGTGTCTTTTACAGTAGGGTTCCCTTCTGTTTCTCTCTCCTTTATAAGTGCAAAAAAGCTGGTAGTGATAGACACTTTACTATTTGTGTTTTAATTTGCTAACCAGAACATGCTAACTTTCCAAATTACAGACAAGAAAATTAGTTTTATCCAGAATACCTGCATTTCCTTCTCTGCTACATGTATAAATCTACAAGAGTTCCACATGCCATGAAGGACCTTGGCAATTTATATCCTTTCACATTCATTTCTAAATTTACAACTTGATAACATTTAAACAAGGGATTTTTTAAAAGGACAATTTTGTATCAAAAATTTCTTTTCAGCTTGGATAATGTTCTGTGTAAAAATGCAATAACCTAATATTAAAAGGTTAATATAAAAAAAAAGATTTTGCAAACCTACGTATAGGTTTCTAAAACTCTGAAGGAATTAAATGTCAGAAGACTTTCAAAGAGATAATATTCATTGTTGTGTACTACAAATACAAATCCTGAGGTCTAACCCAACTGAACTACATAAAGAATTTGTCAGAAGACAGATAGCAAAATCTTCCAGTATTATGTGTCAAACCAAATCACATGATGATTTTTCTTCCCCCTCCATATTTAGTCAAGGGATAATTCATTTTTAGAAAATTACATCCAGATCCAGAATTTCTGGACTGAATAGACTAGTATTCTGTGAAGCTTGAATTGTTGGAAGTAGTTTTCCACAAATACTATGGGACCTGCAGGTGCCTAAAGAAACAAAAAATTAAACAACCTCACACCTTACAGTCTAGCCATGATTGTTTCTTTCTTTCCTTCCTTCCTTGCATTAAGGTGGAAGGCCTTGGTAAAAGAAAAAGAGCTATCAGTTAAAGGTTGTCTTGGTAGGAAATCTATTTTCTATGTATATTCCTCATCCACGTTCATAACTTCCTATCCTGACTCTGCCTTCAATTCACCAGAAATTAATTACTGTCTTCCATCGTCAACAGCACATACAACACCATGCTGTAACTCCTGTTCCGTTTTTTAGTTAATTCCCTTGACTGTCCCCTGCCAAGCCTGCCTCTCCTCTACAGACTGTGCTGTGCACAGCATGAGTTTGCCACTGGGGCTGGAGATGTTGGCCATTTCTCTCTGAGCACTGGCTGGAGCAGTGGGCTGCATGGCATCCTGCTCTCAATCCAGTGGTAACTCATGCTTTATTTGTACTTCCTCCAGTGCCTGACTTTTACACCATCCAAAATTTTAGCTGGGCTTATCATTGAATTCCTTCTCTAGAACAGAATTCTCTAAGATTATTAACTGCATTCACCAATTACAGAAGAAATACTGCATACAGTTCTGGTGTTCCCATCATAAGCAGGGCACGGAACAAGTCCATGGTTGGAGCAAGTCTAGAGGAGGGCCATGAAGTTGATAAGAGGACTGAAGCACCTCCCCTATGGAGACAGGCTGAGAAAGCTGGGACTGTTCAGCCTGGAGAAGGTTGTGTGGAGACCTCACAGCAACCTTCCAGTATCTGAAGAAGGCTTACAGGAAAGCTGGAGAGGGACTCATCATCAAGAACTGTAGTGGTAGGACAAAGAGTAATGAGTAAAATTTGAAGGAGTGGAAAATTAAGTTAGCTATTAGGAAGAAATTTTTTACTATGAGGGTGGTGAAATGCTGGAACAGGTTGTCCAGGGAGGTTGGGGATGCCCCAATCCTGGCAGTGTTCAGGGCCAAGGTCAGTAAGACTTCAGAAACCTAGTCTAGTGGGATGTGTCCCTGCCCACGGCAGTGGGGTTTGGGATCAGATGATCTTTAAAGTTCATTCCACACTTTAACATTATATTCTATGAAATGGTCTGCACAAATATTTGAACTGTAAGCTTCAGCACAGATCTTTCTGCTCAGTTGCTCCACACCAGCTTATCTTAGCTCACCTCTCCTTTTATTTGCCCTCTTTTGCTTTTAATCATTTATGTAATACTACAACCACTACAGTGCTGTAGTTTATATTAAAATGCAAATATGACTTGATGCTAGTATAGGCCTGTTGACTGGGATCATTCTGTTCTGCATCCCACTCTAAAAACACAGCAATGAGATGAAAAGAAGATGAATGAGATGAAAATATTTTCCTGGCACATAAGTTATTAAACCTGTACTGTCTTAGACTATTTACTGGGTAGGAAATGGATCAGACTTGTGCGCTTCATCTAGGCACTGTGACATCTTATGAATCTGTATATATTCTCATGATGGGAAAGACCTATCAGCTCTTGGGATCTCCACCTGCTCTTCCGTACATCACTTGAAGTTTCCAAGTCTAAATCTTAGAGCAAGAATAGGAGCGACACATCTGCATGGAGGTTAACCTTTGACATGCAGCAAATGTGCCAGCTTTGAAGTATCTGATTTTGTTTTTGAGCCCTAAAAGTTGCAAGTCTCTAGTCTTTGGTGACTAATACTTATATGGGTTTTGGTTAGTTGGTATTTGGACATCAAAACATTAGGAAGCATTCACAAGGATTATCAAAACATAAGACACTTAAGAGAAAAACAATAGTTTGCTGATAAATTGTCATTTCAGGCAGTGGCATTAAGTACACTGGAGAAATTTAGGGGTGAAGTTATCAATTGCAAGTTCAACTATAAAAAAGAACCTCATAAGTAACAATATTCATCTATGACTGAAAATTTTGTTTCTACTGTCACTCAATTACTGATAACCATGGAAATCAGAATCTCTAATATTTCATTAAGTTTTTTATCTGTATGAAATATTATAACATAACTCAATTTTTACAAGGCATGAAGAAATTAAAAAAAAACCCCACAGATAAATCAGAAGAGTCTCACACTAATAAAACAGGGTAGCTTTGACACTATTGTCTATTCAGACCATGAGATGATACTATTTAGGGTATATAATACTGAAAGGGCAATCTGATAATCACACTAGAAGCAATTTCAAACCATACTACTGCTGAAAAGTCAATTTAACTTTCCAGCTTTATAAGACTTTGTTATTGCTATTGTTAATTATTTCTCATTTAATGGGAAATTGGCAACAAGGTCCCCAACTGTCATTTTAAATCTGCAATAATATCATGTGAAGCTTTTCGTCCTTATTCCCAAGTCCTGGATTATCAGAGCTAAATGGCAGCTCCAGCATTACAAAAGCTCAGGGGCAGGTACTGTTACACAAATTGCCAATTCAATTAACAGTGTGTAAATGCTCCACTGGCAGGCTGAGGGAAGGACAGCCATTTTGGCAAGTGTCATTCCTAATTTATCAAACTGTCAAACCTTCCACTCAGGTGCCTGCGGTCACTGTCTGCCTCTCAATGCTAAGTTGTAAAGCTGCAGGAACCATTCTTGTAGCTTGACAAGGCACAATACTCAAAACTGATTTTAAAATCAAATGTACAGTTGTCTTAATTATTCTCAGTATAAATGATGTTTTAATTACAAAATCAGAGTGGGAATATTCAATCAAGATCCAAGATTACATTTATATACAAGGAGGCAGGCAGATCAGAGCCCAGTGCCTAGCCTCTTTTCAGAGATAGCTATTCAGCTTTTCTTAGTACAGTTGGTCATAGGCTCCCTCCCTCAGCTACTGTCCTTTAAGGTCTTTAATCTGATGCTGCACTTGGTTCTTACCAAACCACTATGTCCATTAATGCTTTTCAGGGGAAAACCCCAAAACATCGCTTTCATTTTCACAGGCCTTGCTCTCCTTCCTCCAGCAGACATGACCAGTCACTTGATTTAAGAATTTTTTTTAAAATCTTTTTAAAAAGACAAAAAAAAAAACCCAAAAAACAGGTTAGGAGGGTCTTCTCTAAAAGAGAAAGGCTAAATAATCTCACACTTGAAGGCCTTTCCTCATTTTTTTTCCTTGAATTTTTTCCCTGTGTCAATAGAAAAAGCATACAAAAACGATTGCATATGCAGATCAGAGCTCCTGCAGTGAATACATGCACTGTGCTGTTCACTGGTGCCTGCAGGATAGCGCTTGAACAGTACCCCCCTTATGTACTTTGGGGGGGATATTACATCAGAGCATCTGTAAATGTTTGCTTTTGGGTTGAATACTTGCCGAGGGAAAGCCGTGGAATGTTTCACTTAAATCAAGTTTAAATAGATATGACTATTTTAAAGGAAAAGAAAATGGAAGCAGAAAAAAAAAGCAGAAAATATTTCTTTCATTGTATTGTTAAAAATGTTTGTAAAAATGAACAAAATTCATGGCACAATAACAGCAAAGAAAGCTCATATTGGATTAGATTCAAATGTTTTATAATCCATCTCTGGACATCATGGGCCAACAGGAGGTGCTCCAGAGAAATAGAAGAAATTCAAGATAAGTAATTATGTGGTAGACAATATCAGCTATAGTAGTCTGTTTACAATAATCAGGTTTAATGAAAACCTGTATTTATGTACACCCTCCAAAGCGATTTTTTTTTTTTGCATGGTAGCAAATTTGATAGATAGGTATTATTACCACAGCATTAGGAATCTGAATACTTTTTTATTGTTATATAAGACAGCTGTAGCCTTGGACTCAATTCTATGATGTCAATGCAAAGTCCCAACCATGCATTCTGTGAAAGAATGTATCCAAAATAGTAACAAAATTCAATAATGCAATGACATTTTAGAATGCTGCTTAATTATTTTCAGAATTAAAAAGTAATTCTTGCAATGCTTTCAACAGACAGTGTAAGAATAACTGCATTCAGTATTCACGACATTATTTTTTCATCCATATGATCATAAGTGTGAATGAAGAAAGTGCTCTGGAGCACTAGATGACCAGGAGTAAAACGCTGCTATGTTGAAAGGAGGAATTTCATGCTTGGTAGAAAACAACTATTTGAACTGAACTTGACTTCTAAAGCTTTTAAGGGTTGGCCCTAAATCAAGCCAAAACTGTTTATAAAGCTCTGCTAAATATTTAAGACTATGGACTTCATCCAATGCCCCATAAAATAATTGGGACCATCCTAAATCCTTTACTTGCCCTATTGCAGCCATATCTATATGAAAACTATAACTGGTTCCAACACATGAAGGAAAAACAGCAAGCATTTGAGAGTGATGAGGTAGATTATTTCTGTCACTTAAATCACTTTGCATAATTTCACAAGAGCACACAATTAAACTAAATTTTTAGAGGAAATGAGGAGACTAAAAATAGAGAACACGATTCCAACAAAGTTTCAAAAACAAATGTATGCTTTGAAAATCCCAACAGGCACTAACTTTTGACACTTTCTTACGTGAAACATATCTGCATAGAACTGACTTTGCTCCATAGCATGTTGTCTTTTGCTAATATTAATATTGCTACACTATTTACTTTTCTGCTAGTGGTGTCTTGTAAGTCTAACCCCTTTGAATAACGTCATACAGTCTGAAAGCACGTACATACTTCTTTTGAACTTGAAAGTGTGAATAAGAAGAGGCAGGACAAAAAGAAAATCTTAAATCAGCAAAATAAAACTGCTCCTAGGGCTGTACATTGGAAATTTTATTTTCTCTATTGGTTTTGCATAAGAGTTCAAGGAACTACGTGTGGGAGTTGAGGGTGAAAGGATGCATCCTTTCACAAGAAGCATCAAGTGTGACCTAAAGAAATACTAAAGTGAATATAATATTACTAAATCAGTTTCAAACTCAAATCTCTGATAGGTATTTCAGTTTTCTAGAACTGAAAGTTGTTGAATGCAGAATACCTTCTTAACAGAAGAGAAAAAAAGTTTAACCATTTAAAAACAAATGGAACATTTTTAGTGTCCTCTGTAAATCCTAGCTCTGTAGGACAAAGCAGTCTATGAAGCTTAAGTAATTCCAAGCAGTTCTTTAAAATAAAACTAGGTGGAAAACTGTTAATAAATAGTTTTGTATCTATGAGATTATTCCAACTGAATTTTGCTTTCAGAACATTAATATGGGCAGTGCTGTGATTCAATAAACCTGTGTCCTGTAGCTTGAACTGTGCAAGAAGTTGAATCAATCTGTATCATAATCACGCTTCAAATGATAGATTGTTTCTGGGTCTGAGTTTCTTCAGTCAAGAATATTTTGCAGAAGAGGAGAGTGAGTACTTTGAGAGATAAATCCGACAGAGATAATAATTCATATGTATTTAATCTGATCTCCATGCATTATAAGACTTTACTACTGCATCAAGAACAGCTTTTTGTAAGAAAGCAATTCACTGTACTGAGAAGCATCTAAGCCGCTAGGGAATGATTATCAGCTTCCACATACAGAAATGCCAGTTAAGGGGTGGAAACTGTAGGCACTGAGACTCCAAATATCACTTTGGAGATAGAAGTTCCACACCAACTGTTATCCAAGGACCACACATTGTTTATATTAGTGACTAGTGCCAAATAATCTTAATCCAGACAGCATGTGGTATCAGAGTTCTATGTTGATGTATATGTTCTGTACCCATCAGTTCTATACTGATGAGTTACCCAAGGTAGTTTCAGAGCATTGAGAGAAGCCTAAGGCCCGCTGAGGTGCTCACTGTACACTCATGTCCAGTGTAGACATACTCTTTGTCTCTTTCCATGGAGTTTGTGTAGATGCACAAAGGAAAAGCAGGTGAAACACACATGATGGGAATTTTCTTGAGAAACCTATGGAAGTTCAAACAATAACACTTTGGCCTGGTAGTAGCTTCAGAATGGTAACTGCCACAAAGTATGCTAAGGTAAGATTTTTCTCACAACCCCTGTGTGAGAGCAATATATTTAACTAGATGTTTCCTTAAAGCACATTTTCCTTTAAGACTGCTGGTCTTCCTAGTAGACCCTTATGAAGTACTGTGCCTAAATTAACATGAATACCTGCCTAATAGTGTCTAAGAAACAGGACTTGATGTGTGCAGGTTCTCTGAACATATGTCTTGTGTTTGGGGCAACTTTGGGACTGGTGTGGTAAAAGAATATCCATTTTGGTATCCTGGATCCTGTCCTTAGGCAACACAAGATGATTCATATATAAAATTTCCAGAGCAGGAAATGAGTAATCCTGCAGACATAACACTCCACATTAGCCTAGATTCTACGGGTTAGAAATTGTTTTAGGCTTTAAATCACCTACATTTAAATTCTGCCCTGCAGTTTTGGAAATAATTAGTGATATTTATGTATTGGTTCTTAGTAATAGGCTTTCAGCATGGGAAACTTTTAATATAGCTGGTGGGAGAAGTGCAAAAAAAACCCAAACCTGTGGCTGTGTTTCTTAGCATGCTTCTTGAATGCTTGAACTAAATGAAAATTGTACTGAATGTCTTCCTCAATTTTTCCTGTGGAGCAATCATTCAGAGGGCTAAGCACACAGTATGTTTGGAAAAATTACGGGGAAAACAAAGGCACAATAAGATCCAATGTTCTTCAGCACTGTCTTGTTTTCTCTTACACAAATACAGCTGTCAGCACTTTAAAACTGCTGAAAAAGGAGGCCTCTCCATCCTGTCCATACCTGGGCTCTGCTTCTATCTCCTGCATTTGTCAGCAACAGTATGTACACAGTGAGCCATGCTAGGGAATTAAGGGGGCAGGAATTAGTTCTCTGAGTTACTCTTCAGCTGGAGTGGTTAGCTGATCTGCTAACCATGCCATCATACACTCACACTGGCACAGTAAAAAAGCCAGAAACTGGCACAGGAGAAAAGAAGCAGAGGGTGAGACCACCCACTCTCTCTAATGGCACGTGAAGTCAGTGGAATTTACATCTTTAGCTAAGAGATTCCAATGTTACTGTCCAGGAACTTTCTAGAGAGCTCAGAAGTCCTCCTATCAGAAACAAGAAAGTCTTAAATATTCCAGTATCCTTCGGTGGCAGGCAAAAATAGAGGAGCTTGGAATGCTTTTTATTATGTTTAGTGCCAAATTTTAGAAACACATGAAGAGGTTACTGAATCACATCCAAAAAAAAATCTCCCTCCAAGTTACATGACTTTTGCTAGAATTAGATTCCACTTTCCTGCTGCTTAAACTTTAGAACTAAATTCCTTGATTTGACATATTTAGATGAGTGGAAGGCTTTTGCAGCCTCACCACTGTCTTCTCTGTCATGTCTGTTGTCCAGCGACAGTTATATGGGGGAGAGCTGTAAAATTCTATCGTGATTTCTAAAATATACACAAGTATTTGATATCTGTATGATGTCTAGAGGATTCTACTTTATTCTCAGTTGAGGTGGGGAAGTTCTGGGTTTCATTCCAATTCTGCAGAAGTTTGTGCTCAGAGTAGTCACTCTAAGCACAAACTTCTAAGTTTGTGCTTAGATTCACTCTCTTAGTGTCCATGAAATTGTCTTCTAATTATTTCCCCTCGTGCATTTAAAAAACAGGAGTTTGACCAAGGGCTAGGATCAGCCTGGTCCCAGACTCAGTATTCTTGTTCAAATGTATGCTGATTTTCACATCGAGCTAAATAATGGTCCTTAATTCATTGACAAAACAAGGACAACAATGATAAACTATTTGGGTAAAATAATTTGTGTCACTACTATAAAGGTACCTTAGCAGTTTTAACCTCCTTTTGGCTTTGACACAAAGCAAAATTAATAATCATGATGAAAGATTTGCCTGGGTTCTGCCTCCAAGTTAATATAGCAAAGTGGCAGCATTTGCCCATATGGAGTTTAAGAGAAGCCGATACTTAAAACATCATTAGCACTTTTTGCTCTTTCTGCACCATCTCTGCTTCTGATCCAAAAGACATAATTTCTCCATTCCTACCTCATGACAAAAGCCTAAATGGGTAGAGAAGAGAAATGCACTAAAAAGTGTTGCCAAGCACCAATCTACCTAAACATTTAATGTGTTTCTCCTCATCCTTGCTTTCCTGTAACCCATCTGCAGTTTCTCCCTGTAATCACAGCCCATCATTCTTTGAAGTTGCTCTGAAATGGCACCTCAGTATCTTCCGTGTCTCATAAACAAGTGCATTTGTAAAAAAGAAATAACTCTCAAAATGCATTTAAAATGTATCCAGGTAATTTGTAGGAAGCTAAAAATGGCAACCACATGCTTAGTTCAAACATCTGATCAAATACATGCTTTGCAGTGGAGTCATGAGTAAGACAAACAGCATGGTCAGCCTGAAAGAACTGGTTTACTGCAAACCATATAAAGTCTTGCCTCATAGGACACAAGTTTCAAGCAAAGCCATCTGCCTGTCTGTAGATCTCGCTGAATCATTTCTTTCACTGGCTTCAGTATCAATTTTCTTAGAGCTGTGGTTCTGTACTCTGATGCATCCAATTCAAATTCATCCTGAAATTGTGATCCATAGCCTCTAGTGCCTCAGTCACATTTCAGAAGGATGGTTCCCTCCCCTCCCTTCTCACACTGCTGGGAGTGTGCAAAATCCTTGATAGTCAACTAGCTTGGCTGGCCAGCACAGAGTAAGCAGGCTAAGCTTTGTACCTCCTGCCCAATTCTTGCTTCTGTCAGCAACATCTCTAAGCCAGTCCTTTACTTATTAAAAAAAATATATCTTTGAACTACATTTAGCCATGGCAAGGAAAGGAAAGGGTATTTCTTCCTACTGGCCTGAATATACTAATGCTAGTCACAACCTAGGCATGAAAGAACAAATTACAGTAACAGATGTCCATATATCACTAAGGTGACTTCCCTCCCTATTTTTATTTTTTATTAAAAATGGTGAGTCTAAAAAGCCAAAACAAAATTTAAAAAACCAAAAAAACACACAAAAAAAACCCCACAAAAAACACAAAACAAAAACAACCAAAAACCCTGCAGCATCTGTCTCAGCAGAGTTCAAGCTGGCTGACAGTTCCTTACACTGAGAAGCTGAGAATGATGCTATAATTAAAATTTCATGAACAAGACAAAAATCTATTTTGCTTGGGAGAACTGTTATGAAAGTACATAGAGGAAAACCAAATATGGTAATATTAGTTTATCCCTGGCCCTGAATTTAATGATTAAACTTAAGACTCCTGAATGAAATAATTGTTAGGAACACCTCATAACTTAATTAATTATGAGTGTCATCTCTGTTAGGCACGGAAGCAGGTATTAACCATTCCAAGTGAATGCATGGCTATTGGCACAACACCAATACTCTGGGTTCTTATTTGTTTGTTGACTGAGGATAAATTATTTTGGTCCTTTTCACAAAATTTAAATTTAACCCAATTAATTTTCAGTCTAGAAAGGAATAAGCAGGAAAAAATGAGTAATCATTCTCAAGACAAAGAAAAAAGTTATGGCACAGTCAGAGGCATCTTAACGGCACCTATTTTACTTTTAATATTTTTTTTGTATAACATGCATTGCTTTCACTGAATTTCAGTCAGCTCCATGGGAGACAACACCATCCGTCTTATTTCATCTTTTAACAAGGACTTGATGAGGTGACACAGGACTGATTCTTAAAAACACATTACCTGTTATGTGAGGCATTGTGTGACAGGGAGAACTATCTCCGTGACAGGCACCTGACAGCAGATTTGTTGATTTCATGGTCACTTCATTTAAAGTAACAACAGGGTGAAATATGCCATCTGATAATCTGTTTGAATGTTGACTGTGAAAAGCACTTAACATTTCTGCCAGCTACTACTACTACTACAGAATCTGTTCTTCAATATGTGCAGTTTTACCACCCTCTTTAATAATTATAAGTCGGAAACACTTATCCTAGATTAAAGGAGGGGGAAGGAAGAAAAAAGTCACCTAGGAAATCTGACATTGCAGTCTGAAAATAAGAAGATTCAAAATTTAGGGCATGTCACACAGTGAGACTATCGTCTGCAAGACAACTGGCTGTTTGCAGACAACTGCTGCATCTGCGTTGCATAGGTGATTTTAGAAGAGATATGTAGCCTTTCTCAATCAGTTTTCTTCCATGTGAAAATTTAATCCAGATACTTAAAACCAAACATCTCCCTGCTTAATTTTCACTAACAGGTAATGATAGCATAATGATAAAAAAGTAATAACTTGTTTCAGAAAGGGATTACACTGAATTTGACACTACCACTCAGGATGAAATTTTGCTTATGAAGATGGTATTATACAAATACAAACTTATGTATTGGCATGACAGGAATTAAAAAAAATAAATTATTAAAGCTTCACTAATTATTTAGATGCTGAACTTGTAACACAATAAACCATGATGACACATTATCCACTGTTCAGTGAGTTTTTGAAACCCTTGTTTGCTTTCAAACAAGTTTGGGATAGGCACAGATAGCTCTAGATTAATCTGGCAGCACTGAAAGTTACATCAAAATCTGTCCTTAAACAGAGACATTGTCATATAAAAATGCATGGCATGAACAAACTACAAACTCTTAATTCAAGTAGGGCTAAATGAGACAAATTCTAACAAATCAGCACTGTACCCCTATCGTAATTAACATGTACTCACACATTGAACTATCTTGTTGATTTATGCTAACCTCCACGAAACCTGATGAAGAAATACCTTGAATCAATGTGATTTAAGCATTTAAAACCACATTAAATATGAACCAGAAGCAGTCTGGTTAAAATTTACACTTTCTCTGAAAGATTTTTGACACATTCAGTGCTTGTGAAAGCTGAGGGGATGACGGCCCTAGTCAAATACAGTTGAGTGAGCAGACTGCAAGCATCCCACATTCCACCTCCAGTGCAGTTCAACCGTGACGTGGAGGGACCTGCCTTCCTTTTACTTTCCTCCTCACACTCACTTTTATTTACTGTCTTGTAAATATTTTATTAACTAATTCCTGCTGTTGCTAAGTGGGGGATTTTTTAGTACTTCTAATATTTTGCTACACAGCTTAACTTAAATTCACCTAGTCTTTCCATTTAAAAATAAAAATTCTGATGAGTTGACAGTCTAAGACTATAGCAAGTATCTTATTCCTAATATATGAAGATATTATCAGAACCATTTTATATGAATTTGTTTATCTTTAAATCCTCTTTACTCAGGAAATAACCTGAGGGATTCAGGCTTCCACCTCCTGGGATCACAGCAGTGGCAGCAGAAGCATGTATTTGAAAACTTCAGTGTGTGTTATGAACGTTGTTTTTATAATCAGAACATTCTGCATGTTCTTTTATGGCAGTGCCAACTCCAATGTTTCCTGCTAAACTCCAGCTACATTAGAAATAACAATCTATAGTTATTTTGTCTAAATAGTTACTGTCAGCTTGAAATACATTAAATTAGAAACAAAACAAAAACAAACAATGAAGCGCTATCAGGTGCTAAACCAACCTTTGAGACCCACTTGCCAATTTCTGTCATTCTAAAATCATATCCTTTTATTTTAAGAGTGGCTTTTGTCCTTCCTGTTTCTGCAAAAGCCTCACAGAAGCAAACAGAAAAAAAAAGCATAGTAAGAGCTATCTGAGCAGAAATAACTTTTAAAAGTGCCTAGGAGAAAAGTAAAGAAACCAGGGAGAATACATCGAAAGGGAAAAATGGCTTATTTCTTAATCTATTTCACTTAGAGCGCTCTCTGGAATTACATAAAACTCTATTGAAAGAAATCTCCAACATTTATGGGAAAAAAAATCCTGTTCAGAGGTCTAGTGTGCTCCTTTAAACAGACATCGACTTTGAAGCATGGAATAAAGTACCCTGTGGCCCAGCTCTTGGGGTCCTTGATGGCTGCTCTGAGTTGCATCATGCACCGTTCTGGGCAGGAAGCCAGCACCACTGGCCAAGCGAGGTCACTCACGTGCACAGGGACCTTCTGGTGGCACCGGTCCAGCCTCTGCTGTGCCTGCCACCCTGCCCCCCCTTCCACAGCTTCCTTTGAGGAAACCCTGACAGGTCTACCCCAAACTGCCCCAGATCCTCACTTGATGCAGCACAGGAGCCATGGCAGCACCGCCATGCACACACCCCCAGAACTGTCAGAACTGTGCTGTTACTCAGCTGTTGAGGAAAGTCTAGACTAAATTAACTTGACCGAACAAAATGGAATTGCGGTCCTTGTCAGACTCAGTGGGAAAATATGCAAACTATGTTTACAGGCGTGTTAAGCATAAAGCCATTAAAAGTCATATACCCGGTAGGTTTTACAACAATGACAAGGAAAACCAGCTGCCTTTATGAAATACTGCTAGCTGTCCGCTGTACCTTCCCTGGTGTTAAACTCTTGGTATGAAGTCTCCTTCTATCAGGAGGAACAACATTTGGCTTTTATATTACTAAGTTGTAGAATTCATCACTTTCATCTCTCTGCCATCTGCAGGATATTGAAAATGAAATGAAAACAGAACAGGATTTTTAACATGAGGGGAACACCTGATGTATGAAGTTATTCAAGCCCCAGGAATGCATGGTATTGCATATTCTCACTGTCACAGCCTTTGCTGAAAAGGATTTCCCTGACCTTTTCTCTAACCAGCAAACAAATAAGCCCTATCTCTCAGCAGGAGAGAGCACTGCTCCATTAGATCATTAAGCAGTTCTATTCAGACTATCCCAGTCTCCTGTCCTTGGCCCTGAAGAAAGAGCTGGCACCAGTCCAATCAGTCAGATAGAAGGAAGGCAAATGTGCTTTCGTATGGTACAGCTTGAAATGTCACAGCAGGATGAAAGTCGTGGAACAGACAGCAGTGAGGAAAAGATGTGGTGCTACATGAGGGGTAGTGTTCCAACAAGGAAAGGCTGGTGTTTCAGTCTGCCAAACAACGTAATGACTCATCCAGGCAGAAAAATATTACCACCATGGGAATATTTGGAACGTCTCAGTCTGAGAGTAATTAGGGACTAAACTACACCGGCATGCTTCAGTGATGAAATGAGAAAATAAGCAATACCTCTGTCAAGTTCTGATTGGCGAGTATTAAATGAATATGGGTTTCTATCAAATCTGACCACAAACTAGTAACTTGCAGCAGATTGTCAGAACAGAGTAATATTTCCACTTTCTCATAAAATAAGGTGGCACAAAAAAACCTGGTGAAGTGAAAAATGTTACAGTTGGCAGTAAGAGTTTTAAGGAAAATCATTACCATGATTATATAATTTAATCCTTGTAACAGGCATTTGCACATAGCATTTTCAACCTCTAATTACTCTGTCTGCAGTGGAATAAAAAAGGGCAAGAAGAGGATGGGCAAAAGCAGCAAATACTGACAGTTTCATTTTATTAATAACTACTGTACACAAATCACAAACTAAAAAGCACAAATGTTTAATGAATATAGGTAATGGAATTATTGTACTACTTATCGGTTGTAAAAGTGTAAATACTTTGGCAAGAAGGACAAATGTTAATTTTTATTCTTTTGTATTTCCAACTTGTGCACAATTTGTATTCATTAAGCAATGCAAAAGGCCTTTTATTCTTTATAATTGTAAAGTGACATTATAATTAAATTGTATAACCTCAGCAGCATCTGCAATTTAAAGGATCACTTACAAGCTGGCTGGACAAAGTGCACCACATTAAGCCACAAACTGAGTTACACATCAATAACCCTTCATTCCAGTGGCTGGGTCAGAACCTCAGCAACATGAAGGCAAAAAAAAAAAAAAGATTATTCAGAGTAAAAAGGTTTAGAAGGTCAGAAGCAAAACCGCTTACAAGATCAAAATTCCCAGGATTCTTTGACTGCATGCACAGAAACCTCCTGTGACACCTGTTTGACTTCTTTCAGCTGCATGGACACTTGTAGTTCAGCTGAACTAAATACAGCTCCCAAATTAAAAGGAAGGGCAAACACAAATTGCCTCTCTGCACAATATGAACAACCTCCATTAGACTGGCTTAATAAACTCTAATAGATGTATAGCTTAATACAATATTCAGCTATTGACATAAACATAAATATAAATTTCAAAGAAAATAACCTACTTTAGTAAAATTACCTGTGCAATAAAAATTAATGAACTCCAAATGATTCTGCACATCTCTACCAAATTGCCTTTTCAGGCTCACATCTTCAGGACATGCTGGGTGGTTTGATGCATTCCCACAATTCATCTTCCTGCTAAGCCAATTTTAATTTAAATGCAATTAAAGGCTCAAAATGAACATTATGTATTAGATAAAGCCTTGAATCTGCAGACTATCATAAATATGATTTTCAGAAAAATTAATTACAAGCCATTAGGGTACAAGTCATCTTACTGCAAATGTTGAGTTAAACTGCAGAATCAGTTTGTTCCTTCCATTAAATGTTAAATACTGATTTTAAGCTTTGCTCCAAGTTAATAGCAGAAGGTCAGCATAAAAGAAAAAACGTTTCTGAAATAATCCTCAGAGATACTGGAGACTTATCAACCCCATTAATTGAAAAAAATGTATTCTCTTGAAATGCTTAGTGACAATTAGCTTCTGATGTACTTTTGGTCAACTTAAAATAACAATAAAAATCATCACATTCTCCTTGTGTTCTGAATACAGCACAGATTTCTGCAGAAGTTGCAGTTGGTGTACAAGTGTTTCAAATGAAAAATCCATGTATGGTGTGTGTTTTTGTCTAACCAGTAACCCCATAAACCACACTGGAGATATCTGCACAAGACACACCATAGACCTGGTACACAAAACCAAAAAAGTCAGTTAAGAGTGCTGTTATTTGCTCTGAGGTGGAGCCTGAGGATTCACTACAACCCCAGCATTCAAGCAGTAGCTGTGGATAATAGTACGATTTTGGACTTTGAGATATGTTGAAAGCACAAAGGCATCTTTTTAGATGCTCCTGAAGAAGATTCACAAATGTTCCTGTAACTCCTAGCAATGATGATGCAGGATTTATGCATTCTAACCTTTTCTATACACTTACAGAAAAATTTCTACATACCTATATACCAAGAAATATATAGAATACATAAGTGTTTCAAAAATAGAGGAAAAGCAAATTGTATGTTGTATATGGCCTATTTCAAAAAGCATTTAGCACTGTAGAGACGAAGATATAAGCATGTCTCTCAGAGTTAAGAGCAGTTTTTCCAAATTCGTGACTTCTGAATCTCATTGCTAACTGTGTTCTATAATACCATCCTACAGCTACTAAGTTCTTCTTGCCAATAGTAACCACAATAGATTCAAAGGAAAACTGTGCTTAATTCCCATCTCCCAAACTGACATATTTTATACACAATATGTCAAAACTCTGCATTTTTCATTAACTTCTGTTCTATCATTAAACAGAAAAGCAACGACACGGTTGGAGAAATTCAGCCATTAATCTCATAATAATTGCTTATAAATGTTCATGCTATACTGACAAGCTGAATGCATCTCATGTAGTTGAGGGTGTCAAGGTAACTTTAAAAAATAAATCTTTATTAAATCACAGCTTTCTTTTCTGACATTATTCAATTTAGGCACGAGCACTGAAACTCACACCTTCATCATCTGCACACTTGATTCAACTTAATTTTATCTGCTTGAATATCAAATGTTTCAATATTCACCTCTATATGCAGGCCCTCCTCCAGCTGTTAACTACTCCAGCCATCCAGGGGACTGCATGTGTTTGCTTCAATCCATTTATTGTCTTTTGCTTGTCTACATTTATCCCTAGACACTAATGTACTCCTGGATATTAGTAGATAACCTCTGTGCAGTGGCAGTTTAATGAAATATCTGGCCATCAAGCTGGATGAATGTTATTTTGAACTTCATATTTTAAGGGCATTCATACAACACTCTCTAATTTAAAGAAAAGTGGAAAGCTGTTACAATCTGCAGGTATTATTAAGATGCTTTGTATGCTTATGGAACCTTAAACAATTACACTTTGGCAGACAGCAAAACTTCTACAAAGTGAAATTTATTATATGCCTTGACAGTTTCAAAAATCAGAGCAATGATTAGGGCTAATGAACACGGAAGACAACTATTTCCCCAACAAGCTTGTTGCACAGTTCAGATGAGGTATGATGCAGTTACAGACATGCAACAGGATCATTTTCATGATGTGGGGTTCTGATAGAAAAATATAAGAACAGAGAGAGACTTTAAAATGACACTAGAAAAGGAAAGAGCACAAAAGCTTTTAATCCAGCCTCTGTGCTGCGGCAATGTTCTATAGGGGAAAAAAAAAAGCCACAAACTTTCTTCATGAAGATAAATTTGATGTAAGCCTAGCACCTCAGTCCTTCAAAAGATGGGAAAACCCTCAAAATATTATTTCTGTTGGGATATTTTGCAATTTTCATATTTTAATGTATGGTATCTTGAATTCCTGACTAGTGTTCAGAGTTTTATTTCTGAATCTTTTATGATACACAGCTTTAAGAGCAAGAGATTCAGAAGGCTGATCAGGGTTCACTACCATCATTGGGGATTTTACAATGACTTCAGTGTACTGGACATCGACTTGTTAGTAAAGCCAGCCTGAGAGTAATTAATCTACACATACCATCAAAAACATTGAACAGATCCACACCATGCACTCCTCTTTACCCTTTCTGGTGTATTCCTGAAAGTTAGCAAAGACCAAGTTAAAAATGCATATGTTGATACCTGAAGCAAAATATTTATCTTGCCTCAGTAGGACAGGCACTTATAGCTGGGATGTCCAAGCTAAAAGGAAGGGCAAACACAAATTACCTTTGTGTACAACAAAAAAAACTCCCACCAGGCCGGGTTAACAATCACTGATGGCACTCTGTTTGGGACTCCTTTTCACCACAAGACTTGTAACTCAAAGCCCATGGTATCCATCACTGATGATAAAATACCCCGTATGGCAAATCCAAAGGGAAAAGCAAGAGAAGGAGATTACTGCATTCACCAGTGAGATGCCTCTAACTCTGCAAGACAATGCATAGCCATGCTATGGAGGATGTAAGAGAACATTCCAGAACTTGTGCAGTGAATAAAATGAAGATACAGTGAGCTGTTGTCCAGACTCTCAAGCAAAACCCGCTTTCACTCTCTCGAGCTTTCTGCTGTTTGCCATTAGATTTTTCATTTCCAAATAACTCTGCAACTAAACAGGTGTAAAAAGTCAAACTCTGCCAAGCTTGGCTGCCCAGGAAGCTGTTGAAACCATGAGGTTCCCATGCAGAACACGGTCTTTGTGACAGCATGAGCTCACTCTGAATAGCTGTTTGTTCAACGATGTGCATGTTAATGAATGCATTGTTCATTGTTATCATAGAATGCTATTCAGGGTTTCACACAAACATTAATAAAGGTATTTTCTACATCTTTTCCACTGCAAATTTAAAAGACTTTCATATTTGCATTATTCTGGTCACTGCTTCTTACCAGCTCTTAGGAAAGTGGTCCTAAGCCAATTCTCAAGCCATTCCTATGTCCTATTTTCATTTTCGGTTTTCAGTATATTAATCAATTCCTACTTCCGTTGTACTCTGAATGCAAAACTCAACCTTGTTTATGCCAAGACTCCTGTCAAATTCCAGCCCCATGCTGCAGTCTAATCTGCCTTCAGATCCATCTTATTTTTCAGCAGTTCTCTTAGAATTAAAAATTATCTTTCTTCTCGCTAAACTTTCTTTTCCTTACCTTTCTTTGAAAGGCTGAGAAACATCATGATAGATGTTTCTGAATAACTTTAACAGTGTTTTTCCCAAAAAACCTTGAGATTTCTGTTTATCCATAAATATTACAGGAACACACACCCAAAATCATCATGGCTTCCTAAAAGACCGAGATTATCTTGAAAAACACCCTATGTCCCGTGAAATTTTGTAGTCCTGAGATTAGACATGACACTGCAGTTACCTAACTCTGTTACTACAATAAAAGGAGCTCTCCTCTAAGTCACCAGGATGATAGTATTTTAACCTTTGCCTAAGGTTTGAGCAAGATGTACATAAACTGTATGCTTAAACAAAAGAATTTCAGAGGCAGTTCTCCCAGAACAGTGATTGGATTTAAAACAGTTGTCACTTAACTGAATACTGAGGACTAGAGCTAGTTGCAATAGTTTCCTCAAGCTCCTCACAGTACAAGAGTGTAAATTTTGGGGTCACTGAAATGCTACAATTTTTTTTTTTGAAAATGCTAAAAGATGTGCAATATTGTTTTTCGTGTTTAGGTATACTGATGTACATGAGTTTTTGTGTAAATTTAAAAAGTCTCAAAACATAAAAAATCTCAATATATAAAATATTCAAGCAAGGAGTAGGTTCTGTTAACTATTCTGTAGGTGTAGGTTGGGGTCCACAAAGGCACTCACTGTTTAGCTCATGCATGTGCCTAGACAACTTTAAAGGTAAGAATTTTCTCAACACCTTCCCGAAACCACTCAGTGTCAGGGCTCTTTTGACATATTTCATAGGATTATTTTCCTTTTAGCAGGGGACTGTATAATTCCCACACACATACATGTGTTGGCTTAGTCAGAAAAGATCTTAAAACCAGTATTTCATAATGGGACATATTGAACTAACAAACAGAAAATGACGAAGCAATCATCTGCTGACCTCTGTTTTTGTTGCCGGGATTTCAGATGGCTTCTGCTTCACAAACAATTTAAATAATAGGACTTTCACTTGATTAAAATCTGTACTGTTTCAACACCAGAAATTACCCATTTCCCACTTAAAAAAAAAAATTCTTCCTGGTTTTAAAATGTATGCATTTTACTTGTCTACTAATCCTACATAAAGCTTGGTATTGTGGAGTTGGCTTATTTCCTTTCAGGAACAGTGCAACTCAGTAAGTTTTTTGTACTGTGAAGAGAAAAAGAATTCCCTTTAGGGGAAAATGATACACTAGTGGAGACCACTGCTTCCCTTCCCAAAACTGTAAATATCTTGTGGACTGTTCAGAGGACTACCAAGGAAATATATGGGGTGATACTCTCCAGCAGAGATCATCGCTCAAGAGAGGCAATTCTATATTGGAATAGAAAATACAGTGCATTGCTGATGTTGAAAACAGCTATGGACAATAGTATTTGGGAAAGAAAATATTGGAAAATAACATTTACAAAATCATGTAACTTTTAGTGCTACACATCAAAGATATCCTCACTCAACAGTAGTTAACATGAGCCTGGTGAACTATTTAGCTATGGTGGTTTAACACCAGCCAGAAATCAAAGTCCAAATAAGCCACCCTCTTCCCCCTGCCCCTTCCAGCAAGACTGGGACTAAGGCAGGTTGAGATGACAATTTACTGAAAGCAAACAGCAATGGAACAAGAAACACACAGTGACAACAGCAGAATCAATACCAAAAGTATACAAAAAGAGGAAGTGCTTTACACACAAAAGGTATTCACCACCTTGACTTAGTGCCACATGGCCGCTGGGACAAAGACAAGGTGGTGGATGCTCCCCTGAGGTTGCACAACATGGCCACCAGGAAAGAGGCAAGATGGCAGTGCTCCCATGGCTAGTGTTGCCTGTTCCCCAGCCTGAAACAATGGAAAACAATGATGGACAAACTCCTGAAAGCTAGATTGTCTGTGTCACGACAACTGCTTTTTTCCAGATCGCTGTGCTTGGCTATGGCCTGCAGTATTCAGCTCACCTCCTTTCCTGGCGTTTCAATTCTGCTGCTTCTCTGTTCCCCCTGTGGCTGCCTCCCCTCAGCTGGTGCTGTGGGACGTGTGCTCTTCCAGGCTTGGGCGCACTGCTGCCTCTTTTCTCAGAGTGGGGTGTGCACCCTGATGGGCTCACGCCCTTTGCCACTTTGTCCTTGTCTTGGGGCTGCATTCATGACCCAACAGTGTTTGCCACCTTCAGAACCATGTTCTCTGAGGACCAGGAAGGCACGGGCAGTGGAGAGAGAGGGCACAATACACAGGGGTTGGTCCCAGCCATCTCTCCAAGGAAGAGAGAGAAACAAACTGCTGGAATTCTGGGGCTGCACTCACCTTATCCCCACCCCACCAGAACCACGGCCCCAGTGATGCCTGAGGATATAGAATATATCCTGGCCACTGGCATGTGGCACTCAGCTTCAACCCCTCTCTGCAACCAGGACATCAGCCTCCATGTCAGAGGCTGGTTTCCTCTTAGGGCCACCATTGGCACTTGGAATACTATTAAAACCTCAGGATGAGAATTCATGAGAAATGCAGAGTGTTAAAGTAATGCACAGACATTAGAGCCAAGAAGATGTGAATTAGGATGGTTGCACATGACAACTGTAATTAGAGAGCAGACATTCTCCATTCCTTTATGGAATTGCAGCAATCATTCAGGTTGGACGGGACTATGGAGGTCAACTAGTCCAATCTGCTCCAAGCAGAGCCAGCATTAAATTCAGAGCAAGTCAACTAGACATAAAATTGTCATTAAACCCTACAAAACATTCAACAATAATAGTTTGACACAATACCTTGAGGTAAGCAAGGAAAAAAAACTTTTTAAGTCATAGAAAAAATTACCAAAATTCTTCTTAAATTATCCTTCACATGCCCAGACAGTTAAAAGGTTTATGTAGTCCAGGCAATTTAAGGGCCGAATAGAAGAGTTAAAAAAGAGTTGTTCTGTTATTTCAAAACAAAACCTTTTCAGCACTTACAATAAGTTCTCCTATGGGTCTTATCTCTTCCATCTTAGTCTGCAGGTTTAATTTCTCTCTCTGTGATTGGTTAAACTGTCCATGTCAGCACTTACATAACCCTGTAGCAATCACAACAAAGTACCTCAACTACAGATGAATGTATCCTCATAAATTCAGTGAGGGATACTGAAATATTGTTATCCACATTTACTGACAGACACCAAGACAAGGACAGATTAACAGATTTGTCCAAGGTCATTCAAGAACTAGGGATGAAGTTATATCTCTTCAATTCCAGTCTAATGCTTACACCCTCGAGCTACTGCTCTTCTTTCTAAAACAAATCTATTGTCTCTGTTTTCCATATATTTGTCTCAATGGCACGCTTATCTTTCTTTCAGTGTGTAACATGCCCTTTTCCTAGCTTCATCACATCTTCCTTACCCTTCAGACAAGGTCATCCTTACTTGTCTTTGTCATTGTTTCAGCTACCAAGAACCCACTCTCCTTTTTCCCTATTTCCCTAACATAATTTTCCTTGCGTATAAGGTTACATTTTATCAGTACATCTCATACACAACCCACTGAATCACCTAGTTAAACATGCCTGGGATATGATCTCAAAGGCTATATCATGTATTGTCATGTCATTTCATTAGTTTGTAATTCAGTAGTGCGTAATCAACTTCCAAGGTGGCCCACACTGTGGTCAAGTCTGAAAAGTCACCACTGCTTCAGGCCTCTAAGCCTGGCTCAAACCATAAATGGGCTTACACTTGGGGTCTGCCCTTATAAACCCCATGAATACAACTGCCTCAAACCACTTGGCTGTGTGAACTCAAGCACACCTGTCAAAAGCTAAACAGGTACAGCCAGGAAAGCCCATACTTTTAGCAGCTTCATTCACCAGATGCCTGGTTTTCTACCTGCTCAGGTGGATTTTGAGTGGATAGGTATTTCCTTTATTTTCAGATCACCACGTCAAAGACTTTTAGGATAACTCCAGCTCATTAAAGGACTACTATTCCTACAGGAGTGTCACACACTCTTACACCTCTTGGCAACCTTCAGCAACATCAGTCAGAAAGAAACACCATGTCATAAAAATCTGACGAGACAAAGCCTACTGATGGGCTCCAAACAGTTTTTCTGAAATTTGCGCTAGAATAATTTGTGCGGAAAATGGCATGTCAACAACAGCTCATAGCCCTTGCCCCCTGAAGATGTACCAACCTAAGCAACAGAAATGCTGCATCAATGAAGAGAAAAATGTACCCTGGGAAAAAACAAGTATCAGGTAACACTAATTTCAGATTTTTTACTGCATTGCACATAGGCACTGTCCTGTTTGTCCACTGTATAACAAAGTTCAGCCTCTGGATAGAAACACAACACTATTGAGAGAGGAAATGAGTCCTGGTAAAAGCAGACAAGAGAAAACAATGCAAATGTGGTGACAGGCAAAACACTTCATGGGACAAAAAACCCCAAACCAAACCCTTTCCCTGAAGCCTCTGATGCTAGCTAAAATATTTTATAGTCTTCTGGACCCCTGCTGCAACAAACCTAACCAAAAAAACCTGTCAAAATAACTTATATGCTGTACACTCTTTCAATACCTTAAGTCTTCCACTTCTAGAACTATGACAAATCCTGCTTAAGAGACATCTGTACAACTATTCCTTCTCAACCAGCAGTCTACAGCATCTTATACTTCCCCAAGAAAGCCATGACTCCTGTGTTCTTTCTAGTCAGTATCTTCAGTTTTTCTGAATTTATCTTTTGCAAAAGTCAGAAGACCTGTAGTTTTTTTAGCTCTTGGTCAGCAACAATTTGTCATAAACCAGTGTGGCTTTTACAACTGGATCTGCTCAGATTTTCAGGTAAGTGAAGAACATGAAGATTATTGATGATTCAGATGAAATTCAGAGGCCTGAGGAAAATGTTTCTGCTCTCTGACAATTGGAATTATTTCCTCTCCTTTTTACTATACATGTAAAATACATTTTCAAGTAGCTTGTCAGTACACACCCAGTGAGCTCAATATTTTGTAATGGGTTTACAATGTAAATAACAGTTAGAACATTTGCAGGAAAGGCCTTCAAATGAAGATTTTCAGAAGAAGGCCATTGACGTATTTCTTGTGTATTAAACTGCTAAACTGCCTCATTTTCATTTTGATCACAATTCTTCACCTGAATTTCGTAATAAAAATTTACCCTTTTCTGTTGCACTTTTTAAAAAATGCTAGGATGCTACTCCTACTCCCCACTTACCAGTCAGAGAGTACTCTCTGCTATATCCAAGCTGTTAAAATATCAATAAAACTGGACAAGAAAAGTTCTGACTGTAGCTGTGCAACTCTTCCTTCAAGTCTGTCTTTAGTTCCTGAAACTCTTACTACACATAATCAAATGAAATCAATGGGATTTGATTTTTAAGTGATAAAAATACTTCTTACTATGAGGCATTCTACTTAAAGCAGAATCAAGTACAGCTAAAATAGTACAAGTACTCAAATTATTGTTCTTTTATACATAATAAGGGCATCAATCTAGGTTTGTTAGAACAGAAGGAATTATTTAGACTTTTATAATTAAGTTATTTTTATAGTTAGAGTCCAGTGCGCATATAAAGATATAAATTTGCAATGGCTGAAAATCAATATAAGTCTTCACACTAGGAAAGCTAAAACCAACACAGTGGATGACTTGGAGGCTAATAAAATAGCAGAAGAAGCAGAAAAAGCAAGCATACTTGTGAAAAGATTGAAACGTATAGCCTTTAAAAATCTTAGAGAGACACCTAGCTTGAAATATGCAAATATCCTGGAGCCCGTAATGAGCTTACTCATGTTTAAAGCTAATCAGGCGTGTTCATTTTGGAGGACTTGGATCAAAAAATAAAAGGGATGCATCATAAAACTTCATTTCTTATTTGGAACTTAATTTGACTAAAAACTTCTTTAAAGCCCCATTCAAGAGCTGAGTAGCAGATCCTGCTCTCATTTCAGTATAACTCAGTATCAAGTTCCTTTAGAAGATGCTTTCAATATGCAAGAAAAAAATAATAGATGACTTCTAGTCTAAAAAAAAAAATGAAACCTGCTTATAAAAACTTCCTAGGCTAAACTGCCTTTTGAAAATCTATCTCAATACTACAAACGGACGATACGGTATACAGCATGGGCAACAACCAGCAAAGCACCTCCAAAGAGATGCAATAGAATGCCTTGAACATCTACTATTACCATAATTTTTGAGGTTTCTGGACAGAAATGCTGCGTGAATTTGGATAAGAATACTATTTTATTGGCTAACTACTCAACTGGCAGTTTATATGCTTCTCTTTAATGTTTTATTTTTATAGAATTCTTATAACTTCTTTAAAATTTAGGTCAGTAATAATAGCGGTAATAGTAGTAGTAATAATAGTGATGATAATAATAATAATAATAATAAGGTTTCCTCATAATAACTAGTTCCTTATGTGCCAATGACAATATTCTTCATTACACTGTTATGAGGTCCATAAAGATGTTTATTACAATCTAGCTTAAGATATCCTGACATCCTGAACACTCATGCAGCTGTCATGATAGCAGTTTTTAGAGCATTATGAACACAGTCTCGACTTTTATAGTATCCTTTACCTTAAGACAAAAGCTCATAGTAATTAATAAGTGGTAAAAAAAAGCCAGAAGCAAGATAATATATCTATATACATGGATTTTTGCACACATCAGTGACATCTGCATGATGGTTTTATAAAAGTCAGATAACTCTGAGGCTTCAGTCACAGGTTTACAAAGAACCAAAACCCACTTAAATAATTGGGTTGTTAAAGCTGTGTAAACATTTTGCTACCTCTGGTTCTTAGATACCGTTTCTTAGATGTTCTTACTGCTTCTTAGATTTTAGAGCACAAAGAACATCAGTAGGTATAGACTTCAGGAAAGCCCAATGAAAACGAAGGAGCTCTTCTTGCCAACTACAATTCATTTCATTTGCTGAGACAGTTATGAGGATAATGGTGGAAGTCTGATCGCGCAGTACATGATGGTGTAAATTTTGGCATATATATATATGCTGAAAGAGACTATTGGCAGAAGTTTGAATAGATGTCTTATGTATACAAAAAAGCATGCCATCACAAACAAAATCTAATAAAACTCATATATCACATAAATTTTTCATGCATTCTTTCTATAATATATTTAACAGGAATACTATTTTGAAAATGGATTAGTTTCTTAGGGAGTTTTAAAACATTTTATAGGAACTGTATTTTATACTCTGTATTTTATACTCTTAAGTAATAAAAACTTAGCATAAGTTCAACACACAAACCTCTGAGAGAGTAAAAAAATAGCAGAAAAACACTTAAACTTATCTGAAAGATACCAGAGTAACTTTTAACTTCTAAAAACTGAATATCTTTCAAGTCCAATGTTTTAGACTTTCCAGAGCTGTCCTGCATTCTTGTAGAAAGCTGTTTTCTTCCCAGTTTTAACATGATTTCTAGCTTTGAAATACAATGTTTTTATTCTGCCAAATAGCATGCATTTTTTCCCTTACCTAAGAAATTTGTGGCCTCCACCTAAGTAGCTATGGGAACAATGAAATAATTTTCTGTTAGATACACCTTAGAATGTCTGAAAAATAGAATAAATTCTGGATGTCTGTTAATGAGCAGTATATAAATGTAAGTTACAGGTTCCTAATAATGGCAATAAAGAATTTTTTCCCCAGCACTCAATTCACTAACAATGCTGAAGTTTAATATATTGCATCATGGTGTGCTGAAGGTAATACTTGAGTGTTTTCGAGAGAAAACTTGATCTCTTAATCTTGAGATCTTTACAAAACTCTTCCAGGTTTTCATGTTATATTTGATGAATTCCCAACATTTGATGGTTTATCATGATTTAAGGCTGCTAATAATTAAACTGCCTCTTCTTATTTCTGTATGTCTAAGATGTTTATTTTTGGGGGGGAATTTTACAATATAGAATCTGCTAATTAATAAGCATCATAATTTATTATGTACATAATATTATACAAATGTATATATATGTTCCCATCTGTTGGCCAAGGTCTGATATTGTATTTAATAAAATCACTATATTTTCCCTACTTTTAATTTTTCCCCTGAAAAAACAGATAAAATATTTTCTCCTGTCCTTTAACAGCCAATCAGTTGTTCTCCACACCATTCAAGTGTGTCAGCCAGTCATAAGAGTATATGCAACAAACGTTTAAAAATCTCATCGAGAAACTACAATCAATAGCCAAACATGCTGCTACTCTTGCCTCTGGGCCTAGGAAACATGCATATCTATTTAAGTGTTTGTGAGGAGAACACAGCCAGAGTTCAATCTGTGAAGGGACAAGGAAGGATGTCTTTGCTTCTCTTGTATTTTGGAGCTTGCTTGAATAACTTACCACAGCATTACGTGGCTTTTGCAGTGCTGTGTTGTATTGATTCCACCCTCTGTGCTCCTACATGACTGCAGGATGGTTCCTGCACCTACACACGAGACAGCTGAAGCAGGGTGGGACCTTTGCAATCACCAAGGACCAAGAGTCGCCAATAGTTCACAGAATCAGAGTTACAATTATTACAATCAATTACATAACCACAACAACAACTAATTAATTAAAATATCAATTCTCTCTTAATGAGAGAGATAAGAGTTGAAATTCATTATGGTCCTATCATTTACATTAAACATTTTTAGCACGTAATTTCTTGAAACAGATTTAGTTCTGATGAAAAATAGACACCCAATATTTCATGTTGATCTGGTGTCTAAAAACATTCCAATCGTGCTTAAGAAATGTGTCATCTTTCTATTCCTTTGTATCTTTTTATTCCACTCAATGACAAAATAATTGAAGTCATTTGTGATTGATGCTCCATTCTTATTACAGTTATTTCTTGGCTGTGAAATTCTTCCTGATCTGCCTTCTCGATCTTCCCTAGAGGTGTGCATGACTTCTCTCTTTCTTTAATTCAAAAACTCCTAACATATGGTTCCCACCAAAGCTTAAAAACTGTCTACTTTTGTAACTGTACTGATCATGACAAAGAGGGAACAGAATGCCAGATTACTTGCCAGACTACACGTCATTTTATTCAAACATTCACAAACAACTTTTCAAGAATTAAAATATATTTGTCATTGTAATTTTTAAAAGTATAATTTATCTCTCTACTCTCTCATTCTTTTCGTTTTCCTGT
Source organism: Rhabdornis inornatus (assembly GCA_013397075.1). Taxonomy (NCBI): domain Eukaryota; kingdom Metazoa; phylum Chordata; class Aves; order Passeriformes; family Rhabdornithidae; genus Rhabdornis; species Rhabdornis inornatus. The sequence continues at coordinate 877,802 of VWZS01007264.1, forward strand.
TAAAATCTGCTGAACCAAAGCTTGAAGGCATCCAGTCTCCTGGGACCTAACAGGCAGTGACTGGCAAGCATATGTATGATAGAAACAGCAAAGGGCTTTGCCTTCCTCTCTGAAGGGTATCACTTCCTTTTTTTAATAAGAGGAAATTTAAAAAAAAATTAGCCTTCCAGAAGTGAGGATCAGAGTGGGAAGAGAGAGCTCAGATGACACTAATGATTAGTGCATTTTCCAGTAGTGTTGAGAGGATAGATAATCTATTTGCTTCTTAATAAACTTAACTCTTCCATTTCATATTTTACTTGGCTTAGTCAAATAATTGATAAATCTCTTATGAAGACTCTGGAAAGGTTTTATACCCATTTTCAAGGTTTGAAGGAGATATAAGCAAGTTTTTGAAAAAAAAATAATACTAACCTTAGATGACAGAAAATGCAGTTAAAATAATTATGATATTTTGAGGATTTGTTAGGTATAAATCTGTTACACGTGTGAAGAACTGCATAAGGTGTTTCACAATGTCTATTTCTACGTTATCCTTACTTTCCTGAAGAGCTACAGTTAGCTTTTTCACAGGGTATACTTTCCAAGTTTAGTTTTCTACGTTCTTTCTCAATCTTTCTATAATATAAGTTACCAATTCACTTTCCCATGTAAAATTTTTCAGGTGTCTCCCAAGGCAAAGCAGGAATTCATAAAACCAAAAATGGCAGTCATAACTGCCTGTTTGACTTACTATTTGCCAGAAAGAATTGTCAGTACAGCTTTTAGCAAAAGAAATACTTTAGTGCTAGTAGCTGCCATGTATACAATCTCTTCTGCACAAGGGAAGCTAACATTCCTTCTTTAGTAATTTGTTAAAGCTCTTTACCAGCACATTTTTTAAATGAACCAGCAACATGCCTTGATGTGCTGCTCATCTGAACTGGCTCCATTTTGAAACTGCGGATAGTAGAACTACTCCTTCTCAATGATACTTCCAGTGGAATCCTGTTCTACAATTACACCTTCTCAGGGTGTCACTCGAAGACATGTGACTCAGCAGCAGGAGGTTACATGTGGCTACAAAGGCTTGAAAAGTGTCTCTGGTATGTATAACTAACATTGGTACTAAAGCGTTGAAAGTGATTTCTACTAGGAGTTTTAGTCACAAAATCCAACTCATTCAAAATTTCTTTTAAAATTATAATCCTGAGAACCAACAACTCCCACAGGTAGCAACACTGCAGATTTCTATCTTAACAGTCTGAATCTTTTCTGGAATATTGTAACGGGACAGAAATCCCAAGAAAATATACATTCCCCATTCATATTCAGGCTACCTCCTCCACCTCCTAGCTTCCACCAACTTAATTCATAGTGCTATTTTTGCCTTCATGTTTGAAAACCCAAAGCACTTAGACAAATTCCAGTTGCTCTGTGTTCTTGTCTACATTCCTGACACATTTCTGCCTCAGAAAATTTGAGGCTTGGTGACTGTCATTTCTCATGCATGAACAGATTGGAAGCTGGGAGAGGGATTCCTGCTTCTTGTGATCATCTTTTTCTACTTTGAATAAATTACACACAGCTCTACACCAGTTAGCATTACCACACCCACAGTAACTTAGAACATATACTTTACTTCAAACCATTTTTTGCAGTTGCAAGAAGTTGCACTTTTCTTGTTTAATGATATAGAATGTTGCAGTTCACTGTGTTGCAGTTCACTACTTTATAGAATATAATAATAGAAAATAATAACTACATGTTTTTTCTGTTTCTGAATGCTTTGATTTAAAACAAGGCCTCTTTGCAAAACATTCTTGTTCGCACTGGAATGATCCTCCCACATTTTAAGAGTGATATAATTGGTTTTCCTATTTTCTTTCTGAGAAAAAGCAAGTGATTTATAAATATTTTCCACTTCACTACACATTGCATAAATCACTGGACTGACCTGTACTTCAGAGCTTTGTCAGCTCAGCCTTGCTGTGGTTTGGGATCTGGCTCCTTTCCCTCAGGTCATTTTTTGGGTTTATCAAGATGGAAGGTCCTGAGCTGTGTTAACTCTGACATTTCTTTCCAACTTTCTTTTGCTGTTTTACAAGAAGTCAGCTCCTGGCACTGTTGTGTGATAGTGTAAAGACTAACAAAAAAGGGCTTCCTTATAATTTTGAAGCAGGCATTTTATTGCAAGAAGCGAACCAGCATTATCCTTTAAGGTATTCCCTCTTTGCACTAACACACAACCCTTCTTGTGCACCTCTTGCTACACATTTCAAGTGGTGCTTACTTCTCTTGGTCGAGGGTGAAGGCAATAAGTCTAGAGCAATCACAAATTGCTCCTATAGGAGAAATTAAACAGGGAGACTTAAATTTTGGAACAGCTTGGGCATTTTTGCAACAACAATTCTCTTATTGAGTCATTTCACATGCATATATTGAGAGGACAAAATGGTTATTTCTCCTTTTGGCTGATGAGTTTATGAGGCATGGGCAAGACTGTATAAAACTGTCAAATTGTTAGGATTAAAAAATCATCTTCTACTGCCACTAGGTATGACAACAAGGAAAGTCCAGGTGGTTGCACACAGGTCTCTCACTGTTTTAACATCTACATCAACTGCACATTCACTTCCAAGCTCTTATTCTGTATTCAGAATCAACCCCTTGTTGAAAGACTACTCTGTTAAATTTCTGGGTTAACAGCTCCTGAATTTAGCTATCCCTTTCCAAAGCAGTATGTTCCCTGCCTAATGATATCTAAAGATCTCTTCGTGCTTGCAACTTAAATAAGCTTGAAATGCTTTTGCCTTTTCCCTCCAGATATAATTTGTAAACTTCCACTTCAAAGTATTGCATCGCTTTAGGTCCTTTGTCTGATATTTTTTTAATTAGTCCTGTCCATCTACCATGAGAAGTCATTGTCTCAGATTCTCCATTCTAGTTTGCTAAATAATGATGGATTTTTACATATGAAACTGAAGTGAACTTAGTTTCCATTCTGCTGCTTTTCTCTTACTGCAATGACTGTTTAGCCTCATGCATTCCCATGGATGCTGTACTCAGGCATGATGATTGCTTGTGTCTGTTTTTACCCTTTTTTTCTTTTTTGGAATCTAATTGTTAATACTGCTATTCCCAAAGATCTTATTCTCACCTTATTTTCCCAGCCTTTCTACTTCAAGACCTATGTTTCATTTATAGATCTCAGATAATTTATCATCCTTTCTCAATTAGTTTCTGCATCTAAAACCTAAGATTCCTGAAAATTAAACATCCCCCTCACAGAGCCTTTAAGCTTTGCCTGGTTTACAAACGTACACGTCATCACCTGACAAAGACCACATAACCTAGGTAATTCATTATAAAATGTTCTGTATTTTGAAAAAAACCCACTTCTAAGTGGAGAGAGAAATTTGCCTAGTGCTTCCAAAGATGTTCCTTCCCCAGCACATTAAACATCTTATGAGCAATTGCTTCAGGCAAGTACAGATCAACACAGAAGAATATGCTACAAACATTCTTAAAAAAGCTAAGTCCGTATAGGCTTCTGTAACGCCTGTTTAGCCCAATTAATATTTCAGTTCATGAGAGGTCTCATTAATTTTAAGCAGGTTACTTGTGCATTTGAATAAACTGTAATAGCAATAAAGGGATATATCTTGCTGTGAACTTGGTAGTGTTCAATTTTTGTATAAGGTTTGCCAAAGGCAAATTTGAAAAGCAAGTTATTTTCAACAGACTTAACCTTGTCTGATAAGAGCTTGAATAGTTACCAAAAACTTGTAAATGTCTGCAAATCATAATCTCTTAAGGAGAAAGACATCAGGTTTTGAAGCCTTACTTTTTCTGCCTACATTTCTGTGATGTGTCATGCAAATAGCCAGACTGCACTTTTCTGTTCCCATGTGTATAAACTGGAATAAAACTATATCCGTCTTGGTTTGAAATTTTGCTATGAGCTTCCTCTACTGCTAGCATGCAAGGGATATAAACATAGCTGATAACAGAGCTGGGAACAATCTTTGCTAGATGTTACCATCCAACCAACCCTGGCCAGTTCCATCATAAGGCATTTCCTTGCAGTGACACAAGCAGAGAAGAAACTCATCACCCTCCTTTTCTCTTTTTCCTGGACATCTCCAGTGTCACAACACAGGGAGAATTGCAATACCCCATTTCCTTTTCAGGATAAATTGAAAATATGAGAGTGAGAGAAGTGAAAAATAAGGATTCAAACCTCTGGTTATTTGACCAATTCAATCTTAATGGAAACCACATCTGCTCTTGAAAACTGTATGCAATATATTTATAGCAGACAGTAAAAATATTATTCCAAAATTCTGTTTCCCTGTGTTATTACAAAATGACAATATTGTTTTTAGCCTACTTCCTTTAACCAGATTGACAGAATTACAGGTTGACATTACTGTGAAATTTTATGATGTATTTTGTTAACTGTGCCAGTTTGATTAGCCTTGATTGACAGCTAGTACCTGCACAGAAAGTTAAATATCTCAGGAAGGAAAGAGTGGTGAAAAGTATCTTGCCTCCTTCATTGGTAACAAGTAATAACAAGAAATATATAGCAACAGTAGTATTATTAATATTACATATAGTATTACAATATTAATCAATGATAAATAAATTTATACATTTAAAATTAAAATACTGGGTTTTTTTATACCAGTACATAATAATACTCATTATTATTAATTTAAATGCTCATTTATATTTGTTCTTACCTCAACCACTCTGTGTTTGGCAAACTTTTTACATGCACACTGAATGAACAAAACAAGTCTGAAAAAAAATGAGATCTTTCATTCTGTATACATTTTGCTCCTGGAAATGTACTACCATGTCTGAGGGACTAAATTTAAAAATCTCAGCACATGCAGTGGATGCATCTGAGCTATCATATCATAATAATGCTTCTTTCCTGCAGCATCCTCATCTGCTATCTAAACAGAAGTTTAGATTCTTTTATACTATAAAATTGGTTGCTCAGATGTCTAGTGAATTCAGCAGAGAAGCTGTGCATTATCCGTCTGGCTTTAGGGTTTGAAAACCCTAAACACTTGAAAATGGGTGCAATTGTAGTTTCTCCACTTGCCTTTAGATGACATTAATTCATATCAAAAGGTGACTGCATCTTATAAGACACAAAAAAACATTTATAGAAACTGCTCTGCATTTTACTTGTACAGAAATAGGGGAATTTAGGAAGGAGTGCAGAGGGAACCTGGATTTTTTTTAATGTGCAAAAAAATCCTTGAAATAACCTCATAGGTGGTGAATGTGTTTGAGGGTTTTTCACTTTAATACTTCAACATCTTTGAAATCAAGGGATGAAGAGTAGGAAGGACCTCCTTTTTCACTGAGTTTGGTACTCTATTTGCACAAATCATCATCTATCTTCTGAAAAGGACTTAAGGTTTTACATCTTTTGTTGTTGGTCTTTTAGGTTCTGTTTCCTTTAGTGGCTGGAAGTTTTTAATTAGATTTCCATCTTAAATTTATTTGTGGCCAGCTAACACCAAACTCTTTCTGAAATTACGTGATCCTCCAACTTAAAGTGTTTTCCAGGGTCCCTGGTATTTAAGTACCCCAGGGAGAGCAATCATATAATCTCCTAGCCTTCTTTTTCTAGTTACATCTAATTTCCATCCACATTTATCAAACTTTCTGCATTTTTCATTCTCTCCAACCCCAGATAAACAAACCATTCTCCTGATAATCCTCAAAGACTTTATCAGTACCTTTAATTTCACTTTGATTACCCTTTTCTTAGCACAGGGGACTCCATGCCCAGCCCAACAGTGAGAGGTCTCCTTGGGAACAGTTGGATGCCTCCACATAAGAATGCCATAACCCTCAATAAAACCTGTCCATGTCTCATTTCCCTCCTGTGCTGAGCATAAATCCACAGTCTTGAGGCAGAGGAAAACCTGGAGCAACATGCACAATTGTCCTTGGTTGGGGGCACTGGTACTGGCCACTAGTACTCAGTATTTCATATAAATTGTATAAATCATTCCTTTCTACAGCTCTGCCACTACCAGTACCATCCAGCCTTAGGATTACATTTGACTGTCTGATACTGCATCACAGTGGTGTCTCTTAGGCTCTTTAAGATCAATTTCTTTATTTCAGTCATTCCTATCTGGTAGAATTCCTAACTCTAAGAGAATTTAGTTCTATTAGTCCCCAGGTGCAGCATTTTACTTTTTGCTATGCAATTTCATTCCATTTCTGCTACTCTGGTTCTCAAAATTATCCAGCCCTGACTGCTTCTTTCTCTTAGTTTTGTCTCGCTGGTCAACATTTTTCAGATCTTGAGAAGTTCCTTAAAATCTTCTCTCCTGTTAGGAAGCTTCCTTTCAGTACCATTGCACTGAGCTTAGTTTCTTACCCACTCCATAATCCAGCAATTCTTATGTTGACACCTATACTTTTTGGTTGAATAAATAATTTTTGAAACAGCAGTGTAGCAAATTAAGCTCCAGAAAGACTATTAATAGTTAGCATTTCTTTCCCCAAAAGAAAGTCAGCTATCTGGTTAGAAAGAAATCAGGTTAATCTTGCGTGATCTGCCTTTTCTATTATTTTTTTTGTTTTTAATGCGAGTTTAATTTCATAATTCTTCAGCCAGGAGAACAAAGTAAAATGTCACGTAATAGACTCTGGTTTTACATTTCTGTATCTTCTCATAAATGACTACGTAACCTTTCTAACTTCCATTTTTAATTAATTAGGTCCATATAGACAAACCCTTTTGGCCTTTGTAATAGCATCTTGAGTTCAAGCATGTTGGAAGGGCAAATCATTTCATGTAATGTTTCAAAAGAAATGCCTCTCTATCCATAGGCTTATAGGAATTGCTTCAAGGGGAAAAATGATGATAAAATAAACAAAGAACACAAAGGCTCCTGTCCCACAGAAATGTTTGGTAATGGTTTTAAACCAAGTAAAAGTAATGCCTGGGATTTGAAGAAAGAAATTTTATTTGACTAAAGATGTTTCATCAAAATATACTGCTAGAAAAATGATTAATTAATTCACTTATCAATATTATTTTTTTAAAAACATCTATCAGGTTTTTGAAACATCTATCAGGTTTTATGAGGACAATTTGAAATGGGAAATTTTTCAAGAATAGAGTTTGTGTTGCAACATTCTTGTCTTTTAACCTACATTACTTATGTCCCTAGCACCATAATTCAATGAATTAGTATAGCTACTCTTGAAATAAAAAGGTGCACATTTGTTTGGAGTTTCTTTAAGAACCCTTTTATTGGTAAATTGCTACTTTACACAATTAGCAACAACATTGAGACCTACCTTCATTTCTTAGTTCAGAATGCAATCCATGCATTTACATCAAAGGAAACATTACTGATGTACTGACAGAAACAGAAAGGATTTTCATTGCAAACTTCCTTTTGCATTACTTAATTTCTAAATAGATATTCAAACATTCTAAGGTGACAATAGCTGATATGTTAGCTGATAATAGCTGATAGTCTCTTTAATTTTCTGTCTTAGTCCTACAACGACAGCCAGAAAGTTGTAAAAAAACTGATCTTAAAAGTCACTGAACAGAAAATTAAGATGGAAGAAAATTATGATTCTAAGGCACATCTAAGTATCCTAATTAGCTTCTGCTGGAGTACCTCACATTCATGGTATAATGGTACATAGGAACATGAATTGATTCCAGAGGGAAGTCTGGTACAGTCAATCAGTCTCTCCACTCATGAGGAGACAACTGCCCTGGTTGAATAAGCCTGTAGACCACTGGGAGCTCATATTCCTTCAGCTATAAAGCCCTTTTGGATGCATGTCCTTATCTCACAATGAAATCTTTAAAAGCTTTCTTCCCTGGCGAGACATACATAGAATATGGATTTCCTTTTGCACTGCAAATTCTGCCTAGAAAAGCAGTACAGACAGCCCTAACTTTGGCACTATTGGGATGGAAGATAACAGAGAAAAAGGACAGCAGTGATGAGAAAACACAACCAGAAATGCATGCTGCCTCAAAAAACCTCACCAGCCTCTATGTGTTTGGAAACGTAGTGTCTATCAACTGTCACTTCCAGGGAGAAGGTAACTAAAAATAGCAACAACTGAACACGTCTGGAATTAAATTCAGAAAATGGACAATACAAATAAAGTTGGCCTATTTTGAAAAAAATAAACATATTTAAAAACTGTGATAGTTGCTGTTCCATTGTGTGGAGAGCAAAGTGAACATTTCTCTTATTTTTCAAAGCATGCAGAGCAGCTTATTTATATGAAATCAGCCTGCCTTGCAACATAGAACCAAACTAAAGTATGTTAGTAGAAAGGCAGAAGAAAATGAAACAAAGGCAAAAGCAAAGCATCCCATCCTGGCATATCCTCCAGGTATTGTGTTTGGTAGATGTGAGATGCAACTTGGCACAAAGGTCACAAAAGTCTCTAAATGCTCGGCCATTCAACCCCAGCTATCTGGGACCACATGTTTAAGTTCATGACCTAAAAGTAGCTAAGAATGTTCAACAGATAACAGAATCTAACCCTAGAAGAACTAGACTGCCTGTGGGGAGGAGAACCACTCATAGCACTGCTCCAGAGAAGACTACACAGCATGATTTTGCACAGAAGCTGATTAATTCAAATATCAATAAGCAGTTGCTTGGTGCTGGCTGTAGAAGCCCTATCATTTGTTGATAGTGTTGGGAAGTATATGGAAATGGAGATCTGAAAAGTCCAAGGAACATGTGCCACATGCAAAACTTTTAGTATCATAAAAAATATGAATGGAAAACTACATGACAGAATGTAGTGGCATAAACAAAACATTTAAACATCACATTAAAAGGCAGGTAACAAAAAGAAATAAAGCAAGGACATTGTTCAGTGAAAGACCAATAATCTTTCCCAGCTTTATTTTTAAAAAATATTCCAAATATTTCAATTATATCAGAACTTACATTCATGAAGCAGCTGTTTAACAGAGAAAGTGCATAACATTCTCCCTGTGAATGTTGGCTTAGATATATTAATATGTGTTCATCATGGCTTTCATACTGTAGTTCAATGGTTTTATGTAATATCCTTTAAAAAGTTCTAGAAAAGTTTTTTCATTACTGATTTTAAGGGCGGAAGGGGGCTGTTTGTTATTTTCTTATAGGCTTGATCTGCACACTATCAAAGGCATGGGAAGAAAAGGTGTTATATTGCTATTTTAGCATTTCATTAACTTATCACATGTATTTGGGTTCATTTACCATTAAGCGTTTCATGAAATTTTTGAGTACAACTCAGACTGCTCTAGATCAAGAACTTAGTTCATGTTTCCTTGTTTAAAACTTACAGTTCTATTTTGATTAGGTCTCTGCTGGCTTCTGTTAAACTGCCATGTTTCTAAGCAGTCAAAAATTTTTGCACTCAAAACTTGTTATTAAGGAGTAACCAGTTAAAAACTTATGACGTACTCTTAGATAATACTGAATTCCCCTCCCTTCCAGTGCCAGATTACTATTCCAGTTACTGGCATTTCTCGTCATGCATCAACAACAATAAACTCAGGCTGAATGAAATTGTTATTTCATTGTGACAGGAGAGAGGAGAGGTGTGCTCTATGCATATGTGTACAGCAGACTGTGGAGATCAAACAGGAAAACATTTGAGATGCAGTCTGTATGTTCCCTTTGCTGACATAAATATTCTCCTGAATGTGCTGTAGATTCTTCTTTTAAAACAGATTTGGTAAATATAGCTGTAAAAATAGACGTATGTTTTTACCAGAAACAATGTAAGGTATATTATCATAGTAATGCTCTTTTTTCTTCAAGATAGGAACTACAGAAATAAACACACATATAGACACCCACACACACACACCAAATCAAAACAGCTACAAAATAAATGCTCAATGCAGTAGGACTGAGAAAACATACTCGCTAGTTAGAGTGAAACATGGTATTGCATAGCTGCATCTCATTCCAAAATAAACATAGAATTGAAATAGAAAACAAAATAAGAATTTTTTTAATATGGCATCTTAGGAGTAAGACACTATGGGAAAGTACTCATAAAAAAGTAGCATTCAAAACTAAATTAAGAAGATAGTTTCTAAAAATTCACTGTGTTTTGTCAATCTCTGGTACCAGTTCATATACAATTGATTACAAGAGAAAACTGTGAGTTCAGTAGAGACTTGATCTGACTACTTAGGCTGAATATAAGACAAGCAGAGCAAAAACTATGTCCACTTACACCCAATTCCAGAGTGACTGAGAGGCCATTCTCAGCAGTGCTGGCTGTAAAGAAGTCCACTTTCTACTGTGATTCTACATCTGTTCATTTGAGTCTGACAATAGTTTGACTAAATTGTCCAGCAGAGTGGTTAGATGTGGAATGCCTGTTTTCGACACCAAAACCAACACTACTGCTGTGCATTTCACTTTAAAGCAAGATGACAAGCTCCAGTGTAATCAGCTCCTCATGCATTAACCCTCATGAAATGCAGCATCTGGAATCCACCAGACCTGGCTCCCAAGTTCCTAGGAGGCCATCACCCTCTGCTGTCCCCCTGGCTCTGGGAAGTGGGGCTGTGGGATAGCAGTGGGGAGAGAGAAGTTGGCATTGCTCCAGCAGATGAGCCTTTGAAGGACCCTTGTGCTATAGCTGGGAGCACAGTCTTGTCTCCACGAGGCCCAAGAGGAGAGTCCTCATTGTCCTGTGCACCTCCAGAAGACAAGAAGAGGCCTCTTCTGTAGTTTTTAAAGGGTCTTTTGTCCTCTTGCTTTAAAGTGAAGTGCACAGCAGTAATGTTGGTTTTGGTTATCAAAAACAGGCATTCCACATCTACCCACTCTGCTGGACAATTTAGTCAAACAGTATTGCCAGATTCAAATTAAGAAATGTGGAATCATAGTAGAAAGTGGACTCCTCTATAGCCAGCACTGCTTAGAATGATTATAAGAGCAATATGAGGCAGAGCAGAACTTTGATTCATTGAACTAGAAAAGCTAACTATGATTTTTCTAGAAAATAATTTTGTAAGTCCCTTAGCATCTGTGTTCCAAGCAAGCTCCAATTGAAAAGGAATATCTCTACTTAGACTGTCTAGGGTTAGGACTGCCTCTTTGAATATCATTTGGAATATTTCAAAGTAGACCCTTTAGGCAGTTTTACAAACTAGTATATCCAAGCTGCCCTTATGGACTCTGACTCAGCTTGTGTTCATAGTTACATTGTCTTTATTCCAAAAAATATTATACCAAGAACTCTGTATAGCAGTGTGTCTTAAGCTCCAGTGACAGACCTGAAAGCATACAGTATTCATACTCCTGACCTGCAACAGACTAACACACTACCAGACTAGTTAGAAGACAATTAGTCCAATTTCACATTTCCTAGCAGCCGAAAAATTTCATGTTATTTTAGTCACAGTGGATGGATGCCAAGTTCACTGGAAACAACCCTGCTGATTTACCCAGTCCATTTTAATACTTTAGAAATACTGTTGAAACATGGCTGTCCTAATTACACAGGGATCAGTGCACAGTGTCCCTCTCACCCAGGATTCTCCCAGAAGGGCTGCAATCACCTGCAATCCCCTTAATTTCACCATGCAATTCCAACTAATTTCATCCTAGTACAGTGCTGTCAGACAACTCCCATGTCTCTGCGGTTTTAATCGATTAGCTCAATGTCTCTATAATGCATCACCAGCTGCCAGGCACAGAACTGGACGCTTTGCAAGCATTTCAGCTAAAAGACAGTTTAATTACTATAGCAGCATCTCAGAGGCATAGGCATAAGGACTTGCAAAGAAATTATTAAAATATTTGGTGTCAACAAACCACTTCATAACTGAGTGAACAATGACAATCAAAAGGTAGAAAATAAGGACAAAACCACATTTTAAATAGTCCATTTTTATGGACTCTAATGTATTCAGGCAAATAGACTACCTCAGGTATTACTTTTTACACTATGCAACTGTGCTTTACAATAATTGTTTTGCTGCAATACAGACATGTGAAAATTGACACTGCTGTCAGTAAATTACAAGAAAGATACCTTCAATTAGAAAATAGTTGAAGTAAGCAAATTAGACAATAAATAGACTGCCTTAAATTAATTAATTACTGAACTAGACTGTAAACTTTGGTCCATTCCTTGAACCACTTCTGTGCATTGCTGATCACACGAGTGCAATAACGGGGTTTTGTGGCCCTCTGTCTGAAGTAAACAAATGCATATGGAAAATCAGACATTTAAATAGCAGCACTGCTAACAGAATCAAGAGTGATGTTGCTGATCAGTGAATGAGACAAATGACCACAGGAATGTAGGGATAATCCTTTCCTCCCCTTCTGTTCAAGGCTAAAGGATACTCAAAAACGACCTAGGAAAACCTTATATCCATTGCACAGGCAGAGACGAGGAAGCCAAACTATACAACAGTCAGATCCAGCAGCTCTGGATCTGTGTTTTTTGTCACAAAACACACAGGCTTCACCAAGACTCAAAGTTTGACTACAAACCATAATAGTATAATTGTATTTAAAGCCTTTTCCAGCTGACATAAATGGTCACTCATTTGCTCAAAGCTCTGCTTCAACATAAGGCTTACAGTAACCTCAGCCTGGATGTATCCTAAAACTGGCTATTGATGAGTTGGCAGGTGCTGGGAAAAAGTTCAAGGTCACATGCTCCACTCTAGTGGGAGATGTCTATATTTGATCTTGGTGACCTCTTCCAGTAGTCTGAAAGGATGGCATTGACAGAAGCTGCATAAAGAGTTGCCCATTCTTTTTTACTACAAGGAAGGTCGCTATGATTTATCACCTTTGTGAAGGGAAGAAAAGAAAGGGATGGAGAAAAGAAAACTTACAGCACTTAAAGTTCTCAGAACCTCAGGGCAACACTGAAATTATAACATTATATAGCATTTAGGCCTTGCATAGTGCCAATGCAGTACATGGAAGCATGTGAGACTAGATGTCATCACATTTCTTAGCTGGCTCATTTGCATAATTTAAAACATGCTGTTTCATTTTATTAACGTTCTTGGTGGATCCTCTGATTTTTCTTGGTGTTATAAAACAATTCTGAGTCACGGGAACATATAAAACCTGGGGTTCTCCCTTTTAAAAGCAGAAAAATCTATTAAACACTTCCACTGCCTAACTTCCATATTTGCTTTGCAACATACTGTCTCACAAGCTCCTATAGAACTGTAGAAATCCCTTTTCTATCACTTAGTGTTCTGCATCCTTTGGCACTCTGTGCTGAAGTGAAATGCACAGACACCTCAGTTTTCACATCTCTTCTGCAAATATGAGTTCACAAGCCTGTTCAGTAACTAAAGCATTCATTCAGTAATCAGCACAGCATAAGGCACAGTTATAAAGTAAATTGTAAGTTAAAAGATATTTTTTAATTAATATGAGTATAATCAATTTAGATTTAACATATTAACCATCTTTAGGACTTTCTTCTAATCTGGACAAGACATAATCCTTCCCTCACATTTAGAATAAGTGTATTTCCGGAGCTTTTTTAAAAAAAGTTAGCAATTAGTACACAGAGTACAGTACTATCTTCTGTCTCTAAGGCATTTAAAGGAATGTACATAGTCATGACTCCAATCTGTTTACAGCATATATTTTAAAAGTAAAGCCCAATAAATAATTTCTCCTATGAAGCGTTCCTTTCTTCATGCAGCAGACAAGAAAGCTAGGGTGCACAGAAGATACTGCAGTTCAGTCAGAAAGGGATGAGCAATATGCAGGAACCAGTGTAAAATACCTCAAAAGAGCCCCATAATGTATTGGGATTGTGTGGCCAGGTTTTTGCAGCAGGGGAAACTACAGGAGTGACTTCTGTGAGAAGCCCCTAGAAACTTTCCCTGTGCCTGATGAAGCCAATGGCAAGCAGCTCCAAGGCAGACCTGCCAGTCGCCAAGGCCAAGCCCTTCAGTGACAGCGTTAGCACCTCTGGGATTACAGAGTTAACAAGAGGAAAGCAGAAGCAAATTGCAGCCAGAGAAGAGGAGTGAGAATACATGAGAGAAATAACTGCACACACCAAGGTCAGTGAAGAAGGAGGGGCAGGAGGTGCTCCAGGCACCAGAGCAGAGATTCCCTGCAGCCTCCAGTGCAGACCATGGTGAGACAGGATGTGCCCCTGCAGCACAAGGGGGTTCATGATGGAACAGAGATCCACCTACAGCCCCTGGAGGAATGCATGCCAGAGCAGTTGGATGTACCCAAAGGAGACTGTGACCCCATGGAAAGCCCATGCTGGAGCAGGCCCTGGGTAGGAGCAGTAGTGCCATGGGGAGAGGAGCCAATGCTGAAGCAGGTTTCCTGGGGGCCCGTGCTCTAGCAGCCTGTACCTGGAGGACTGAACCACGTGGAAAGGACCCATACTGGGGCAGTTTGCAATGAACTGCACCAGATGGGAGGGACCTGCCATAGAAGTTCACAGAAGACTGTCTCCCATGGGAGGGATCCAACAACGGAGCAAGGAAAGAATATGAGGAGTCCTCCCCTTGAGGAGGAGGGAGTGGCAGAGACGACATTTGATAAACTGAATGAAGCTCTCCAATCCCCATCGCCCTGCTTCACTGTGGGTGAGAATGTAAAGAACTGGGTAGTAAAGTCCTGCAAGGAGGAAGGGGATTGGAAGATGTTTTAAAATTTGGTTTTATTTCTCATTTTCCTAATCTGATTTAAAAGGTAATTAATTAAATATTTTCCCAAGCTGAGCCTGTTTTGCCTTTGACAGTAACTGGTGAGTGATCTTTCCCTGTCCTTATGTTGATCCATGACCCTTTCCTTATGATTTCTCTCCCCATGTCCAGCTGAGGAGGGGAATTGGCAGAGTGACTTTGGTGGGCACCTGGCATCCAGCCAAGATCAAACCATCACACATTGTAACACTGCATTAAAAAAAAAAAATAAATAAAATTGTCTTAAATTCACACTTGCTTTGGCTTCTATTCTTCATCAGTACATTACTGGTCAGGTCTCTAACAAATGGATAATTTACATTTCTTAGTATTGACCTACCATCTGCAAGGGCAAGTGCATCAGCACAGGGGCATGGGTTGGTTTGTTCATTCACTTGTTTAAAAGATTTTATTGAGAAACAAAAGTGATCACATTTATTTCAAACTCAGTGATGCAGTAGGAGTTATCAAAGATATATTATCTTACCAACAAACCCCTACTAATATACATCTATTATTTAATCTGTTTTTAGGTGAAGGGTTAATGTGACTCTTGCTACACTGACTTATCTACTTAAAAAGAGGTATCTAATTTCCTTGTCTATTATGGGAAGCACCAGAGGAGGCTTGGGGTTTGGTGTTTCAGAGAGTTTTTTTCAGGGTAATGTGATACATAGAAAAGAGCATATCCTTGTTATTTTTTATGTTCCTTTGTAATGAGTTGAGAACTGTTTCTTATTCATAATGTCTACAAACAAATTTAGCCACTTCACCCTGGAGAATTATCCATTGGATTTTCCAGTGTCTGATTAACAAGTGTCTAGAGACCATTTTTTCCCACGGCTATCAATCTTTTGCTCTACCTTCCTTAATTTTTGACCAAGGCAAATTTAATGACAGCAGTTCTCTTGCCAGGAAGTTCTTATTTTTTGGGAGAAGAGCATAATGCAAAACGATTTAACTTTTTAGCAATTGAGGTTATGCATTCACTTGATTTTCAAAAATCTAGTGGAAGAAAATGCAAACAAACAAAAAGACACCTACCATGCAAACCTAAGCTGGAACACTTATTTCTCATGTGAAAATCTGTCCCCAGATGCTGTGGCTGCATGCATGCACGCTCTTTAAATATGAATTCTAGCTCAGATTCATTTAATACTATTTGACTTCAGAAGAAGGAAAAAGTATTTAATTCATTATCACCCATCCCTGAATTAAATATATGAATGTGAAAATCTCTGTTACTAATTTTAATTGCACTATTCCCTCTCCACAGGAGACTCTTAAATAGGTTTGGTGAAATAGTAGTGAATCACATCAAAGTAGTGGGGTACATTTTATAATATATCTAAATAACTATCCCATTTTCCCAGCATGTTGCTGTGTATTTTAAGTATTAATATTATGACTCCAGTTTAGAAGAATGTAGGTTTATTTTATTCAAATAAATTTTCCTAGTACTGTATGTTAGCACTGTTAAAAATCAGGCTAAATTCTAAGTGGCTATCAAGTAATAAAAGAGAAACATTTACTGCAGAAGCCAACACGAAAATGTGTTTGCCTAGTCATAAAACACTCATGAAAGGAGCTCACAGATGCATCATTTTGATACAATAATGGTCTTTCCCATCTAATCCGACTTTTTTCTTCCTCTTTCAGCTGCAATGCTTATTACCTGAACCTAGAATGTGTTTGCTTGTTTGCTTGTTATGGTTTGTTGCAATTCTATCAGGTTAGACACTAACATTTCTCCACAGATTTGCAGCATTATTATTTCCACATATTGCCAATTCCCACCCAGGAGTGCAACACAGTGTCAGACATCAACACTACCTTTGGCATTGATTTCATAAGAATAAAAAAATCTAGATAACTGAAGAGCTTGATAAATATTCAAAGAGCAAATTTTGAAGAAATAGCCATCATACTGCAAGAAGAGGTGTTTAGAAACGAGATTTTCAAAACATGCCAATATTAAGCATAAAGGCAAGTATTTCTATACTTAAAGATGTTGAGTGCCTGAATAAAGAGAATCTCACACTATAAATAGTCTCAATAGTAGTAACTCACTAGTGTGAAGGAGAATGCAAGACAATCATAGACTACCTTGAGTGGAAAGGGACCCTGAAGTTCATGTAGCTCCAAATTCACCCCCATGACCATGGATGCCACCCACTGCACCAGACTGTCCTGGACCTCATCCAACCTGACCTTGAATATTTCCAGCCACAGAGCATCCACATCTTCTCTGGACAACCTGTTCCAGTGCCTCACAACCCTCAGGGTAAAGGATTTCTTCCTAACATCTTATCTAAACCTCTCCCCTTTAAGTTTAAAACTTTCCCCCTTGTTCTATCACTATCTACCCATACAAAAAGTCCCTCCCCCTCTCTTTTCATGTTCCGAGTTCTGAAAGCAATGGGATCTCCCTGGAGCCTTCTCTTCTCCAGGCTGAACAACTCCAGTTCTCTCAGCCTGCCTTCATAGGAGACTTGCTCAAGTCCTCTGATCATCTCTGTGTCCCTCCTCTGGACCTGCTCTAATATGTCCTCATCTTTCTTGTGCTGGGGGCCCCAGACCTAGCTGCAGTATTTGAGTTAGGGTCTCATGAGGGCAGAGTAGTGGGGGAGAATCACCTCCCTTGATGTGCTGACCAGAACAGAGGTTACAATTCTGTAAGAAGTACTATTCTTGGACCAATAACGAGAAATTTTAGATTGAGGTTGGCATCAAGATTCATTATCTTGGTCTCGATTTTCAATCTTGTTGCAAAATTTCTCTTAAATAAACAATTTTGTATGAAATACTGACATATTTGGTGTTTAAGTTGAACAGCTGTATTGCACCTTGCTGTCTACACAAATAGAAAAACATGTTTTTCCCTAGAAAACTTTAGGCAGAGGAATAAGGTGATGCAAAATTGAATGCTGGAGAAGAAAGAAGATATTGCCAGACAGAGCTAGAATTCTACTCTTTAACAGGTATACTGATGTTACTCCTTCACCACCACTTGCTCACTGCCTATGTTTTGGCCATCGAAGCTGACAGATATTGTTTCACATGTTGCCAATGTCTTAAACACTAGGTAACATGCTACTGTAAAAATTTTAACTTTACATAAACAATACCACAGATTTATATGGTAAATCTGAAGGGATGCAATGGTGACAAAATTCTTATTTAACGGGAATTTCTGGAACAGAAATGAATATTTCATTCATTTTCATTCACTGTCATATATGGCTATAAATACATACTCCAGCAGCCGCTATGAAGTAAGCAATGTAGGTTCTAGAGAAACCCCAACTCTGTTAAACCCCGTAACCACTAGATAGATTTTCCTTCCAGAAAATCTGTTCCTCATTTAAGCAAAATTAAATGGAACTAAAACTGCATAAAGAACAGAAAGCTGTATAAGAGAGCATGCAGTAAGATGATCCCAGTAAAGGAAAAACTATGAATACATCAAGTGTTTGGCAAGCTACTATGCAGATCTGATTTACTGCCATCTTTCATAAACCCCAGATAACCACTGGTAGCACCTGGGTTTCCTCTTCTGGCTTCTATCTTTCATGCTGTAAGAAATAGTCTCTCTCTGCTTATGCTGGCATTATGGTGAACAGATTCCTTTATCCAAGTGCTCAGGCAGCTGAGGGCAGGAGCTGCAGATGAACGGAGCAGGAGACTGAAAAAGGAGGATTAAGGATGGAGCCACACTGCATAGTATAGCAAAGAATGCATGTGGTGAAAAAGTATGAATGCATGTGGTCTAATTACCACATCTCAGAGTTTCATCATATTTGATTAAGCTTATCCTTATGCTGACTCAGCATTTGTTTGGTACAGACATGCTCCCAGGTGAAGGTGTTGAACAGGAAGCTGAGGAGAATGAAGAGACTGGAGCAGAATGGAATCAGAAGAAGCAGCAGAGACAGAAAGAAATTATTTTAATGATTTGAATGAATGTATTACCTCACTTTTTTTGAAACATTACATGGATTTATGTGTAATTTGACAGCTGGCTTCCAACAAAATATAGTGGTACAAAAATTAAATACCTGATTGTAAATGGGGTAGCCTGTGCCAAATACCATTCATACATGTATGCACTGACCACACATACAAAACTTTGTATATTTAAATAGCCTTAATGAGCTTTAAAAAAGGAAAACTTCTCCTTGCCTTTGTGAGTTAAAGTCATTGAAAATACAGACATTGGCTATCTAAGGATTCCTAAAAATGTAAGATTTGATTCATTAAATGCATAATTTTCTTCAGTTCTTGCTAAAAATCATATATGTGTGGGCTAAGAATTACTGTTTTCTTTGAGAGGCATTCTATAGGAAAAAAAATGATTGTTGTAAATCCTGGATCCAAGATGTGTGAAAAAGCAAATCAATCGTATTGTGTCAAAGCAATGGTGGAATTATCCATTCTATTACCCCTCATATCCCTCATTAGCCATCCTTGATGCAGTTTCAGATTTTTTTAAAAAATTATTTAAACTACACAGGGACAAAACCTACAGGACTGAGTGCTCCCACTGCATAAACATACCAGGCAAAATTTAAGAAGTGACAGGTACCAGAAGTGAATGTATACTTCTTTAAAATGATTTGCATTCTGCTCTAGTTAGCTGTCTTATCATCAACATTTTAAAGCTTGCAAACAATAGGTTTATATAATTTATATAGGTAGTTAAACACTACCATATTCCTGATTTAGAATGGAAGACAATACTTTAAGATAGAATTTTAACAAGAGACATGAGCTCAACTCCATGATTTAACAATAATATGTATCCTCAGCTAAAATTGTATAAATAAGCTGGAGTACATGGAAATGCAAGAGAGACTGGGAGAAAAAAAGTGTTAATTATGCTAATGGTACTCTTGTAAATGCAAAAACAGATGGCAGAATGAACAATGGATTACTTTTTTAATCAAGCAATTTCAAATAAATATCTTTGTTCAAAAGCAGTAGGCAACTATAGCATTGCTAGGAAGTGCTAAAAAACCCAATACCTATGGCCTTACCAGTAAACTCACTTCTGATCTTCCTAGTGGATATTCCCAAAACAGAACTAATTTCCTGAAAAGTAGGCTGATCCCAGTGCTGCTCTTAAGCAAAAAATGTGTGATGGTTGGCATTCATGACAGACTACATGTTACTTTTAGAATATATATAGTGGGTATAAGCAACTGAGAGTGTACAAAACCCAAAAGTTTATGCAGGAGACAAAAAGTTCTTTGATTGCATAGGACTAACATTTAAGACATCATTCCACACAATTAATTAAATGACCAAATTGAACTTTAGAATTGTGGTAGAAAATCTCTGTTTTGACCTGCTGCCACATTATAAAAAGCTAATAAAAGCTTTCATCCTCTCATATACTTTTTCACAATGATTAGTCTTAATTAACGGCTTTCATCTGTTGGATATTGCAGGCCATAAACTAAGGACATTTAAATAAGCTAAAATGCGCAACCTGTTTTTTCAGAAACTGAGGTCAAAATATAAGATCCTTATGTTGTAGCTATTACCCCCATTTTATTTTGATAGAAATATAGAGAGAAACAATTGTATTTAATTAGCATCCTTCCAGGTTCTACATTTCAAACATTGCATTTAAGCAAATTTTGGCATTTTATATGCACACAAAATGATGAATGTCACCTGCATACGTAAACTGAATACAGTATGTATTGTATACATGTATGTACAGTATATAATGTATATAGTAGTGTTTCACATTCATATACATGCAACAAATGCACATTAAGATACTGCTTTCATTTTTAAAAACTCCCCCAAAATGCATACATTCCAGATTCATGAAAGGGCTTTATGCCCATATAATTTTCCCACCATATCAGCTAAGTATAATGCAGGATATTAATTGCAAATTTTGCCTTGTTTACATTTATGCAGATATTGCTCTAAAAGAAGGAAAACAAAGCATCCAGACGGCACCCACACTCCTGTATTACCGGACAGCATTGTTTGATTTAGAAGTGCACTGCCCAAGCTGTCAACTAGTCTTCTACAAGCAATCGTTTTCCAAGTGCAGTTCATTTTACAACTGTGAGTTCAAGCCACAGCGAAGGCCAAGGGGCCATCACCTAGAATATTTACCCTCTTACAAATTAAATTAGAAACTATGTCGCTGGTGAAGAAGACTAACATGAATTTCAGCAAAATGTTCTTTTTTGAATTCCACAATATTTGTAGATAATTACTGAAAGATTGACTGATACAAATCTTGAAAGAAATAATTGTAATGAAATACAGCTATCATTTTTGTCTTTAAATTAATCTTTGAAGTATTTAATTTTTAATTTTTACAAAATAAATGGATTATATACCCTAGTGATTTGGGGAGAGTTTATGGCACTTCTGGATCATGAGCTCTTTACTCTGTTTATGTGGCAGAAAATTAAGTGACAGAAAAAGCACCATTTGTAAGGTGAAAAATTAGTTAAATGCTTTGAAGTTAAGATTTAACTGTATATTCTGTAATATAAGAATAAAGTAATATAGATTAATGATGACAAGTCTATGAGAATATTTCATTAACAACTAAGTGGCACAGTTTCCTGAAGTTTTTGGTTCTGTTTCATAACCTTTATATGTCTAAAAGCCATCTCAGAATGATGACGGAAGGAGAATTGGACAATGTAGGATCACCTAACAGTCAGCAACATCTTCACATCGTTGCAAGGCTGGAAAGTACCCAGCTGGCCCAACACACACCATCTCTGATCACTTTGCATCCAGATCTTTCAGGTAGTTTCAAAAGAGGGTCTGCAGTCAAACTGCATGAGATGCAAGTGCACTAGGACTAACTAGAATTTACTTTGTAAATCTTGTCTTCCTATTAAAGTTTAAAGGAATGTGATAATAAAAAGTATTTCTATTACTTTTATCACATATGTGTATATTTCATAATTTGAATTATTAAATAACATACGTTAATAATATTCATTACATATATAATGTTTGGTTTCAACTGAAATCACTTAAGTTGTGTATCCAGAAAATTCCAAGGGAATCAGGTGAAAATATGACCTTTCAGATAATAGCATGCAACTCCATCAATCAGCTTTATCATTTACTGCACTTCAACCCATCTGCATGTGTAATGAATCAGAAGAAAATAAGAAAATGAGTGCAGCTAATTTATCTCTTAGTTATATCTTTTACTTCTATTGAACTCAAGTTCAGACCTGTACAAAAATACAAGATACGGAAGTGAAGCTGAGAAATTTCATCTTGCTTAAAAGTTATTTTTTTAAATGAAAGTCATGGAACTACTTGACAAGTAAAATATATCTAGCTCTTATCTTTGAGTTATCTCAACATAAAAGAAAGTTTGAAGCAAGTAGGGAGGGTTTATCAACAGAATCTTCTCTAGCAACACATAGCTATTAATTTGAACTCTACAGGAAACCTAGCAATTATTTTTAGTGTCAGACGTTCTGAAGTGGAGTTATGAATCAGTACCAAATTTAAGTAATAAAACTTATTCTTATAGTCAGGCACCTCTCTACCAAATAATCAGTGCATTAAGCAAAAAAGAGAAATTTAAAAACTAAGCCATTGTAGTTTTGTATAACACATACAAAACTACCTGTCTGGTGGGAAAACTGGAAGAGTAAAATACTAAATACTCCTCACTGTAAGTTTATCAGGTGATTATCTATTCCATCATTCTTTAAATACTTCTGAAATGCAACTATTTCTATCACGTGCATTATTGAGCAATTGTGCAACAATCTACATAGGCAAGAAAAAGAAACAAGAAACTTTCAAATCAGCATACACCTCCTTAGTAAGATTTTCCAGCAAGTTTCCATGAATTACTTTAGCCCATGACTCTTACTGGATATAAACACCAGCTTTCACCTTCAGAACCACACACCACAGGTTTGTCCTCAGTTCTAAAGTGAAATGCATTTCACTGTCTCATTTCTGTCCTCTGGGAATTATTAAACAACCTTACAAACCCACTGCAAATAACATTTCAGTTTAGCATGATTGGTAGGTCACTTAGGAGAGGCTCTGTACTGCTTTTTAAAACTACATTACTTTTGACACTGAGAAAGGACAGTTTTCATAGGTCAAGCTTCAGATCATTGGTGGCAAGCCTAAAAGCCTACATCAAAGTTATGTGCACTATACCTACCTGTAAGTAAAGAAGAGTTCAGCTTCTAATGCCAGAGTGATAAAGGGAACAACAATATTAGTTTAAATCAATATTTGCTTGGCCTGTTTTCCCAACTAACTTTTATACTTTACAAGTAAATATCGACTTACATCTGAAGATTGACCCAAACCAGTGTGACCTCTCTTCCTCCCCATACTCTTTTGCAACTCTCTATCAGTCTCTCCTTATAACTAACACTTCTTTGTCATATTTTTCCACTTTCCTCTTCCAAACCCTCTGCTTGCCACACTGACCCTATCTCTTCCTGTGTACTTGTGTATTTCTTTCCTTACTCAGTTCTCGCTCTGCATGCTTCCCATACTCAATCCTGTACTTTCCTACTATTTTGAAGTTTATGATCTTCCCATTCTAGATCGAGAGTAGCATCCTTCAATCCCACTTTGCTCTCACCATCTCACAAGATGCTACATTATATGGCAGTTTCTGCTCATTGGGTCTTTAATCCCAATTTCTCCAAACATCTCTGTCTGTGCTCACCAATGACCTCCTCACATCATCAGAGTGCATCTCTAGTGTCATGGGCCTCCACACCCATGGAGATCATAAAATATTATGTGACAATGCCTTCTTACACTGACATATGGATGCTTTAGCCAGGGTACAGTCAAGCGCATGTTATCAATGGCTAACGGATATCATTGTATGCAGTGGCTGAGCAATACTTGCTGTCTTTGAAGATATTATCCATCTACAAAATGGCCACTGAACCTGTGTCCTCAGAAATTAGCAGCACAAGCTCTAACAGAATTTGATTTAAAGAAAGATAAAGAAAAAAGGATCTGATTAATGAATACAGAACACACACAAGACAGAAGGGATGATTCAGCTGCTGTTATTCATTTGTCTTTAGATATATTTTTCTTTTAATTGTGACCAAGGGGCAAGATAAATCAGTTTCCTAGCCAATCAAGGGTTACAGGCAGCAATTAGGACTCTGAGAACAATCTTCAAATATGCAAATGCCAGAAGTGTGCAGTACAGACACTTGTAGAACAGTTGCATAGCTCTAAAATGTTGGAGAATGGACTGAAAATAATCAAAAATAGTTTATATGTAAGAATTCAGGTATGACTGTAGTAAGGTAATGAACTTCTTTGTGATGTAAACCAAGAATTGCTAGCATTTATGGTCTTTAGCAGTAAATAAACCAAGTACATCATAACAATATTAAACCTAGAGAATCTTTGTCATCAACCTTTTGCCTCTTAAACAAAATACAAACCTGAGAAGAGCAAATGCATTATTTTCATTAACTGCTACTCTCACCAAACATTACACTTTATTTCCACACTATATCTTAAATATTAATCAACAAATGATGATATCAAGTAGGTAAATAATGTTTCCTAAAAAGAATGTTCCATATAACTTTCCATTCAAAGTAAAAATAAGCAATACCCAAAAGAGAAAAAACAGAGATTATTATGAGCAGGTCGCTGGCAAATCAGACAGGGGGAGATATTAACTGTAGGATCAATAATTACGTAAATCTTCACTTACAATACCTTTTATTTAAAATTTGATAAATCCCATGAAAACATTTGTTCTTTTGATAAACTTTTTAAAAAGCAAATGGGATTTTTTTTTGCAGTAAGTTTTATCAGAAATTAGTGGGAAGCAATTATTCACAGTCTGCTTTTATTAGGAAATCAAAGGGCTTCTTTCTAAAAAAATAATGATTTTTCAATCTTGAATCATTTTGTGCAAGGAATACTTCTACTTTTCCACTTGTCAATTAGATAGATGCATTTAATCAGTTGGAAAAAATATTTGATTAAGCTTATCTTCCTTCCCATCCTTACAGAAGAGCTGAACAAAATCAGAAATGAGGAAAAACTATCAATAAACAGAAATTCTGTGCTCTAAACCAAAGATGAGAGTTATAAGAAATGTTGAAGAAGCCTTTTAAATTTTTTAATCCTTGCCGAACAGAGTCGAAAAGGTGATAGAGCAATCAAGGCATCTCACAAAAGACTCAGATATGTCAGTTTGAACCACGTTCCAAATTCATGAAACAAGTTGCTTCCACTCAATCCAAGTGCACCAGTAATAGTCAAAGATTATTTGCTTTGAAAATCACTGCATCATTCCCTCATATGCCAGTGACAAATGGAATTGGTCTGTTTTGATTGGTGTGTCAGTTTGTTGACCACTTTTGCTTAGGAAAAACCTTTGACTTTGTAGAGAGATTTTTATTGAAAGATAAAAAAGATATCTGCTGGTAACATAACACATAGCTAGCCTGTGATTTTTGGTCAAACACTACCAAATAAAACTCCTCTCTCTTAGCAGACACATAGAAAATAATTATTATTTAGAGTACAAAAGAAAAACATAGGGTAATGTGAACTCATTACCAAATGGAGGGCAACTCTTGAAACAGAGGGCACAGAGAAGGCAGAGTTACTGAACACTTTATTTACATCACTCCTCACAGACAAGACCAGCCCTCAGGAAGCTCTGACCCGGAAACCAGGGTAAAGGCATGTTGGAAGGATGACTTTCCCTTGGTTTCCTTTTGTTAGAGAATACCTAAGAAAACTCAACATCCACAAGTCCATGGGCCCTGACAGGAAGCACCCACAAGTGCTGAAGGAACTGGTGGACACCATAGTGAAGCTGCTCACAATCAATTTTGAAGGGTTGTAGCAGTCAGGAGAGACACCTGAAAGAAAGCAAATGTCACTTCACTCTTCGAAAATGGCAAAATGGAGGACCCAGGGAACTACCAGCCCGTGAGCCTCACCTCAGTCCCTGGAAAGCTGATGGAGCACCACATTCTGGAGGCCACCTCTACACAGATGGATGCCAAGAAGGTGATTAAGAGTAGACAGCGTGGATTCACTAAAGGTAAATCATGCTTGTACAACCTGATTGACTGCTATGACAAACCAACTACTTGGATGGATGAGGGGAGATCAGTGGATTTTGTCTACTTTGACTTCAGCAGGGCTTCTGACACTGTTTCTCACAACATCCTCACAGGCAAACTCAGGGAGTGAGGGCTGGATGAGTGGACAGTGAGGACTGAGAATTGAATGAATGGCAGATCCCAGAGGGTCATACACAGTGGCACAGGATCCAGTTGGAGGTCTGTCACTACTGCTGTCCCCTGAGGCTCAATACAATACTGGGTCCAGTATTGTTTAACTTATCCATGAATGACCTGGATGAAGGGGAGAGGCCTCCTCAGCAGGTTCACTGATGACAGGAAGCTGGGAGGAGTGGCAGATACCATGGAGGGTGGGCAGAGAAGAACCTTCTGAAATTCAGCAAAGGCAAATGCAGGGTCCTACACCTGGGGAGGAACAGCCCCAGGCACCAGCACAGTCTGGAGGCTGAGCTGCTGCAAAGCAGCTCTGAGGAGAAGGGACTGGGGGTCCTGGTGGACAACAAGGTGTCCATGAGCCTTGGGGCCAAGGAGGCCAGTTGTATCCTGGGGTGCCTTGAGAAGAGCATTGCCAGCAGACCAAGAAAGGTGATCCTACCTCTCTACTCAGCCCTCGTGAGGCCACATCTGGAGTGCTGTGTCCAGTTCTGGGCTCCTCAGAACAAGGGAGGAGTCTCAAAAAGGCACAGCTGAGGGGGGACCTCATCAATGTCTGTCAGTATCTGAAGGCAGGGTGTCAAGAGGATGGAGCCAGGCTCTTCTTGATTGTGCCAAGCAATAGGGTAAGAGGCAATGTACAGAAAATGAAGCACAGGAAGTTCCACCAGAACATGAGGAAGAACTTTACCGTGTGAGGGATCATGCATTGAGACAGACTGACCAGAGAGGTTGTAAGGTCTCCTCACTAGAGATATACAAAACCCACTTGAAAGTTTTGTTTGATAGTGTGTGAGTGCTGTGCATATATCAAGATATATGCAAGAATCAAATTTGAACAGAGCACTGCCAAAAAATAACTGCAGAATATGTAACTAAACAAGGAGTAATCAAAAGAGTCAGTAAACCTCTCTTCATATGAGAAGCATTTTCCAGATTAAGGCCGATGTTCTTTGCCTGAGTGCCTACAATTCTAATGTTCTTCATTTTTCTCATGTAATAAAATTCTCTTATCAGTAAATATTCCTTATTATTATCCCCCCTTTAACCATTCTACTACAAACCCATTCAAAATATGATTATATAATATGAAATACCCCGGAAATATTAGAATGAAGAACCATAAACTAGGAGGGCAGAAGCTACAGTAGCACAAATATTAGGAAGATTATTAGTTGCATAAAATATTAACAGCCATGTCATTTCTATTGCTCATGAAGTTGTTGGTCATAAAGTAAATTGTGATATGTGTTGTGATATCACAACCGATGTGATATGCTACTTTGTACCACAATCCCAGATATTTCCAGGCACAGTAGGAGAAAGGATGGGTCTTTCCCACCTGCTGTTTGCCATCTAGTGCCATGGATTTGCCTACAATTCCCTTGAGAGATGGAGTCATCCGTGTTTTCATTTCTGATCAGTATGGATTTCTATGCCCAAGACTGGGTGCAGGTACTAGTTAAGGCACAGATATGGCACAGATACTACATATCCCCATTCTTATAGAGTTCATTTCCCAAACTGATGATGCTACCACGATATCAAATGAACCCCAAAAAGGAAAGAAATAGTTCAAGTATGTCAAAATATTTAACATTTAACTGGCTGTAAGATGCATAAACATACTGCAAATGTCAATCAATTGTGGCCTAAGAGGACAGAATCCATGTAAAGTATGTTATTTTTCTACCCCAATTAAACTGTGAGTCAGATATAAATCTTTTATCACTAAGCTTCTTACATTTCCAACTTCTTCTCTAATCACCTGCAATTTACTTCAGTTTCAGCTGTGCAGTAAAAAGGGTCAGAGGAAACAATGACAAGATATCACCTTATTTTTCCCTGTCTTCCATATTTAAAAAGCTGAAAACCTACGTTTGAAACAACAACATTCAGTAAGTCTTAAGAACCCAAGACTGTGCAACTCTGAATTTCTATAGAAGATATCAAAGTAGGTGATGAGAAGTTTCTGTATTCACTGGGTTGGCTGGGAGCTTTCTTCACAGTAGCTGGCATGGGGCTGTGATTCGCATTTGTGCTGAAAACAGCGTGGGCAATTCAGGGGCATTTTCATTTATTGCTCAGCACTGCCCACACAGTCAAGGCCTTTTCTCTTTTTCATGCTGCTCCAACAGAAAGGAGGTTGGGGATGTGTAAGAAGTTGGGAGGGGACACAGCTAGGACAGCTGACTCTGACTGACCAAAGGGATATTCCAGAGCATCTGGAATCATGCTCAGCATATAAAGAAGTAGACAGGTGGGAACATTTGGAGTGAAGGTATTTGTCTTCCCAAGTCACTGTTACACTTGCTTTCCTGGAGATGGCTCAACACCTGCCTGCCCATAGGAAGTGGTGAATGAATTCCTTGTTTGGTTTTGCTTGCATGTGTGGATTTTGCTTTCCCCATTAAACTATCTTTATCTCAACCCAGGAGCGGCTGCACAGCATTCAGTTGTTTACTGAGGTTAAACTATGACAAAAGGTTTGCACTGATTTTCTGAAGAATATATTTCTGGAGTTTCTGTCCTGCAGAAAATGGGAATATTACTTCTGGGCTGAGGAGGGAGCAGGGGCTAGAATCAGCAAGAAGTGTCTGGTTTTCCCCATATAGAAGAAAAAAGGGGAAAAAAAGAGAAATTGCTTACGGGAAGAGTCCATTCTTCCAATGTGAAATGATAACAAATGAAACAGAAGAAAATGGTCAAGTTGGATGAAATATTTATGTATACAGCAAATGATAATTCTCATTTTTGCTGTTTCTTCTGATCCTGCAGTACTATTTATTTATAGAATATTGGTATATTCTGGAGAAGAGCAGACATTTCCGTCCACATCACCACTCCAGTTATGACTAATCACTTCCTTGAAAATACATAAAAATAGATAGAGTTACATTTGACGGACAGCTAAAATAAGGTCACATGTGAAGTAAAGTTTAAAAAAAAATTTGGGGTGAGGTTGGGAGGGAATATGATGACATATATTCTGCCAGGCATCTTGTCTGAATATTTTGAAACTCAAGCTGGCTAACATTTCAAACAAAAAATCCCATATCACATGCACTTTATAAAAACTCAAACTTAAGAGGAAAGTAGAGAATTATTTTCACCAGGAAGGGAAGCAATGCATGTAAGGAACAGCTGTAACATTTCACAGATGGCAGGTTTTTCTTCAGTATCCTACATACGTGGATTAAGCCTTGAGAGTGCGACAAAATGGTAGACAGTAATAACAATCCATGCAGATTCTAGCTACAAACATCTGATTGAGCTTCCTTATCCCAGAACTTCCCCTTACCCACAACCCATTATTTTCCCAGGGCCCCAGTTATTTCTAAAACATTTTCAGTTTCCGCAATGCATTTAGTAATGCCATTATTCTGCTTTCATGCTATCTTTTAAAATGTGTACTTAGCTAGCAGATAAACAACTCCAAACTTTTAAACGCTTACATTTTGTTTTATATTAGGCTAGCTTTTTTGAGCCAAAGAATAAAATAAAGGTAAACATACTGAATGCTACTGATAAGAAAGATTGATTACTTCAGATTTCTCTTTGTGTTTACTGACAAAAGGCAGTGTGCAGTAGCATACCAGGTTTATTCTGAGTGAAAAATGAAGCCTAGTTGGTAGATTAACCATCTACAAAATGATTCCTTGCAGAGTACAGTATGGCTCTTTGCACTCTAATATCTTATGCAGCAAATCTGACTAAATTACATCTTTAATAAATCATTTAGTACTTAGCACGTTTTGCTAATTATTTCAAAATACTGTAATCCTACATTATTTATATGTTAATTTTTTTATCCTAGAAGAACAATACTGCACATAGTGGAGTGGTACCTTCAGTAAACAAAACAGCAATATTAAATATATATATCTACCAAGAGAAGCCATAATTATGCAGCAAAGTGATCATTTAGGATTTGGAAAAGGCTAAACATACAATGAGTTCTACTGGGTGCCACTAGATATCCATATACTTCATACAACTGTGGAAAAATAATAAGTCGCAAAAATAAAGCTGCAAAATATGAGAAGAGAGATTTGTAATCACAATCATGCATGAACAATTACATATTTCAAATGTAAAGATCATTCAAATAAATGTAACTGATGGATAATCCTCACAGGGTGCAAGTCAAAGTAAACAGACAGTCCACTTTAGAAAGTGTCTAGTGAATTGATTTAACAAGTTTAATGTGAGCATCAGTGTGGGGCTATTACTGATCGTAAGCTTTACTGATGTTATTTGTTCGCTTGGAAAAATACCGCTCTTTGGAATGAGCACATTAAGGCTAAAATTGCAGAGAAAACTCTATTACAACTTTATTGCTGGCAAATTGGAACCAAACCTTGTCTGTATATCAATTACTTAGAGTTACCACAGAGATAAATCCTTTTTTTTTTTGTATAGGCTCAATCTTGAAGACAGTGATGAGAAAACTCCTTATTATACCCTACCAACATCACTAGGTTTTCTTAGCAATTTCAAGAAATTGTCAATTAAGTTCTTTTTATTAGGTTCCAAAAGCTGTTAAGTCAAACACAAATCTATCATAAGGCTTGTAACAGCATGTTATTTAGGCACATTTCAATGTTACACTCTTTCATTATCCACCTACCCAAACCCTAATCAAAAGTTCCCATAAAGTGAAGGAGTTTTCAGTTCTCCCATCTCAAGGTTCAGATAAATTTAGAACTCTCATTTCTTGCAGCTGGTCATATGAGTAATACCCATTTAAGTGAGAAGAAATATCATTATTTAGATGGTGTTAGACACCAACACAGTTGCTTACAAGATCATTTAAGCAGAAGGACACACTACTGTGTCATTGCACAAAATAGTTAAAGCAATAATATTTATGAATGCTACCAAATATTACTACAAATGAATTGTATTTTTATGGCCCTTGCTGCCTGGTAAGGTTTCCTTTTAGACAAACAGCTACCTCTAAAAATGATAGTTGATAAGGAAAGCTCTTATTCAGATCCCAGAGCTGCAGCACTGAAATGGGCTGTACTCCTTGCTCCCTGAGTTAAGACAAATCAAAGTCTTGGTAGGAATGAAGCTTTCAAGTCTCCAGGAAGAGTAAAGCGCCAGTTATTTCATATAGGAACAGCACAATGAAGAAATAAGCAGGTCTGCTATCAAGACAGCTACTTGTCAGATGTCCCAGCCAGGAATAGAGTACCTGAGAAAAAGTAGAGGGTAAGGAAAAGAAAAGAGACATAATTTTGCTGAAGATCTATGTCTAGTCACTTGATTTCAATATTTCTATGGTGTTCACATTTCAGAATACATGTTACATGAGACTTATATTCTGCACCTGGTGATGCATGATCCAGATTTATTAATAAAGTAATTGTATGGTACTCCGAGTGTCCCACCTTTCAAAAGAAACTGGAAATTATTTTGTAGTCATCTTGTGGGTCCTCACAAACTGATGAACAGGGCTACATTTGTTTGAATGGAAAGAGCAATGTGCTATGAGTGTGACTGTCTTAACATTAAAAATGCAACCTAGATGTGTTACAGCTAGAGTGGCTAAAGACACCTTAAGATAAATTAACATGTTGCAAGAGAGGAAACATAAGTAGATGTGCATGGGAAACAAAGCAGCAGAAAGATTCAAAAGTTACAACATAGTCGTTTGTGCTCAAATATTCATTTTTTTTTTCCTCTTTGCTTCAACAGCTGGCATAATGTACAGACACCCCAATTCATTCTATAGCATCCTGACTACTTGGTCACAGGCTAACGACATTTCAAGAGGAAGAAGGTCAAAGCTATCATTACAGTGGTGACAGCCAATCACAGTGAAAAAAAAGTTTTATTTATTACACTTAATACAAGAAACCTTTACTGTGGAATATAATTGTACTGTCACTACACACCAGAGATTTTTAATCCCCAATCATTTCAACATATTTTACACTTCATTACCTTTTCAGTTAGATATTGCAAGAAAGACTCTCTTGAGTCTACACAAAAGCTTTAAAAATTCTACTGTTTTTTACCCTCATATTTCACTTATAAGAAACAGTGGATGATGAATTCTGATGAAGGAAAATACACATATTCTGCACAAGGTTGGTAAAGAATATAGAGCAAAAAAATAGACATAATATTTTGTTAAAGTTTTAAAAAGATCTAACATTTTGTTTCTGAAGCCATAAAATCATAAAATATCTGGAAGTAAGATGTTCATAAGAACTTGGCTCTGATACTGTGGCACACAGTATAGCATTGTCTTAGCTAAACAAAATGGACTACATATCTCCCCAATAACGCACAGTGCTCTAACAAACAAATACATATATTTCTATATTGTCTCTAGGAGGAGATTACCTCCTATGATTCTCATAAGTTCTAATAAGTGTCACTATGAAAAGGTAAGCTATTGTATCACTGTGGGTTTTATTCCGTAAAAATCTATCACATACGGTCATTTTTTCACATAATATAGCTCCCATGCCATATTCTGTACTGATTGAGTATAATCTAGACTTCATAACAAAAAAAAATATGCTCTTGACATAATGGGGGTTGTCTAGTTAATTATATCATGACATAAAACTACATTTTTCTATTCTTTTGTTTGTTTGTTGCTAAATTGGTAAAGTAGGCACTGAAGTACTAATTCTGGAAAGTACTATACACATGGAAAGAGATCTATTTTGCTCTGAGTTTTATCTTACTTGGGTATTCATTAGTCTCTACTTCAACACAAACGGACCATGCAATATTTTCTTTTTTAAATTAACACACCACAGGACTCTTACAGCAAGGAAACCTCTGACCTCCCTAGATTTCACTAACACATCAACAAGTCTTAAAACATCACTGATTTTCACAAGAGTTTTCAAGCACATATTATTTCTTTTTAGAAACAGCCTGTTTGCATTCTCATAAAATAAAACTACACTTCATCAGTGTCAAAGAAGTAGAAACACAGTTTGTGACATATCAAAATAGTACACTTGAAGAAAGGCAGTGAACAACCAAAATAGAATTTGCCTTTTATCTTTTTTTTTTTAATTTTTTTTCTTCTGAGTTGTGAAATGTATAAATACTGTAAAATTTAAGTAATATGGTCTAAATCATGAGTCTGTCTGAACTGATCTTTATTCTACCAAATTATTTCCTTGGCAAAAAGATACACGGAAAAAAACCCTTTAAATTCTACCAGAAGCAAGAAGATAGTGCCTAGGAAACAAGGGTCAGCAAAGAAAAAATGAGCAACTCTGAATCTGAAATAATTTAGAAAAACTATAAAACAGAATCATGTGAATATAAAAAATAGTAATAAAAAAACTCCAAAATTAGATCTTGTCTACTTTCCACCATATTTACTTCAAGGCTGGTTAAAGCAACATGCTGATATCAGGCAGATGCAACATAATACAAAAATATGTCCTTCACTTTGAAGAATCATTCAGAAATGTTGTTCTTGTAATAACCAGTCACCACACCAAAAAGTATTCTGGAAAAATGCATCAGAGTTTGTTTTGCCAGACAACCTTGGGGTCTTGAGCATCAAAACAAATTAATCCTGCAGTGGAATTCTGACCTGTTGAAAATAACTTGCTATTTTCTTTGGCAGTGGAAGGGCTGGCATTATTTTGACATTGAGTTTTACCACCAGTTTCACTGCATCTGGATTTTACTTGCTGACTGATCATTTACAATGGGAATTTATTTTTGGAGGCCACTCTTTAGGTTTTTTTGAGCTAAAGATACACTGAGAAAAATTTTGGCTATCAGAACACTCTGCATAGATATGAGACCCAGAATAACAACACAAGTTGATGTCTACCAGCAGTTCAATTGAATAATAATTTTTAGTGAAGGTATTTCATATTTATACTGGTGTAAATATGACATAGCTAGAGGAATGTGAGCTCCCCAGCTGGAGTTTTACTAGGATTCATCAACTACAATGGAGGGCTTATCCACTGGAATCTAGCTGGCATGATATAAAACATCAATGACTAAAGCGTCACTACTGGTAAAAATTCAGTTTACTCAACAGACTGATGAGTCAGAAAGTAGCTTAAGGTGAGGAAGCTAAAAGATATTTAAGATTTTGCACTTAACTCTCAAATTCTTTCTACAAGGCCCTCTCTAACGTAAGAGAATAAAAGCATGAAGGAGCAATATACTAAGATGATAAGTGATTTGTCACAAGTAGAAATTTAAGGCAGATTTCTCCCCACATTCAATTCTCAGTTCTCCTTTCAGGGGCAATGATGCTTTGGCAGTAGAGAGAGACCAGATGGAGCCTTTGTTTACCTTTGGTTCACCTGGAGTTTGTTCATCTGAAAGCTGGAAATTTTCACCCACCTATCTATGAACAGAATGGGATCTAGATGAGTAGTTGGACATCCGGTTACTGCGCCTATCAAAGATACAGAAATTTTTTCTGCAAAAGGCAACACTAGCTGAGGCTGACAAGAGATATTCACCCTTTTTTCCCACAGTATATGTAACATCAGTTTTATGATCTTGAAGATTTGCTGGAAACCAGAGCATCTGGCACTGCAAGATGTCACACTTAGAGAGTACAGTGTTCTCACCTGACCAAGGATATAACATAAGTTGAATTGTACCATTCATTTCCACTTCTGTATCTATGTCTTTTTCTCTTGTGCTTCAGGGTTTAATAAATTTTAGAATCCTAGGATTGACATAAAAAGTACATCAGTAGATCATAGTAACTTGATTAACATACTTAACATAAAAATCACCTGTCTATAATTTCCAAAAGGCAAGGTTAATTTAGAAAACTTTCTCATAAATAAACTTTTCTACTGAAATTTTCTTTTTTTTTTTTTAATGACCAGACTAGCTATATGTTCTCTTTTTAGAGAAAGTAGTATCATAGGGGTGTGCAAATAACAGACTATTATATACTAGAGGGATTTGTATGTAAGAACAAAAGAATGTTTAGAAATGTGCAAATTTCTAGAGGCACTGTTATTTTTAGAGCCATGGAAATGTTTCCTCTTTATCAGTTAAGGAATAGACACATTTTCTGAAACTCCTTTGACAAAGAAATAAGTAGATAAGAACTCAACAAAAAAGATTTGGTAGGATTTGGTTAATATATATGAACTCTAAAATTGCTTGGTTAAAATAAGAAACATTTAGAGAATCAGTTTAGTAATAGAAAACTATTTATTAGTTTGTCACATGTTTTATTTTTCCTTTTTTACGTCTTCCTGTTGGTTTCATTCTTCTATGCTTTCACCTATTAGCACTGATTTCAGCCATCCAGCATTATAACAACAGGTGAAAAACAGCAGTGTTTATACTCTGGTAAAAGGCTTGATCATACAAAACTGGTACAAAAGACAGATTCTTAAATATGAGAGGACTGCAAAATTATTTTAATCTTTTACAGAAAATTGTCAGATCAGAAGACAAATGCTAAGAATGGACTTATTTAAAGCTTTAAGACTATTTTCATGTTGAATCAATATGCGTGTCTAGAACCTTGTTTAAGAAAACTATTCACCATGCAAAGTTTTAAGTGCACAATATCAAAGAATAATTTTTGACATTTTGATTCATACATGCTTATAAAGCTCCAAGACAACATGGTTTAATTATAAAACATATTTCTACTGCCTTAGTCATGCCAATTAAATTTGATTGGATACTTTCTTTATTCAACAAGCCCCTTTCATGTCATTTTAATTTACTGTCAAAGCAGCCTGAATATTGGAAACTAAATTATTTACTACAGCCCATAAGCCAATAATGTTCCATTTGTCTCTTACAGAGGGAGACTAGACTAACAAGATTATTAAGGACATTACTTGTTATAGCGAATGTCCTTCACTTTATTTGAGCTTCATGCTGTGCTTTCAGAGATCATACTTCAAAAGAGCTCCATTTCATTCCATCGCAGAACTTCTGATATAAATTATTCTTTACTAGCTTTGTAATACTCTGATCATAGAGAAAGTGGACCTGATCTTGTTGGGTAAAAACAGAATCTTCTTTTCTAAGATAACTACAGAGTTTATTTGTGTTAAACACCTTTGATACGCTCCCTTGTGCCAATAACACAGACCAGGAAGAAATCAGCTAAATTTATCCTACAATGATAATGTCTCAGAGATTTAACTCACAAGGGCTTTGGTTGTCTATGCAATGATTTCAAACCAAATTCTGCAATCTAATGCACATGGTTAAAATCAATCGTGTAAGTTCTTTAAAACGCTGTGTAGAGAATGCAATAAAGATAATGCAGAACAGGCTTCAGGAAACCAACATATCTAGCATTTCACAAAAAGACTTGAAAAATAGATTACAAATTGTCTAAGATATAAGCCTGTCATACAAACTGATAAATTGATAAAGGATTACAAACACAAAGAAAGACAGAAAAGATAATAAGCTGGGGAAGGTAATTCTCGTCCTAATGTTAGATATGCTCTACGTTTTTGTTATGACTGAAGTTCAGCAAGACTCTGAAATAAATTATTAAATCAAAGCAAATGAATTATCTAGTTTAAATCCATGGAACTGTTTACATGACTAAACACAAATCTTTTTCTTAACTCAGATTTGAGATTTGTTACTTGTGATACTGGAAAGTCTTTCAAAAATCAAAAAGTATTCAACTTTAGAAAAAGCAGTTATCATATGGGGGGGAAAATCTCCTTCGAGAACACGGAAAGAAAGGTAGAAGATAAGGTAATTCCTCACAGATATACACAAGAAAAACACTCTGCCTTGTGCAATGCACTGCATGCTGAATTGCAGATACCAGCATTAATGAAGAAAAGACATCACTAGCCCCATTTCTTCTGCGTAAAAGACTGACTATCCTGAACTAAGAAGATACATTTGAAATACTTGTGGAGAAAGAAACAGGAAAATAGCTTGGGATCAGTACTGTAAGTCTTGCCTATTTACTAGCACTGTGAAAACCAGGATTATGTTGGGTTTTCCATTTTTCTCCATTTCAATTGCCTTCTGCTTTTATAAAAAGCTCACATAATACAATATGAAATTTGTGAAAGAGGAAGATGATGACAAAGATACACCTCTCTCCATATTTGTCAAAAAAAGATGGAATAGCCAGATAAACAAATTCTTAAAAATCTGAAATATCTTGGAAACATTCACAAAAATTAGGAACAAGTATAAATTTTTAAATTTAATCTACTAAGAATATATTTTAATCATTATTTCTGTATGCTTAATAGGTTATCCACTCAGGAAACTCATTAGTCAGAAGCTTTTATATAATGTCTGCTTTTTACAAAACAAAACAAAACAAGTTCCTGAATACGCAGAAATAAAAAGTAGGAAAAGACAACAATAATGCTTTATTGACGAAAGCACTTTCTTATGATGGAGGAGGGCATAAGGTGATAATTTAGTGTTCCAGCACAGATTTACTGGATAATGGCCAAATATTTCAAAGCAAACACAGCTGTAATGTTTATGTTAAAAACAACAGGCTAGGGTGGCAGTCAATCAGACATTCTCTATCCTTCAAGCACTGACAATAAATTGTTTCTTTCCATACAACAGAAAGATTGCTAAAGTGTAACATGACAGAAACATTTGAGAAAATGGTGTCATCCTTATAGGAAGGATTTCTTACTTGCTTTTTCAAGTGCCTCTTAAAGGCAATCCCATTCACCAGCATCACTTAATGATTTTAGCAGAACTGGAAATGAAATGGAGAACTATTACTACAAATAATGCTGCTGCAGTTAATGCCCAAATCCATAGGAATGGAGAGAAATTTTAATTCTTTATATCTTCAAGATCATCTTGAATATTTTACAAACCTGAACTGGAACAGTGTATTTTGCACATATAAACAGTGCATGAGAAAAGTTAAAATCTGCTCTGAAAAACTGAGTAGAAACTTGCCTTTCAATGGGGGGACTTTATCAAAGTGAGAATTGTGGAGTTTGATCTCACAAAATTGGATATAGTCTCTTTTCCACAAAATTGGATATATAGTCTCTTTTTATTCTCTGTGGTAACAGGCAACACATCTACTTCATCTGCTGTAGTACAAATGTACTGGGACATACAAAGTCAAAAATTACTCAGTGGTCCACTTGAAAAAAACCAAAAAACTCTTACTGTAATGTTTACACATTGAAATGCGCTAAATGACTCTGCAACACTTAAAATATGCTTTTGTAGAAGTGTTTAAGTAGAGTCCTAAGGCTTCCAGTTTATTTATCAAACCTCAGAAAATTTAATAGAATATACAATCTTGAAAATCCTACAGATTACAGAAAATTATACAGAATTTATATTTTTCATGTTTAGATTCATTACCAATAGTATTAAATCTAGATGTATTTCAAGAATTTGAAAGTTAAAAACACAGTCGGTGTTTTTTATTCGATATATACTGATGCAAGAGAGTCCAATGAGCATTTCTTTCAAGCCTTTGAGAAGTTGGTATATATTAGTTGCTCACACAGGACAAGTATAAATATTTCCCAGACAAGATAAAAATAAGTGAAAATAAAATTGAGAATTTTAAAAAGCCAAAACAAATCCCAACCCTAAATTCAAAGGATAAATCCCATAATGTCTATGTAATTTTCTATGAAACAAGAGCATAAATTCTAATTGTTAGACTGGGTCTTACAATCTGCAAGCCTGATTAATGTTTTAATCCGTTTTTATAAAAATTAATTTTTAAAGAAATATGCTTAGAATGCATTATATTTTCATATTCTGCAGGATTAAGCATAAATACAGCATTAAAAAATCCACTGCACTGAAATATATTTTGTTCCCCTATATAAGGAAAATTAAATTTGTCTACAATATACACATGTGTTTCATTTAGGTACTTTATGCCTGTGTGCATGCATTAATCTACATGTAATATAGCCACGAACAAAAAGTATAAAAGTACACTATAGTCAAATGAGTAATTCTAGATATTCTATCCCTGGGAAAACATATATAAATGTAAGAAATTAATACAGTCGCCACACGTACATATATATATGTGTGTGTGTGTGTGTGTGTGTGTACCCCCAGGATACATATAATAGGAGCTGGAATTCATCTCAGGGAAGTTTTAAATCCAGTCTCCTGGTTTTGATCCCAAACATTTATTTCATTTGGGCCTATGTGATAGGAAACCCTTCCCTTTTTTATATTCATGTATGTTTTTGATAAACATAAAACTAAAATAATTCAATGGTAAATTAGGCTTTGTAAAACTATATAGAAAGATATCCAACAAGTAGTTTCATATCATTTTTCTGGATTTATGTTACAGATGTGTTTGTATTAAAAGACAAAAAGGCTGAATTCTTTAATATTTTAGTATTAAAAAATATGTGCATAAACTAATGTGGGGTTTTTTTGAGATTGAACTTTATACACCATGTTCCATTTTGACTGAAACAGTGAAATAACTAGCATGTTGCCTCTCTGAAGCCGAAAGCAATTTCCTTTTCTAATTTTAGTTATGCAAAGCCTATGGGCATCATCAGCATTTAGTAATTAGTTTTATAATTACTGCTGTTTTGCTCACTGTCATTCAATTTTTCTTACAACATGGTCTGGGATTGAAACATCCCACATCCACAGCTGTGTAAATTGCCATCCATTTATAAGACAAAAAAAGTAACATTCAACATACATCATTATTCAGTCAAGAATGTGTTATTGGTACTTAGGTGATGCTTTGAGTACATAAACTGCACAGTAAAATACAAAGAAAAATATATATAAAACACTTAATAAATGACACCATATGAGACAGGAAATTCTGGAAAATCTAAATTGGAAACAAAAGAATTTCCATTAAATGATATTTCAGATTATTACCGATCTCAATATCTGTTCCAAATGAGGGGGGAAATCTATTTTTGTTAAAAGACATATACTGAGCTGAAAAACAGTTGAATTCAGAGTTCTTAATAGTGTAGTTTGATCGTTATTGATAGGCGAATAGGTAGACTCGTAGCTAACTACGAAATCATCTAACCAAGAATTACCTATCAATACAGTGTCAATACATTTAGATATGATACTCTAAAATATTTGATGCCATTGACCAGTTAATTTTATGAATCCTAAAAATATAAATAGGTTTCAGTATAACATATCTGATTAAACCCAGCAAATTTTCTTAAAGAGGTTATATCACACGAAAATTAGAGATTGACTAGAATTCTTATGTTACTGTTTCAATCATATTATATTTGAAATTTTATACTTTTTAAAGTTGCTAATTTGAAATATTGTATCAATTATGATTTTTAAAGACAAGAAATATAGCAGTCAAATATGAATGAAAAATCTATCTTTTCTCCTTAAAAAAATCCCATAATTTCTTCAGGGAGAGACAAGTACTATATTCTCCAGAACATGTATGGTTTACAAAAAATTATCATGGAGAGAAGAAAGCCCCACAAAGGGTTCTGCCAGTGTCAGTCAGCTACCACGGATGGTAACCTGCTAGAGCAGAGCAGTGCTCTGATGGGAACCATCCTCCCCCAGCACCAGGGTGCACCAGCATGAATGGAACATCAGCAGTGGGACCACTCATGTTTGTCATTCCTTCCTTCCTATCAGAAAGCAGAGTAATAGTCTTTTTAATCTTACCCCCTATCCTTTGTCAAGCTTAGCTAGGAGAAAACAGCTGCTAATAAACATAAAGCTGTTACACACAAAGGAATAGACTGTGCTCAGCCCAATGAAGGGATAGAGCAGATATGCTGCTGCAGAGGAAAAATTTAGGCATATTGATTTCAAGGATTTTGCAGCAGTGTCTGCTATCTTATGTTTTGTGACACAGCTAAAGCTGTACATTTTTTCAAGTGAGAAAATAATTCCAAACATTTTTTGCTACAAAAAAAAAAAAAATCCTGATTTAGAATACTTCTCAGTGAATATATAGCATTCAGTATGACCCAAGTCAGAAAAATTGTTTTCCCAAAGAGCAAAATTTTTAGACCCTTTAACAAACACTGAAAAAACAAAGTAACACTTTGTCTCCAGTTACCTACAAAGTATGAGATGAGATGAGATCCTCCAGTAAAGACTCCGGCAACCACCACAGTGGATACTGAATGCTCCTGCAGAACATACCAACTGCTCTTACCCTAAGGATTAACATCACAGCCCACTTCTCAGCCCATCCCTCAGATCCTTCAGAGCCCACAGATTGCCACAGGGGCCTCTCAGCCTCACTGGTGCTGAGGCAGGTGGCGAGCTGCCACTGCAGGGCTACCAGCCCAGCTGGCCAGGGCACAGCCCAAAGCTCAGTGAGGGCTGCACTCCCCTCCACAGCCCAGCTCACAGCCCCACCAGCTGCACAACCACAGGGTCCCTGAAGGCCATGCAGTGGCAAGCGTGTTTGTCCCCAGGGATGCAGGTCAGCCAGGAAATGTCTGACACAAGCATGAACTGTGCCTTTGAAAGATTGACATCTACACACCATATCAATAACTGGCTTTCATCTTTTCAGAATTTTTTCCTGTTCATTTTGGAGTCTTTGGGATTATTTTCTTTTATTTTTTTTTCCTTTGTCTATGGGCAAATATCATTACCACCTCTATTTCCCTTTGTTCCTTGAAAAAACCCAGAATGCACATAATTTTGAGCAGAAAAAATGATTTCTGCTTTTGAACCTCTGAAAAAATCCAGTTGAGGGACTATCTGGCTATATGTAACTAGATCATTCTTTCAGTGAGAAACAAAAGAAAACAAAAAAGCCCAACCCAGGAATCTAAACAAAAAATCTGTGAAATGAAAATTCACGTACTTGTGCCTCAGAGGTTTTGGCCTTCATTACCAAAACACATAGACCCATATACAAAGCTTTTTCATCTCTGAAATATGCAACAACACTTTTATTGAAGCTGCAGGAAACATACCTGAATAAAACCCAGTTATTTGTCACAGAACTGAAGTATTGTGTGCATTGATACACCATTCAAGCTGGATGAAAAGCATGTCCTACACTATATCTTCCACCTATTTGAACGACATGCTACACAGGATTTAAAAAAAAAGCACAAAATATTCTCTCCGTGTGTCGTGAAGGACAACTATTACTAATGTTGGGAATATCATTACAGAAAAATATATTAGAAGCTGGAGTTACTGATTGACTAGAGTCTATTTAGATGCCTATTTACACACAGGGAGACAATTTTGTGGCAAAAAGCTGAGAGAGGAAGTTGAGCTAACCCTCCTGCACTACAAACATGGAGAGCTGCTTTGGGAATTCTGTCTGAAAATACCCTCTTCACTTCAGATGGATCCAGTAAAACAGTGCAAAGGGGAATAGGCGATTCAATAGTAAAGAAATACTGTCTGACGGATGGAGCAGATAACATAAGTTATTAGCTGTAGCACTCTTTCTTGCTAGCTTTTGAATACACTCTGCAATAACATGTGCAAAGTATTTTGAGAGCTTCAAATTACAATTCTCGTATAAATGTGAAGAAGTAATATTGTACATTCCAGAAACCTCTTCATTCATAAAATATTCCTGACCATATGTCTGTAAACTAATAGCAATCACCAAAATGGCATGAAACATGGCACAAAAAAAGTGTGAAAAATAACACATGACAGAGATCTGATACATCTTCAGGGAGAAAGAAGTTTCAGGGGAAAACACTCCAATGTCAGCAACATTCAGTGGCTATCAGAAATTTATTTCTACTAATTTTGTCACTACAAATTAATCCCAACTATACTGACAGTAAAAGGTTAAAAGGTAAATAAATTAAGATTATTGTCAATCATGACATACAGAAAAAATAATTAATTCAGTAAGTTTATCTATTATTTGCTAGTTGATTAAATGAATGACTGATGACAAGTTCCTTGTTTTCTTTTCCTTCATTTTGTCAGTATAAATGATCAGTATGAAACTAAACAGAGACATTAAATTGAAATTGTTAGAAGCACAAAATATAAAGCAGATGTATCCAGATTATTTCAACTTTCATGTTACTCTAGTGTAACTTAGTAAAATGCATTTATATATATAAAAAGAATTCCATTAATAACAGAAATAAACAGTAACTTGACTTACTTTCCTCTCAAATATTACATACTAATATTCAGGCTTTGCTTTTAAAAATTAGTCTTTTAATAATTTTATAGGGAAATTGTGCAAATGAACGCACTTAACCTATTTATTATAGGATAAATATAAAATTTATCATTGGATAACTCATAGCTAACAGATTGTGCAAAGATGCCAAAGCATTCTTAAAGGCTGACTAATGTTCTAAATAACACAACCCTAGCATATAGCTTTGGGGAAGATATAAGGGAAAATATGGGCACAGTCAATTGAAAAATTGTTCTTTGGGTAATGTGAGATGAGAGAAGAAAGTGAGCTAGAGAGTCAGCGGTCTCTTGTCTG
The DNA here is from genome assembly GCA_013397075.1 of Rhabdornis inornatus. Taxonomy (NCBI): domain Eukaryota; kingdom Metazoa; phylum Chordata; class Aves; order Passeriformes; family Rhabdornithidae; genus Rhabdornis; species Rhabdornis inornatus. Next base: position 921,207 of record VWZS01007264.1, read on the forward strand.
CCCATAAGTGTACACTCAGCATCCTCCCAGCACAGAAATGGTGAATTTGTCTACTACATATGCAAGGATTTTCTTTTCTTACTCACTTCACAAGCAAGACCTAAGTTCTGAAATTACACCAAATTTTTGAGGACAGATGAAATCTCGGGACTCTGAAGTGAGGACTGAAGCACAATTTCCCCTGAGCTGACCAAAAAATTGCTGGCTGGGCTAGAAAAGTTAACTGAATGCAACTGCATTTTTGAAAGTTAAAGGAATTGACCCAGAAGTCTGAGGAGACTGCTTTTATATGGGATTCAAAAGAAAGTAAAATATCTTTCTCCCGGAGTGATTCACAGTGGTAAATGTTTGAGAGCTTGAAACCTTTGTTAGTTACAGAATTTACTGTTGAGAACACAACTGAAGGAAGTCACTAGCAAAATCTGTGGCTTTCTTTGCATTTCTGAAGAAACTACCTGACTCTGAAGTAGCCATTTTTCTTGCTGAAGACATGTCACATCTCTTTTCACTACTTGAAACACTAGAGACAGCTGACCTCAAATCATGCAGACAGTCTGAGTTCACTTAACTCTAATTCTGAACCAGAGGATGAGTGAATTCAGAGAACTTATTTTATTCCTATCTCCATAAAAATTCTGGCTTCGGTTAATATGCTCTCCTGGAAAGTCAGTTACTTTCCCTCAGAGATCCCTAATTTCTGTGCACAGTATTAGGATCGTAGAGGTGACTCTGAGGCAGATTTGGGTTCAAGGGAACCATTTGTGTGTGCTTAGGACGGATCTTCTAAGCTCGCTCAGTTTGGCTGTGCTGTGGTTTCCCTTGTCCAGATACGAAATTGATAACCAACATGACAATGCAAGTTGTCTCAATAAGACAGGTGTCAGACTGGAAGGTATCATAAGGAACTTTTCAGACAACTCTGAATAGATTTTTTTTTCCCCCCAGAAATCTTCTGAAGTCTATGGGTAAGATAATATTGCACTTGTACTACCCTGGCCCATTCAATATCCTAACTGTGAAATCCACTTGCCCCAGAAGACTACTTCCCCAGTCTCACCTTGTGATACCTGTTCTCTATGTTCAGTTCTTTCTATCACAACCTATTCCTACTGAAAGAATTATACAACTGGAAAAAAAGATAAAATTAAGGGTAACCTTCAGTGTTCACAATATCCATGAGAATTCACCTCTTAACATTGTTCAATCCTTATCAGGAGAAGGAATCTAAAACCACATCACAATGAGACAGACATTCAGGTTAATTCCCAAAGTAAAAAACCCACTAAAATGGCATGTCCATATTACATGAAAATGTATATCAAACACTGGGTTAAACCAAAGAATATCATGCTGGAATAGCTATTGCAACTTTTACTTTAGGTTTTTATGATACCATGACAGAAGTATTCTGTTCAGCTGTGGTTTCCTCCATTCTCAAAATATGTTAGAAAATTGGATACGACTCAAGTAAGAGCTACAAGAGTGATTAGACTTCTAAAAGTCATTCCCTATAGTGAAAGACTAAGAAAGCTCAATTTATTTAGTTACTGAAAAGAAGGTTAAGAGGATCACAATACCTACATGTGGAAGAGATTTCTGACAGTAGGCAGCTCATTAATCTAGTGAAAAAGGCATAACAAGATCCAGTGTTTGGATGCTGAAGCTGAAATAAGACTACAAATGAGGCAAACTTTTTTCACAGTGACAGTAATTAACTGTTGGAACAATCTGCCCAAGGATGTAGTTGATTCTTTATCATTTAAATGCTTTACATCAACATTAGATACTTTCCAAAGAGATAAGCCTATGTCTCAAACAGATGGAGAAAATACTGGATGAGGTTCTGTCTCAGGTCTGCAAGAAGTCAGCCTGGATGCTTATCAGAGCTGCTGAACATTGTACCTCAACACAACAGTGCTATGAGTGCTCTGCACTTCCAGGACCAATCATCTCATGGTCATCACATCCACCCTTTGCATGCAGTTCAGTTCAGACTGAACAAATGCTGTCTCCAAAATTCACTTTCCTGTTTGACAGGTAAAATGAGAACCCTCTCAAGGCAGATATGGACATCTTCACAGATCATCAAATGCCCCATTCACTGTCTGGCATCATCGCTGCTGGAGACCAAACTACACCAAAACTGCCAGTAAGTACATAGTGCAAAGCTGTTTGAGCATTGACTTTGCCAGATGCTTCTACCCAAGGAATCTCTCTTGGGCTGACTCCAAGCTAGCGATGAGTGAGTAGACACATAGCAAATGGCATCTCAACATAGCTGCCTGTATGTAAAATACACTTCCTTTGTGTCTAATGAGTTTGTTGGAGAATCAAGAAGCTCCATGAGGATGCTGAACAAATCAACTAAAGCCAAAAGTATGATGAGGTTAGGTGATTTTCCTCTAATTTTCCTCTCAGCTCCTTAGTAGCATTTGTAAAAGAAAACTTGCCCTTTAAATCTTCAGGATAGGGTGTTGGAGCAAAAGAATAAAAGGGAGAAAAAAAAAAAAAGGCCAGAGAGATAGAAGCTACAAAAATCAGGACAAAAAGAAAAAATAACAGCACTGGTACACAAAATAAGCAGAAACAGCTGGCATATAGAGGTAAAGGAAAAATAGTGTTTTAAAAGAGATGACAAAAAAAACATTTATCTTCAGAAGAACAAAATTAAACACCCCATTTATTCACCTCTAGGAAGGGATAGAAAGAGCCATTTAAAATGTAAATAAAAAATAAAAACTATGCACTCGGAATGTTGCAAGAAGGTGGAAGTGCACAGAAAATCAATCACACTTGGACTTGCCATACAGAATACGTGCTACGCTTTTGTAGATTTTTTTAGAATACCTATATTTCTTTTCTTTTGACACTTAAAAGATTGGCAATGGACTACAAAACCTTTAAAAATTACTGAAGGAGGGGGGTTTATTATGAGATACAACTAATTAAGACAATATAACACAGAGATTCAATATAAAATGGATTAGCAATATTCCTCCTATTTGATTTCCTCATTACCTACCCTGACTGCAAATCTTCATGTTATTGTGAAAAATATCTCCTCATAGACATTGGTTACATTTCTAAATGGGTTAAACTCCCTTTCATTAAATACAGCATTCTTGCAAAGGACATGAAGACAGTGTTATTGGTTAAGAACTGGACTCTTGGTCTTAGGACATGGGAAGAGGGCTCTATTCCCTGCTCTAACACACTTCTCATGGGATACTGAAAAGTCACTCTTGGCAAATGTGCCCAGCAGCTGCTTCTTATGATCAGATTACCAAAGTGCTGAAATCTTTTGAAAATCTGGCTATTTATTTTGTTGCTGAATAGGATCAGAGATCTTTTGAAATCTGGCTCCAGTTGGAGTGCTGTGCTTTTTGAAAAGCTAGCCCTAAATCTGTATATGCCTCAATTTCTCTATTAGCATTATCAGCACTGTTCTGCATCAAGAGGATGAGAAACAGCTCACATACACAATAATTCAAATTTGAAAGGGGATATAGACAAGTACAATTGCTCTTATAAATGTAGAAATACAATATGTATTTATAAAAGAAAATAAAAAAGCAATTCCTGACTTTTCCTAACTTTTGCACAAATGGTTTTCCTTAAGATCTACGGTGATGTAGTGTTGACAGTATTATTCTACTTCCTATAGGTGAAGTTTGGGAATTGTCTATATCTATTAAAATGTGAGCAAAGATATTTCTCTGTCTTCCTTTTATGGTTATAAATATGTATTTAACTACTTTACATATGATGAAATAAGACACAGAATTTTGTATTTGCATGTGGTACCATCCCATGCAAAGCAAAGCAAAACCAATTTTTATAGAATACAAGTAGAATGCACAGTGACAACACACACGTTTGTGCAGATGCACTCAGCTAACTCTGTGAGTAAATATTATAGGGAATTATGAGCTCAAGTACTGAAATTAAGGTAAGAATTTTCTGACAGCTCCATTCAGGAGGACAACTGGTGTTTAAGTATTTTCTGAGGTGCTTGCCTTTCTTTCCTTCCATAGTAACAGAAAGTGCAGTGACTAAAACCTTTGAAATTTAAAATAAATATATTCACTTTGGCTTAAAAGCTAGCAAATAAACAGAAAATTATGTTTCTTAAGGGAGCTTGATATTTTAAAACAACACAAGTTCCCCAGCTGTGTAGTGATTCTTCTTTCACTTGTGATCTCTGCTAGATATAGAGGCTTACATGTTCTCTAAATTGTAAACTCTATATGAAGGATGTTCTTTAATTACTGACAGCTAATGAAAACAGTTTTTACTGATCTCTCTAATGTCCTGGGAAAGTCTTTACTATGGATTCATTGTATTCTACTTTATATCCCTGATTGAAATGGGAGACCACAAGAGCATAGGGATTTGGTGGAAACTCGATTTCCTTCCTCTGGCTTCAAAGAGAACAGTTGCAGAAATTAAGCTGCGTTGATATTGTGGTCAAACTTTGGTCAGACTGTGGCTATACTTGCATATTATATTGATATAAAATCACTGCACTTTGGTTTTTAAAACTGCTGGATCTACCGTCAGTATCTAAATCTTGCTCTGCTGATCAGAGGGATCTAATATAACTATTACATGAAAATAAATATTATTATTAAATACATATGCTTCACTTCCAAGGCTCTATTATTTACTCCAAATACTGAGACAGTCACTTTGGAAAATGCAAGTAAATACACAACTGCAAACATATGAGATGGGAAACATAGATTTCCTATTTTAAAAAATTGTTTTTTCTTTCATTTCAGACAAAATATTTTCTTCGAGTCATAAGTTTTTACTTGTAATATAGAGTGATGTAACATTTGGTAAAACAAATATTGTGATAGCCCATTCAGTTACAGTGCTTTATTCCCTCTAGGCACCCTGATCTGTTTTGTTTTGCTTTTTCGGTTTTTTTAAATTATTTGTTTGTGCAGGGGGTTTTCTAGGTTTCTGCTGCATTCATTATCAGTTGGTTAATCTATTTCTTCAGACAGATTTATTTATTAGGCCTGCAATAGATATCTCTCAACAAGATCTAAAAGTGGGATTCATTTGATGGGAGATATATGGGAGAAGTTCAGATGACCCAGAAAACCAATAAGCTCCAGTAATAGAAGACTAAGCTCCATTGAATTTAGCAGGGCTTTATGTATGTCTGTATATCCTCAGCTGAGGAGACTGAGGTAGGAACGCTATACTGAAACTGTTAAATCCAACCACAAGATCCAACTCCTCAACTGCTTTCATTCGCAAAATGGTGCACAATGATATTAAGTTGACTGAGACATGTCCAAAGCACTCTTCACAGCAAAGACACTTTCCTTCTGTTCAGAAAAGGGTGAATAAAAAGACAAATAGAAGTTCCATCAGATATTGCAATCTGCAGATAGCAACAGCCTTTTTTCATTTTACATATCAAAAACTACAGTGGTGATTACTGTTCCTGATTACTACAGGCAAAAAGCAGAACAAGCGCTTTCGGCACACCGGATTCATTGCACATCTGTAATTGGCTAACCCCATCATGTGCATTATTGCAAAAAGTTATGTAGAATGTACATATAATTTAAGATATTCATGCTTCTAAAAAGGACCACCTGGAGCTAACCCATGCAGCATAAAACATGAATGTAAAAATCATATGGAAGCATTTTATTAAGAGCTTCAGAAAAAGAGGATGTTGTGGCACTGACTTTTATACAGAAATTTCTACTAGATGAAAATCCATATCATTATAGTGACATGAAATTAACTTGGTTTTAATTTAAAACTTTTGCCTGTTTTATTTTAGCATCATTGCTAAGGTTGGACCCAAAGCAACCATCAGTACACTCTACTTCTCCTGATATATTTACCTCTCCAAGTCTGAAGCCCATGCCAAAACCCTCTCAGCCAACACCATCAATGTTCTCAACCATGAATTGTAATGACAACACTCACCGCCTTTTAGCAGGAAAGAGGAAAGTATGTTCTCAATTTAGGAGTGAAATTTTATTGACGTGGTAAGGACTACTGTACACAGAAAGACATGCACGTTGAAGGAAGGAAGAATGAAGTGAAAAGTTAAAAACTTTGGAGCTTCTTTTAAATATTAATATTATTCACCAGATTGTTTTCATTACAAATGTTGCATTAAAGATGTAAACATGTAGAGAAAAATTCAGGACTACAAAGAGGAGAGAGTCAGTCTTGGACACCGAACACAAGAGGAAGACATTTTACACATTTGCCGTTTCAGATCTGGACTAAAAAAAACTCAAATGGCGAAGAATAATAAATTGTATTAAAACAACATAATGAATATGCAATATTGACCAAGTCATTGTAACAGCAAAAGAAGAGAAAGGAAGATTAATTGCAATGTAATAGAATGGAAATACAGTAGTTGCTGTGAGCGAGAAGACCGTAAAATCACCTTTTCTGTTTCCTTGCTCTTAAAACACTTACTGTTTGGTTGTTTTCCTATTTAATTGTTAAGTTTCAAGGTGGAATTCTAGGAGTAAACAACTCTTCTAGGGATTGACATCTAACTGACAACATTTTAGAAAAAGTATTAATTTGTTATCAGTGGTAAATGTTTAATGCTTTTCCCATTATTTCGGTTCTACTTCACAAAAACCCAAAATATTTCCAAATCTTTTAACTCCAGTAGCTTAGCATTTAGGACAGCAATGAAAAAATTTAAAAAATAATAGTAGCAGTAGTAGTCATCATAGTAGTATTAATAATAATAACTTCAACAACATCAACAAAAACATTCTTATCAAATAAATTTTAGGCTTGATTTACTAAGCGAGATTGTTGTCTATGATCCAAACATCATTGTAATTTGAAAATTTTATATCAGCATTCAAGCCATGTTTATTTCCAGTTTCTTGATTATCATACCCAGAGTAGTTTCTGTAGAAAAACATATACTCCTTTCTTAATAGTAACTTTCACTTCAAACCACTTTCCAAGATCAATTAATTACAGAGTTAATGCGTTCAACTTGGTTCTGCAATAATATTCTTACAGTATTTTAAAACCATAATTGTTATGAACTAGGATACCAAATGCCTTGCAAATACTTCAGTATACAATGCATATCCTAGTTAACTGGACTTGCAATTTCAGACATTTAAGCTAGGATTGCTTGATAAGAATTACTTTCCATTTATCCATGTTTGTTTAAAAATATAACAATCTTTCTTTTATCCCTTTAGTGCAGGAAATTTCCCAATATTCTGCTTATAATGGTTTGGGGCTGAAATAGCTCAGTACCGTAAACTTCGTATCACCAGCACTTGCAAAGTATGGATTATCCTCAAAATTGTATTGTATTGTAACCTGAACTTGAAAGACTTGTAGAATTGATTCTGCACAAGCAAGCACTTAAATAAACCTTATCAAGCTCTTCTGCCTTTTCTGCATCATTAAAAGTTTTATTATACCTTACTGCTAAAGAGCATAATACTGTTGTCAGAATTATTTAACATAAACCCATTTTTTTCTTGAATTTTTCTAATCCCATTAGATTTTTTTCTTAATGTCTCTACTTGTCTTTGCCAACATTCTCCACCTTGGATATTCCAGTTATCTTGCTATATATTTCCCTTTAATTCCCTAAGCATTCTAGAAATAAACATATCTATTTTTTCAAGTTAATTATTTTACTGTCATTCCAGAAAAGGGCACAGTTTAGAGTTTTCAGGTGCATAGGAAATTATAATTTCATACCTTTTTCTTTAGGGGTTCTTGTCTTAGGGGTGCTAGTTCTAATTTTTATTCTAATTTTTTCCATCAAAATTTTTCCTCACAATCAGTTTCACCCATAAGTTTCCCCCCTAGGCAATTAGTCCTTCAAATGCACTAAGCATATTTGTTCATGCCCTCCTCCATTTGCCAAATTTGAAGTCAACCAGGTCATGACCACTTGTCACCAGACAACCACCAACTCAGTCCCATATTCAATTCAACTTGTCTATGGCAATGAGATTCAAATGGAGCTGCCTCATTTTGGGTCCTGTATCTTTCATACCAGAAAGCCATCAATAATTCTCAAAGAGAACAGTCATGTTTTACCACTGACCTCCTGAAATTTTCAGCACTTGGTTTCTGCTACATTAAAAAAAAAAAATTAATCATCTTTAACTCATGCAATAGGTCGAAGAGTAAGGTACCTCTTCCTGTGGCTGCAGTGCCACATAAACAGGTTTACAATGGATAAACATTAATTTTACAATCAGTGGTTGATACAGATACGCAGTCAGAGCACAGTAGCAGCCTATACATAAATAGGGATCAGATTCTCATAAGAACAATGCCTGCAAGGCAGGGAGAAATAAATTACAGGGCTATCTGAATTCTCCAACACAAGAGCAGAAATTCTGCACAAAAGATCTTTTCATATCAAGGAACACCACCAATTCATCTGCATTATCCTGTTTTCATCTGATTGACTTTTTGACATCAAACTTTGAAAAACAACGTCTTAGGCCAAAAACACTATGGAAGAAAGTAATTCTTTGCCCTTATAGATGGTTTCCCTGAGACAGAATTGTGTGGGGGTTCAGGACAGAAGGCTGGTCTTACTGGAAGGCTTGTGGGTTTTAGCAGGGAAAGGCCTTCACTATCTTGCACTTCTTGCTCAGAAGACAACACTCCATTTAAAATATAAAAGGCTAACAACAGGTAATGTTATTTAAAGTGTTTCCACAATGAGGTCATGCAGAAGAGAATTTATTCATCTCTTAAAAATGCATACATATCTAGCGCAAAAATTATTAGAAAAAGATATTTAAATTAATGAAAGTAATTCCACTTGACATTTGGGATAACAATTACCAGACTTTCCAATTATCATTATTGCTTGTTTTCTTTCCCAGAGAATTCAAAGTGCTGGACTTATTTCCTCAACCCCAAGCCCCGTAGTATGATATGACATCAAGTTCTTTTTCAGCCTAGACTTACATACTTTGTTTATTTTGAGAATTGAACCTTTGAAAAACATCCTAGTTTGAAGGAAAAATGTGCAATTTTGGCTTAAAGTGTAATTTTTCTTCTTGTGTTTATCAATTTTTAAAAATCTCTCTACCAATGCAGACTTGAAGTAACATTGAGTGCTTTATGGCAAGGAACTTTTCAGAGCTGTATTTACTTACATTGAATAGGAACAATTTGGACAAGAAATATTTCAATACACCACAAATACTTCTGAGAGAATCTTATTTCTCCTCCTACTGATATATATTAATTCCAGAATATGAATGTGTAAAACAACCGAATTGCAGAAGAACATGTAACATTGACAGTAGAGATGGCTAAACTAAAAGTGACATTTTTTACACAACCTACCAGTCAGTCAGTACTATTTACTGAAGTCCTTTTTCAATCCCCAGCTACAATCTCTCATTCATCTCTTCTCTTACAGCAGAAGTAAGAGTTTTCTTACTTATGTAGCATAAAATGTAAAGTTTTGGCTTAGAAAAATAAAAATTATAAATCCACTTTTAACTTGACATACCCAAAGTTGTCATACATATTCTAGTTTCCACATGTCATAACAACAGGAAATAAGACTCATGGCCTTGCAAAAACACTTGTTTCTCCAAAGACAGAAATTAGCACCTCACTTCAATTAAAAAAAAAAAGAACTAAAACATAACTATTTCAATGTCATCATGGCAAATTACCTGGACAAGGATTTGAAAAATTAGGCACAGAGTACTGGATTTAATTTCTGTTTCAAAAGAAACAGAAATTGCAAAAGCTGGAAACCTCTATTCAAGTCAAAGGGTCATGAGCCTTCTTTTCATAGTGGCAGTGGTCCTAAGTGAGAGCCAATGTCCCAAAGATTGCCCAAAACCAAAATACACAGCATGACTTTACATCAGCCAAACACATTCAACACACTGAAGAACATCACCGTGCCTCACACTCCTCCTTTCCCTTCCTCTTTACACTACAAAAAAAAAAAAAAGAAAAAAGGAAAAACATGTGGCTTGCCAAAAAGATCCACAATATAGTGGAAAAGAACCTGAAAACTTGCATGATCTTTGAATGCTTTGAAAAACAGTTTGTGTTAAAAGTACAATGAAATTTAAAGTTAATAATTTGAAGGCAATATTCCAAAATACAAAGATCCTCACAAGTTTGATGCTGGAACAGGACTACAGGGCCTAGTATCAGAATGCACATGAGGATTTCACGTTCCATGCCACATAAAGCACCACTTCCTTGCTGAATACACAGTATATACTATGAAAATATTTCTATTTCCTGACAGCTTTCAGAAAACTCACACCCCAGAACTGGAAGAAAGACTTTTGGAAGGATGGAAACAGAGGAGAATAGTACTGTGATTGATAACACATTGTATGTACTATCAATGGCTGAAAATGTTATTCCTATTGACTATAGGTAACATCTTAATTATTTTCTTCCATATGGAATCATACCCTGGTCTTTAAGAACTGTCTTTAAACTAATATACTATGAGTTATGTGTGTATTTGTTTCTCAGGACTGAGATTTCCTACACATAGAAAGCCTTAGCCAATGTACCTAAAGAAAAATGACTGAAGTCTGCCGTATTAGAGGATGGAATTTTTTACATTTTTAGCAAATGTCAAATCATTGGCTATTGCTTTTAATATTAATAAAAGATGTAATGGTTTTTAGATCGCCTCTAAATAAAGATTACTATGAATGGAGAAATGATTTACCAATAGTCACCACAATGAGATTTCTTTAAAGGTTACAATCATCAGTTATTTAGCTGAAACACTGCTGAGAATGCCTGGTCACTTCTTGAATAATGCATAATGTTCATTGCAGATTTGATCTGTATTATAACAATACAGATATTTCTAAAATAATGTAGAAAACTATCTGTTACTTTCCAACTGCTCAAGATATTTCCATGAAGTAATTGACTCTGAAAATATTATATGGAGTTACCTGAGCACTCATTTGCAAGCACCACTTGTAGAGATCACTACACAATAGGCATAAGAAAACAAACTCATCAGCTTTTACAGAATTCTAAGAAAAGCTGTGATAAATACAGGGCAGAGTAAAGGACCTTCCTGAAATACTAAATTAAAATTATTAAATTTCTGTACAGTGCTGGGGGACAAATTTAAAACTAAGCTTTTAAAATGAATGATTAACACAAGCAGGCCAACACATTTGAGGGAAGAAAAAAATAGCATTTGCCTACACGATGTAAGTACTTCTCAAATAATTTCACAAATACCTTTAAGTCTATTCAGAAGATTGCTTGTGCACATATAAAGTATAATGTCTAGTGTTTTATTGTAGGTTTATCATCCATACTTCACATGAACCTACAAGCTATTTATGTGAGCTTGTTTATACATATGAACTTCTTCAAGGGCAGCAGAAAGCAACCTTAATAAATTAAACTGAATTTCTTTTGATGTAATTTCATAAATGTTTGATCAGAATGTGTTAACAGGTTTCTATGTAAGGAGAAGTCATAAAATATACCTCTGCTATACAGTTAAACCTGCTTATGGGGAATTCTTATACAATGAAATACTCTTTCATCAAGCATTGCTTCAATGTACTGACTCATAAATAATACAGTCCTACTTAGAATTAAACTAGCACCCAAACAGGAGGAACAGAAAAGTTAATACCCTTTCCTGAGCCCCCATACCCCTTGCACCTAAAGGAATGAGAGCCATAGCACTAGATGGCTGGAGGGGCTGGGTTGTTATATCAGATAGGGTGAAGAGACATCAAATGTTTACCCAGCTCTTTTTTAGGGACAAACATTAATCTAGATAAGACTGTTGATGCTGTTATCTAAGAATAAGATTTTGTTCTTCCCTCAAATTCTTTTCTTCATTAGAATCTTTGCACAGAAAAGGAAGATTAAGTATTCAGGTATATATTCCAGAAGAGTATAATGAAAAATAGATCCCAGATACTCTGAAAATATACACAGAGATCAGCAGAGCTCAGACTTCCAGTAACACAGGACAGCTTGTAGAAGCAGAGACAGATCATAGATTGTACTTTACATCTACCTTGAAATACTGTTTAATTGCCTGAGAATAAACTCTCATCCTGTAAAAATGGGGAACATTTGCATATTATACCAGAAGCCTAATGAACCATGTTACACTCATGCCCTGGATGATGTAATTATTGCCTTTATTTTTTCTCCATGAGAATTATATATGATACAGCAGATAATATAAAATAAATATATGAAATGATAGAACTACGTCCAGCTACTAAATGCTCAACCTGAAACTGCATCGCTTTTTGCCTTCCATGCCTCTCTCATCCATTAAGAATTTTAACTTTCCTTAAATAATATCACTTCCTTTAAATGGAAGAGCAGGTAAAAGCCCTTTGCACCATCAATACAAGTAACCATTCATGGACAGCTGTGGGCTGATAAACAAGATTCTATTTCTACCTCTTCCCTATACTCCTAAAGGTGGCTTCTCTGTTTGTCTCAAGCTATATACATTCTATCTAGTTTAGTTTAGATTGAGAGTTTATTGTTCGTAAATTGTGGGAAAAACCTGAAGTGCTCAAATCTCATATGCCTCTTCCAAACACGTTTCCTCCAAAATGTGAGGGCAGTAGCTAAAATAAAGGAGTATTCTGTGCTGTCAAGGCCAGGACACCCAGAAATCCCAGGTTTGGTAACCTTGATTTCTGTTACTGCAACTTACACCCTAATTTAAAATACTTACAAAACAGAGATCACACTGATCCAGATGGGTAGCATTAGTTGAAAAAATAATAGATTATCAAAAAAAGTCCACTTTACACAGGTCATTGGAAAGATTATTCGGGAGCAACATGCACACAGCCTCTAGTTTGTAGCAATTCACGTCTAAAACATTGCTTTTGCTCCCCAATGGCTTATTTGAGCATTAAAAGAGAGCATTTAATACTGAAAACAGTCTATTTCATTAATAAATGCCTACTGGCTCGGAAGTCAAAATAATTTCTATAGACATTACAAGAGGATAAATAATATCCTAGTCTCTCAGTTGAAGATTTAAGTATCTGGACATGATGCTTCCAAACTGCAGAAATATGTGATTCTACCTTTAAGGTATAGCCAGAAAATCAATAGATTGAGTTCACAAATCAAGGAATAATGCCATTTTCCTCTCAAGCATATACTTATATAAAATATTAAAACAAAAGCAACACAGTAACAGGTAAATAACTTGAAACAATTTAGTCTACATCACCCAGAAGACTTACAGCTCTTATAGGTTCGTTTTTAAATAAAAAATAATTAAAATAAGAGGTTTATTTCACCTTCACATGGTGTCTTTCTCATGCAGACCTCAGATTTCCACATTTGAATCCCTTTAAAGGATTTGATATGCAGGGAAAGAAGAAAGGATGAAGGTAAAAATTTCAATTTAGAGGTTACTAAAGGCTGCCATATTGTATAGTACACAATAATATTTACTCCATACCTTTTACTGATGTATTTGGTGGAGGTCCTTCCATCCTCAAGTTCCATGGAGGATCACCTTGATTAGCGAAGTCCCTCATTTTCAGATAGCTAATTGTAAGTCGGATGATGGATGCCTTGTCAAGCTGGCTGGTAATGGCTGCAGGCAGTGGCAACAACTTTGCCAACTCATAGAATTCAAAATTCTCCTTTCCTCGGCGAGAGCGAGCAGCATCTCGGGACTTTTCCTTCCTCAAAGCTTGTAAACTGAAATAAAATAAAGTAGGACATTCATCAATATTAGTGTACTGTCATATTTAACCAATTTACTTTTTCACTGCTGGTCTTCTTTTCAAATTGCCACATTTTCAAAATGCTGTTGCACATGGATCTACTGAGTTCAGGATATATAAAATGGTACTCCATGCTTGAATGATTAAAACTAACAATAATATTTGAGTTTCAGGGGTAGCCAACACATTATGTAACTACTCAACTCACTTTAGCCACTTCCTTTTTAGCCTGCCTTTCCTTTGTCTGCTGTCAGTCTCAAGAAAAAAATCCCAAGACTACTGTGGTACATTTGAGGTTTATCTGCCTAGGTACCACTGCTTCTCCTGACTAACTGTAAGCCAATTTTGCCTTCATTTTTGTCAAATTCTGACTTTTGGGGGAAGGTTAAAAGCAGATGATTTAAGTGTTTGTCACATCTGACAGGGGCTGCAGCGCAGCCAAGATGACTAAACAGGTTGTACACTAACTGCTGAGACACAGAAGTTTAAGTCTGGTGTAATAATGCAAAACTTCCTGTATTTCATGAAGCTGTTCTTTAGGAGCTGTTCAACTGTCTTTGCAGTGGAAGCAGTAACCTTTGTCAGTGGGGTGAGAAAGCTGTTAATACAGCTATGCGATTCACATTTCTGATTGGAATTCACTACCACAAACATGGCACACTGACAACTTTTTGATCAGAAAGGACCTTCTGCTTTACATTGAGATGTTGGAAATGCAAAGACATTCATTTAGCCCTATTGCATCAATGTATAATTGCTACCACCAATACAGAACACACAAAGATAACTCAGATTTTAATCCTGCTCTATTTGTTTAATTGGTGTAAAATTCCTGAATGCAGTGGAATGACAGTGGTTAACACTTGGGAGCTTTTCTCTTTTATTTACACAGAGCAGTGTTCAACTTAGGATATTATAGCCTTCACAATACATCTGCCTTGATGGATACAGGTTGGTGCTGATGCTGAGGCTCAGCATCATGAACCTGAGAGCTCTATTTACCTGTTTTTCTAATTTGGGAATAAAATGCGGAGTTTCTCTTTTTCAAATATTCACCTGCACTTCTGTAGCTATCTCTGCCACTTCAGACTTGGAAGGGCTTAGGCCGTTAACACACAAGTGAAATCCCTTCATATGGTTAACATCTTACATTCTCTACCCAATTCTATACCAACAGCAGTTAGATTTAAAAAGACAGCCTGGCTCAGAAATATGAATGGTGAGATAAAGATACAGCAGGAACCAGCACATCCTTACCCACAGGTAAAGATACAGAATCCTACTAAATTATACAGTAAAGTACATACTTGGTTTTATAAACTCTATATGGAATGCTAGTATGTTGATTTGTAAATTATATTCTAGGGAAAAAGTACCTGAAAAATAAGTTTTCACAATGCTTATTCTAGATGTATCTCTCTTAAATTTCAAATTTTAGATACCTACCATCAAGGATGTGGAAAATCCCTCAAAAGGTGCATTAAATATAACAGATAAAAGTACTTGATGTATACACAGGCATATGGAAGCTATAACTCTGTGAGGTATGAACTGTCCAATGAATTCCAAGGAAGTAATATGCCCTCTACAAATTAAATATATACAACAGCAACATGAGGAATTGTGCAGGCAAATGTCTCTGCACAATTGCTTCCAAGCGAAAGATCAATTTCATGGCACAAGACATGGCCTTTTCTGCCTGTCACCACCTTTTTTTTTCCTAGAAGCCAAGCCTGAGAATTCAAATCCCCAAATTAAGTTGGCAGAAGAATTGAGATTATAGATCTGTTCTGAAAGCCTGCACCGAGGTTCACACCTTCTTTCCAACACACTTAATTATACCCCTACTTAAGATGGAAGATTTTTAAAGATCCCTAGTAAAAAAAAAATCAGAAAAATTACAGAGCTCAGCAACTTCTGAAACTGAAAAATGTTACAAATTGAATAGTGATAGAATATTCCTTAGAAACACCAAAGTCTAAATCCACAGTTTACAAATCCTGTAGAGGCTTCAGGAGATTGCTGAAAGTGAATAATATACTGGAAAGTAAACTTATGTAAAACATTACTGGATCAGTAACAGTTTGCAATGGAAGTCAGTTAAGCTGAAAAGTGAGGCTACCTGTGTCAGCAAACAGAATTATTTGAAAGCCACCTATGGTTATTCAGACAAAACTGTTGTATGGTTGTACAACAAAAAAAGTAGAAGGGATGGGGAGCAGACATGATAAACAAAAGAAACTCTTGAGAAATAGTATTGAGGATAACTCACTTTTTCTCCCAGCCATTTGTTATATTGTCATTTGTGGAAGCTTCATGGGGTGAATCAAGTCAAGGAATTTGTAACTTGGAGCACTCTTCTCTCGGCATCAGTGCCATTAAGCTAAATTAAGAAAGAGTGTCTGCTTATATGTGCACACAAGTCCTAATTTCTACTCTATATAATTCCACTAGGGAAATACACTGTACTGTTGGACACTGCAGTTATGCTGATAAAATGGGTCCTTAATTTGGGAGCAGTGATTTCCTCAGCAGGATGCAAGAATTCATTAGATATTACCTAAACATGGCTGTTAATCCTCACTGGCACCTGGGATTCTGATAGGCAACATCAGCTTCACTGTCAGATGCTCTTAATAAAGCAAAGTACTGGCACTAATAATCCCAAGAGGATGCTAGAAAAGAGGAGTATGAAGTTCCCAACAGAAAGCAGTGATGCTGACACAGGGCCAAAATTCATCCTGGTTCCTGTCACATGATACCTGGGACTAGAGGCGGTTCTTGGAACATAAGTGAATTTGTTAATTATCAGGCTGCAAAAACTTTGAAATACACAGACTCTTCTGCTAATAAGAAAAATGAAAGTGTGAGAAACTATACACATGTTTACCAAGTGGCTGTCAAAAATGGTCAGAAAGCACCAAGAAAGCAACATCACATTTTTAAGAGCTCTCAAATGACAGAGAAGATCCTCAGCAGTCAAGCAAATCTACATATAATATCCACAGTACCAACAAGAGAGTAAGAGTGGGAAATATACCCAAGGGATATAAATATTGCTCCCTCTTTGCCTCCTGTGGAGAAGGGGTAAAAGCTAAGACAATTGGATCAGGGTGCATCACTGTACAATGTAAAAGGATGATGTTGTCATACAATAGTGAAATTTCATGCATTCCCTTAGGAAGACATTTCTCATAGAATTTCCATATAGAGAGTCCACTAAAGAAGACTAAGAGGTTTCCAGCTGCTAGCTCCTGATAATTCTTAGAAGCAGTACCCTATAAACAGGATATTTAATGGCTTGAAGACTAATGCTATTTTAGACATGGTTTCTAAAATATATTTTATTTTTCCTTTTAGGGCCTTTCCAGAAGGACTGATATAAAGGGGGTCTGGCTTTTACAGATGAAAGGATACAATAAATACTACCATATAATTCTAAAATGGTATACATGACACTTCTAAAGTAGATTTTCTATCGAAGATACAGCAGATGCAGAAGACATGATAATATGGTGTTGCATAAAATTTTTATTGGTACTCATAACTCACTTGTGATTTCATTGTGCTTGTGGTCATTCCAAGCTTAACCTGCCCCATATTTTATTTCAGATAATATTATAAACTTTACATTCATAAGCATATACATGCATCCATATCTGTGTGCACACTCACAACACCTTCATGTCTGACCAACTGACATCTGTCACTTTAAAGTTGGGACAATCACAGATCCTAATTTTTGCAGCATTTAATGGCAATCAAACATGTTACAGCATATCAACAGACACACTGACCTAGACAAGGGTTTTTTAGTATATGTTCACAGAATCACAGAATATTCTGAGCTGGAAGTGACCCACAAGGATCATCAAGTCCAACACTTAAATGAATGGCCTAGCTGGGGATGAAGTCCATGATGTCGGTGTTATTAGCACCATGCTTTAATCAACTGAGCTAATCTCAGGGTCATAAGAATACCTCACTTCTGTGTCTCAGTTTGGGCAGGAGAAATCAGTGAAAAAATTTAATTATGTGAATTTCCATTTTGAATGAAAACAGGGAAATGAATGGTTGCAGTTACAAATAATTTTTGCTTGCAATTTCAAAATACAATTTTGAAAGAGGTGTCTCGCAGACTTGCCCAGTTTTAGGAAGGTAGCTCACATTTAAATTTCACCTACACTGTTCTCTTAAACTTGATGCAGGCGAGAGCCCCCAAGCAGAGCTTCTCAGAATATCAGTGTCCCTCTGCTCAGCCCCAAATAACAGCACTGCTGGGATTTATGGTACCTTCACTGGACTTGTCACAAATAGAGATTGGATTGGAAGCAACAGCCATAAAACAAGGTTTGAGGGACAGATGGACTGCTGAACTCGAGATATAGTGGCTTGAGCCAATGGCCAGCTTATCTGTGTTGTGCTATCATAGTTATTGCTCATTTCCATTCACAAGCACATTTCCATTCACTTTCCTGCTTCAAAATTAGAGAAGTATAGCAAACTCTCACGAAGGATGCACAGTATTTTTCAGAATAGCATAGAAGTCCTCCCCAATTTCAGCAGAAATTTTAGAAATGCAAAAGTATACCAGAATAGAGCACTTTTTCTTACTTGTTAACCCAGCTGTTACTGAGCACTAGTAAATTTCTTAAGACCCCAACAACAATATGGATTAGTAGCAGCAACTCCAGATATAGTATAAAAATAATATTTAATATCTAATAATGTTTATAACAGGCTTTATAGAGAATGAAGCAATATGTCTCTGTGTGTATTTTTCTGTTAGTCTAGTCACTAAAAGTCAAGGATCGAAAGATCCACTATAAACAGTATCCAACTCTAAAGGACAAAGTCAGATGAATGCTATAATCATTTCACAGAAATCAAATCAGATATAAGGAAAGGTTATGCAACATTAGAGTACACAATGAATCTGCTACAAAAAAATTTGGAGAGAAGCGATCCAGCCCCTTCAGCTCTCTGAAAGAGACTTTAAATTATGTCCGTGCCTTTGTGTACAGTGTTTCCCAATATAAAGAACACGAGCAGGCTTACTTGCTATTGAGCATAGTTATAGTAGTACATAAAGCACTAAATTTATGCTGCTCCTGAGTCCATAGTTGTGAATTTGTGCAATTCTATGTAAGTAATACTAGAAAGATGCTCTTTTTTTCTTACTTTTTCCACACTAATCTGGTGTGACATAATATTACCATACTTTGCACATTTTTGTATTTAAATCAGCTTTAGGTCCCTTTCTCTGTTATTAATAACCTATTACATAATTTATGTATTTATATCATAAAATGTAGTGGATGATTATGAAAATTTGACTAATACAAATGTTTATGCATTCTGATCTATTACAGGAATAATCGATTACCTGTTCCCCCAAAGCCACATCCTTCACAGTCTTTTCTGGGCCTTCGAGGTGACCAGTGAAAACAATGAGGAGCCATTTAAAACAAGCACATTTAAAATCTGACTCTTAATGCCTGGGCAATTCATTAAGATAATATCCTGCTCTACGTAGGTGACCAACCAGAAGCCATGTTCTGTCATATAAAAACCTTTTTTAATTTCACTGATGTTGTGGAACAATTAAGCTTCATTAAAAGTTCAAAGAATGGAATAGCATCAATATTTAAGTGACCCAATGATTTGGAATATTTATTGATTTTACTCTATATGGCTCTTCTTGTTCCTGATGTTTTTTTTAAAGGTAATAGTGTCATTTCAGAAACACTGTTCAATCCAGGTGAATATTAATCTGAACAGCAGTGCACATTTTCAGACTCCAAAAAATTATTTAGACTGCAGGAAAGATGAAGGAAGCATAGCAGACTAACCTGCACTGCATAATTGTACATATTACAATTAAAGTTAAAAAGACCAGTTTTGGAAGTCAAACATCACCATTGGTGGTAGCATGAGCCTAAGGCCTGCTATTATCACATTTTTTTTGCTGTTCTGTTTTTCTAAAGGTTATGCCTTGAAGTGTTCACAAATATGCATGAAACTGGATATTTTTTCAGTATAGTAGATCCAAAATATAAAAGAATGGAGCAAGAGAGCTAATGCTCCTATAGATGTAAATTAAAAGAATGAAAAAATCCTCGCTCAACCTTCTAAGACTAATTTAATTAGTTCTGAAAAATTGATAATGAAAGTATGTTAATATGTTTACCTCTAATTTCTACACTACATTTTGCTATCTTTGGGGATTTATTTTCTTTTGAGACAACTTTTTGACTTGATATTTTCTTTGCTTTTCCTTTTTCTTTCTGCTGTCCCATTCATAGATTTTCTTTTCACAAAGATTGTTTCTGAACTGCGAGTATAAGAACTTCAAGACTAATAGTAACAGTTACAATGCCTAAAAAAGGACACAACTTTTGTGAGGGGAAAACCTCCAAAATCAAAAGCCACATTAAATTTTACCTTCTTTCTTTTTAAGTAGATCTGAGAAGCCAGACGGCAGATTTTTATGGATTTTTCTTCTTGTTTGCTTAGGAGATCCGAACATTGCTCAGTCTCACTATTTATCAATTAATCTAGCATGCAGCCTCAAAGGAGAAAGGTCGACTTGTGTTAAAAATTCATCCATCAAAAATTCATCAAAGACTTCATCATTTTAACTTGCGAACCTTTGAACACCTACCTACTTGTCAGATCTGTGGTCATAGTTAACTGGAATCTATAGTTACCACAGTGCCTATACTTGCTCTGACACGAGCTGCATGAAGAGACTTTCAGGTGAAAGTGCAGTACATAACCAAGTGAGGCAGACTGCCTCCTCAAACCGCTCTTTTTATCAGACAAAGGATATCTAAGATCTGACTACGCTCCAAGTCAATAAAATCAGACCCTTTCAATGACCACTTTTCAAAGGAATGTATTTTTGCCCCACCATAAAAATCACCACTCTTACAGGCAAGAATTTGCAGAAAAGGTAAATTATCTGATATTATCATCAAGGACTAAGTCCATAAATTAAAGCCATTTAATGCTGTCTAATAAAAAATAATGTTTTGAGACTTTCTTTAATGTGTGAAGAAAGCTGTATAGTATATGCTGGAAGTTAAAGCTGGAACCTTCAAGTTCAAGGTAAAAGCTCTGCTGCTTAACTAATGCACTGCTCATAGCTGTCATCATTAATTTATGTTAGCCTCTGTAAACATCAAGAGTATAATAGGCCAATTTCACAACTAAATATAGATGCACATTTTGCCCTTATATAAATGGCAGATTGCTGCTGTAGATCATCACTGCAGCAACACGTCAGTAAAGATGCACTGTTTGATGGTCTGATGCTCACACAATATATAAAACCAGTTGTAATGGTTGTTTGGAAGCAAAGTGTAACATAGCAGCAAAATTTCATTTGTTCCACAAACTCAGGATATATTAAGCTTGGCTGACAAAGACTGTTTGATGTGCTAAATCAGTTTGACCTTCATTTTTGCTTTATATTTCCCATTTAACACATGAAATGACCATTATTTTTTCACCGTATAGGGAAATATGACAGAACTGATTTCTATTAAAAGCTTTCTTTTCCTTGTAGAAAGAAAAAAAACATTTTTCCAAAAGTGCTCTAGCAATTATTGCAAAACGTATAAAAATAATACCTATATTAAGCCAGGGTTTTTATTATATCAGTAAGACTTGAGATTGGTTTTTAGGGGTTGTGGTTTTACAGAAGAGGATCCTTTTATTTTAAATATGTAAACACAGTACAAGGAAATGGTTTGTGTATGTGTATGTTAAACTGAATGTTTTATCACCAATAAGTACCTTTGTTGAACTATTTAAATAACAGGATTTACTTCCAAAGTGAGTCATTAAAGCATAATAACAGGAACATGGCAGGTTTTTTAAGGATTACAAACTTGCCATCCTGTACAATCTTTTAAAACTAATGTACACCTTGAAACAGAAACCATTAAGGGAGCTGTGATACACTAGTTCAAATCCAAATTCTACAACTAGAACACTAGTGTTTTGATCTTTTCTTCCTATGTTGAACTGAGCAATTGCCAGCCTCCTGATAATACAGAAACCTCAGTTTTATCAAGCAATTTTGCAGCACCCAATAAACAGCACTTTACCTTGGAGCAACTTGTACATTTCACACCTTAAATTTCTATTTACCAAATCAGCTAATCACTTCACAATTGAACTTCTCAGAACAAAAAATTATCAATTAAAGTGGTTGAAACTCCTGCAAATTATCATTTAGGAATGAAGTAATTGCTTTCATCAGGGCAGAAAAGCCCGCCAGAACAGAAATGTCACTTCAGATTAGCGTTCTCACTCCTGAAGCTATGGATGACACAGCTGATATAAGACTAAATGCCAAGACCAATCAATTGCTTTTGTGGCTCTGTTCTGAGCTGCTGTAAAAGGGGCCATTTTCTAGGATCTACTCTTCATTATAGTAAATGCTATCTCCTTGGTAACATAATTCCATTTCTCATAAATTCCGTCTGAGAGCATTGTCCTAACAATGGATGTTTGTGGAAAAGAATGCTGTTGGTTTAATGCAAAGAAATTAAGTGTGAACGGCTGTCAGAGTACTATAGTTTGCTTGTTCTTAAACATAAATTGAAGTCTTTACATTAAAAACAGAATAGTTTGGTGGAAATGAATGTTCTGAACTAGTGTGATATATTGCATTCGGAAGTGATGTTTTTCTGATTGAGAGTTTAGACTTTTTTTAGAATATCTATGTTCTGTCTATAGTGGGCAGACTCATCCCTAGAAGAGGTTTGTCAGTTTAAGAGAGAGCAGATAAACACTCCACTTATTTCACAGCAGTGCAGTTAGGAAATGTGAAACTGCGTAAGAAAACATGGTCTCATTATCATATGACATGCTATTTGTTAGCAGACTCATCTGTGTATAAAAGCTTTCTTTGAACTGAGCCCTTACTGGAAATATCTGTATTTCAATTTGTACTGTTCAGCTTCCTAAAATACTTAGAATCTGAGTTATGGTCTCCAATTAAAAGGATATCTGAGAAGCTAATTTGGTGGAACAGCAGCAATTTCCTGCACTGCTCTCCTCATGACTGAAGTTTGGAAACAAATTCAAGATTACAGATTTTCGTTCAAAACAGGATGAAAAGTATTCCTCCCTCAATGAGCATAAGCAATTCCAATTAACAACAGCAAGACTTATGTGACAGGAGAATATATTACCACATATGTAAAGAAGCAATTTATCCAGCATTAAGACGAAAAGTGGAAATTTATTGTAGCATTTCTATGGGTAACCAAAGAGAGAGTGCAGGTAACACTGTTGCCAGATTGTGACTGTAGCCCTGAATGATGGCAATCACATTAAGGTATGAAAAACTGCACCCATTAGGTGATGTGGGGAAAACAGGAGGACAAGAGAGACACAATGTCACTGGGTGTCACGTCTGCCTGCTTGAAGTAAACACAGCACTTTCAACTGCAAAGCCAGGTAGCTTCGGTCCAGGTTCTCCACATACACTATCTCATATGGCCCAGTAGAAATGCTATATTAGCATCCTGCACTTTATATTTAAGCTTTACATTTTGGCCTAACTACAAGCTACTACATAAATAAATATCTCTGAAGTGAACAAAAACTATCCAAATTCTGATTATACTCCTTCAGTGAGTAATGTCTTTAAGAAGGAACACGACAGGTTAGTTTTTTATCTGGTTCTGAATTAATAGATGTTATTTTCCTCATCTGTGTTAGACTGTGGCAGAAATTTTTGATGGAACATTTATATCAGCTATAGCCATTATTTTCCATAGTATTCTTTTACCAGTGGTAGCCCTGAATAAACAGCTGCATAGGTGAAAACATTTTTGTTTGATATTTTTATAAAAGTTGTGTTTGCAACAGGTATTTTATCTATACCATTTAGTTTTACTACTGCCAAAAGGCCTAAGAGCACAGTGTTGCCTTCAGGCAACTCAAGTTTGCTCTTTATAGACGACCTAAATAGGGATTTTGTTAGAGTTGGCACTATCTGCTTCAATTTAGTTCCCAGAGCCAGGAAAAAAGTCAAGAATTCCAGCCTCTCTCTTTCACTGATGCCACATAAATGATCTCCTAGCGGTGTGTTCTCTATTACTACAATACTAAGACCCTTTCTGAAGAAAATAGCATTCTTTATCTCCTTAGCCACTCTTACCATTATCATCCTCATCATCTCCTAATTCTCTCCTCCCCACCTAAAAGTTATGTGTTCACTGTTAGGTCTATGCAGAACACACACAAGGTGTAATTTTGAACCCTCCTCATGGGAGTCTTTGCCACGCTTTGCATGAAGAAGGGTTGAAAGGATATGGGATACACTGGCACTGTGGTTCAAATGAGGTATCCCAGTTCAGAGTCACAGCTGAGCTATCTTAAAGCTGATAAAATATAACTTCAATGGAACAGTCAGTGAGGCACAGGACCACTGTCAGCCTTGATTCCCTGCATGTTTTCTGCTGCCTGTGATAAAAAGAGTACTGACAGAGATCACATTGCCGTTGATACCCAAGCTACCAAGTTTTAAAATATCTCCAAGCACATCTTAAAAAACCAAAAAAAAAATACAAACACAAGCAACAATTGGCCTGGAGGGTGGTATAGCTACCTTTGTTGACTGCTCACAACCAAGCAGGGCATGCAAAATTTTACTCTGGAGTCTTAGGAAGATCCTGGTGCCTCCAAAAGCTGAGGCTTTTCTGCTTTCCCAGAAACACAAGGCTGACTCTCCAATGTGCAGTTTTAGCTGCTGAACCAGACTCAGTAGAGCATGAATGAGCTTCAAGGCCTTTCACTTTCACCCCTCATGCTTGCACCCTGAGCAATTTAGCGTAAATTAGTGTCAGTAGAGCATAAGACAGCAAGATTTTCACAAGCAGGCATCTCTTTCACATATACCACCAGTGAATTAGCTTTTATTATGGCTTATGTATTCCAGGACGGGCTCCAGCCTTCATTGACTTCCCTAGCAGAAGCACTACATTTACTTTCCATGTAATGCTCTGGGATGAGGAACAACTCTAAGTGCCACATACACTGGTGAAGGTCATACAGAAAGTCATACAAAATAAGATATTGTTAGTTTTTCATCTGTTTTGATACATTGAGATAAAAATGAAACCCACATTGCTTGCAGAAGAACTTCCTCCTTGTTCCTTTTACAGATACCAGTACTGGCCACTCATATTATTGTGCTTAAGTGTTTCCTGAAGCACCAAGAAGAGTCTGCTGTCAAAGGTTATGCACTCAATCCAGCGGGTGCCTCATGGACTGGTAACTGCTGTGCTGGAGGTATGTTTCTATGTATTTTAATTTTCAGGCACTTGCAGCAGACCCAAGATTTAATTTCTAAACAAAGTTTTCAGATATGGTACAGCAAAACCCAATTCTCCTCAGGAACCACTTTAATTAGTCAGAGTAGACCTGACGACAAATGCATTTTTGACCAAAGTAGTGATATGACAAAACCCTTCCTTAAAAAACACTCATCATCAATTACAATCCTAGAATTTTAAAAAATAACACTTAGACAAAAGCCTCAGAGTTTTAACAGTTGACTTAAATCTCATGCTCTAAGTAATGCTTATCTTCTTTACCAATATTCAACTACCAGCAAGATTAACAATATCCTAAATCCATCAGATTGCATCAAAGGCAGTAAAATTATCAGGGCTCTGAAATACTGTCCAGCAGCTGCCACGGCTACCCCTCAACCTAGTAGTAAAGGAATTCCTCAAAAAGGGCCACCCAGTCACAGAGATGAGAAACGTGAGCAACATCAAACCACAAAACAAAGCACAATGCAGAGGCAATAGCCCCTTCTGAAAGGCTCCTTGCCTTGAGTGACCCCTTAATTACCCAGCAGATAGAACACCTTCCTGCAGTCTTACAGGTCTAGATCAGAGAGGAATATCATAATTTTCTAGGAACTATCTTTAGCATGAGGCAGGCCATATAGCATTACCCTGTAATTCTGGTTTCTTTTGCGAAAGTATCAATCCTAATCTGAAAACTCCAAGATGTAAAGAATTTCTATTGCTAAGCAGCTGCACTGTTTAAATTAGCCTCACCATTAACATTTTGTGGCTTTTTTTCCAATTTCAACTTTGCTGAGTTCAGCTTTCAGTCACTGAATCTTGCAATTCTTTTGTCCACTAAACAAAAGAAACTCCAAATATCTGCTATCTTCTTCCTGCCTGGATAATTATGGTCCACGATCAAGTCACCCTCTTAACCTTCCCTTTGACAAGATACTCGACTGATTAAACAAACTCAGTCATTGTATGTTTTCCAGTGTTCATTTTAGAAGTATCTTTTTTTTCAACATAAAAAACCTAAAAGATTTCAACACTGAATGCAGCAGCATCAATCATAATTTCCATGTTCAATACTTCAACTGATACATTTAAAGATTATTTTACTCCATATCTGAAACAGCTTTATGCTGGGCTACAGCATTCTGCTATTACTCATGAGAAAACTTAAATCTTTCAATTTGGGGTTCACAGAAAAGACAATGGGACACAGCTTTGAACTACAATGTCAGTTATGTGTTTCTCCCTGTGTTATTATTGGCCAGTCATGGTTATTATGTTGCAGAAATGGAAACAGGTCTGATAAGTTCCATAAGCTATAGAGCATGTAAAATGAGAGAAAAATACAAATTCATTAATGTGAGAAACCAACATATTTTCTCTCAGGCATGTAGAATTTTCTCGGTTGAATCTAGACTGAGCTTCTGCAATCATTTCTGTATTTTATTACTGAGGGATAAAGGAATCACAAACAGGCAAGGATTTCTTTTACACCACCTCAGAATTTTTGGTGTAAAATGGCTAATTCAGGTTAAAATGGCTGAACTCAGAAACAAGAAGAAACATTCTGCAAAATGATGAATTTTTGAGATAATCCCCAAAAATCATTAATCGCAGAGATGCTCAAGAAAATTAAGGTATGATTTTCAGAACCACACAATTCTGACAAACCCTGCTCCTAGTGAAAAGATGTACCAAATGTTGTGTTTGAAGATGCCACACTGCTGTATTCAAAACCTGTCTTCACTGGGATAATGTCAGTCAGGTAAACTAGAAATAATTTGGAGTCAAGAGGAAATTTACACCCATTATCACTGAATGTTAATCTTGGATCTTACCTGTTGATAGATCTACAAGCTCATCAGCAGAGGGAAGAGATGCAGTGACTGCTAGACTGCTAGTAATAGCTACTGAGTGATGCTTAAAACCTGCAATTGCTTAAGGTTTGTGGGTGGGGGTTTAGCTACAGAAAAGAAAGCAGAAAAGAAGCAACCATCACAAAGAGCTATTATACCTGACAGACTCTACACAAGACAGATGAAATGTGAGCTTCGGCATTCAAAAGAGAAAGGATACAATCATACGTCTGGTTAACTTACAGGAAATAGTTCCAGAGACAATTTTATACTAACTACAGTGATTTGAGCAATTTTTAAAAATAATACCAACCAATTTCTCTCCATTATACTCTGCTGGCAGAAAATAAAACATTTTTCTTTTAAATGATTGCCTCTGGTTTTGTTAAATCATGCAGCCTGTCAACATGTGGTCACCAGTTTTACATGATCTTTCTGCCTCTCTGGAAAAGAATGAATTTGCAGCCTGATCTGTGACATAAATACATAATTTGGCATCAGTTAAAGTTGTTGCTATCACTACAAAAAAGACACAGAAAAAAAAAAGATAAGCAACCATAATACTGCAATATGGAAAAAAAATCTAAGTCAAAATGATTCATTTAAATTCAAATATGACAGGGTTTTTGTTTTTCTTAAATACTATGTCTGGCAATTCCTGCTATTGAAAAATTAAGAGGGGAAAAATAAAGAAGTAGAGCCTAATTCTGTCACCAGATGTGCCTGCCCAACGTCATTGATTTCAAAGGACAACATGGACCCTTAGTGCTAAGCGATTTTGTAAGAGTAAATATTTGAAAAACAGAATGAGTAAAAAATGTAGAATCCTTCTTTTGGTACACAGTTGTTTCAGGAAGCTCACAGCAGCTGAACAAATTAAATCTCCAACCTTATGCTGTCAAGTGGGAATCATGTCCTAATAATCCTATAACTGTTTGATTGGGATATAGCCTCATCTCAACAATGTGACTAAATGGAAAAATGAATGGAGAACAAAACACAGAAAGATAAGACATGTTTAATTTTACTTTACTAAACTTATGTTGAATTAACCTTTATGAGACACTGTTTTCACTCAGAGAATTTGATTATTCGGCTGTCCTTTCAGGGTTTTCAGGTTTGCAACTCCTTTGTAAAATGGTTATAGCATACTTCACGATATCCTTTCATCTCTTCTTAGGGATAAAGCGATACACAGAGTCAATCTTTATAATTAAATCATGACTGTTGTCAACAGCAGGTGCTGTGATTTCAGCTTATACAGCTATTTTTTGTATTCTTAGGAATGCCTGCTTCAAAATCACAAGACAGGAAAAATCATGCTCTTAAGAGCAAGGGAGGAAAAGCAGCTGAAGTGTTCCCCATAACGCAGAAGGAGTCAGTGTATCTGTGTGATGCCTAATGCCTTCCAGGCACTTGAAGACTCCACTGAGCAACAGGGTCTACTATAGCTTTAATAAGGTGCAAATGCTAATTCCCACACTGCTAGCCTGCTGACAGATACTACTGACATGACAAAATGGGATCTTGACTATTGTGATTATATGACCTGTGGCAAGGGCTGGTAAAGATACACCCATGTATACTGATTCCCCCAGTTGAAACTGTCCCCTGTAGAGAAATCAGAGAACAGGATTCTCATAATTGCCTCCAGCATCCCTGAAAAGTGACAGCCACAAACAGACCAAAACCAGTGCCAGAAATCTGGCTGAATATAGGAAACTTTTCTACCAAGTAGTTTTTAACTGAAATACCAAAACCACAAAACATTTTAGAGTGTTCTATTAATGTCCAGTATAAAAGAAGGTGTGAGCCTAATATACAAGAACAATAAATGTTAGGAGAACATTTGGGCAGTAAAAAATGATGACTATAAGACAGTAACAGAATGAGATAAACCCAGGTAGAAGTTTGATTTTCTGGTTACTTCAAGATTTGTTCAGACTCACAGCCTTCAAAAACTAAGAATTCTTGTGCCAATTTTAAAAGTCTTATTTAAATTATTTTATGATTTCAGTTTACATTAAAATCTCAAACAAAATAGCATGGATGCTTTGTGTGGCCATCTGCTACTTTCATCAAGTGTCTGTAGTGACGAAAATGAGGATTCTAGTAGTTTTACTGTGGAGATAATTGAAGCCTTTCTAAGAATAATTTCTATTCAGTCTTTTAGAGCCAAATTTTGTCCTTGGATCTACACTCTATCTTGTAATATTGGAACATGGTTCCTGTTTGAGCAGTTAATATCAGCCTCTGAGTATAAAATATGAGATGCTAGTATTCTTTCATTCTTTTGCATAGATGATATAGTCTGTACTACATATTTTGGCAGATGCTTTTGGGGCATGCTGAGCACAGTTTTATATTTAAATTATGTGAATAATGCCAATAGGAAAGGCTGTTTGTGATCAGAGCTTCTAATTTCAGTCCTACCACTTATTTCCAATATAATCAAGAGCCAAGCAGTAACTTCACTGGTAAACTCACAATATGAACGTGCCAGAAAAGCTTGTCCTATTTAGTTTATGCAATGCATTTTCAAATCCTCACAAATATCAAACCAATGAAAAAGTTTACTCATTAAACTTTTTTTATTTATTATTTGTTTATTCATTATTCCAAAAGTAATCCATTAAATTCAATGTGATTATACATAGATCTTTAAATAAATCAGAATTTATCATTCAGGCTCATGTAGGCAAGTCCAGCTTGTGGGTTAGGTGAAACTGAACTCTGGGCTTTTTCTAAAATTGAAGTACTGAAAACTGTTTTTATATCTATAAAAATACTGTGTACTTGTTGAATTGATGTTGAATTGAAGATGTAGTCCTTGTACCAAACATTTTCAAAACCTAAGCATTTGAATCAGCCTCATTGCTATAGGATGCTGCCTCCCACTGCTTTTACTGCAGCTGCCAGAGCAATGTTCATACGGGCTGGGAGTGGTCCAAAACGCTGCTTCCCTTTTTTTGCTCCAACTGCTTATCAGCTTTCTAACTGGCCCCACATCACAGCACATCATACCCTATCATGACACAGAAAACAGTGGCCGTTCAGTTTGTCTCTCAGTAAATCTAAGCTGACCTTGTCTTAGGGAGCACTTCCTCAAGGATGCTCTCTTTCCCCCAACATGGTTAAAACAGCCAAAGAGAAGAGGAAAGAAAAAACAAAAAGAAAGAAAAAATTGAGTGGGGAAAAAAAGGAGTAAGATCTGAGAAAAGAAAGTATATTTAGCTTTCCTGTTAGAGACTGAAAGACATGTGAGGGGTTAGCCCTGCTATTGACATCACCATAAGCCAGCTGGGAGTTGCTGGTGTATAGTGAGCTCTCATCAGTCTCAGAATCCAGGACACACAGAAATACATGCATTAGGAATGAGGTGTAGAAGCTAGGTCTACTTATATTAGCTAGTGAATTCCCCCTACAACACTTGGGAGGTGTGGATATATTGGATATATTTTTTTTTCTACTCCTGGAAAAGAACAAAGGTAAATTGAACAGATGTAGGAACCTGTTTCTGTTTGACTGCATCCCCTTGACTTCTCTGAAACATGTTTAGCCCTTCACCTGAAACAGCTGGACACCCATTAATATAGCTATTATTTCAATAGATATTACTGCCAAAAGTATGTTACATTTGGTAGCTGCGTAAAGGGATAAATAAGAAGATCACA
Source organism: Rhabdornis inornatus (assembly GCA_013397075.1). Taxonomy (NCBI): domain Eukaryota; kingdom Metazoa; phylum Chordata; class Aves; order Passeriformes; family Rhabdornithidae; genus Rhabdornis; species Rhabdornis inornatus. The sequence continues at coordinate 951,824 of VWZS01007264.1, forward strand.
GCTACACAAACACATTAAACTGGCATAGACTAGCTTTACAGCTGAAAGAAATCACTTCTCTCTCAACACTTGTACTGATATTCCCACTCTGCACCATCACCTGCCCTGGGAATAGACAAGGTTAAAATTACTACAAGATTTTGACTGGATTAGTTTACAGGTTACTTAATCCAGTTTACCACATGAGTGTATAAGTGCCCATATAAGCGGGGTGGCACAGAATGACTGAGAACACATCTCTAAGCACTACCAGCTTACCATATTCATGAAGGAAAGGTGATGATGGGAGCAAGACTACATACTCCACTGAAGCTGTCAGAACAATAAGGGTTGCCAGAATGAAACTGCCCACTTGGAATCTGGCCATTCCCTCGGAAATGCTTACTTAGAAGTATGAAAAGTGCTAAACATTAATAAACACAGCCAATCAATATCTTAAATTCTCTCTCGGCATCATCAGCAATCGAAGGCTGTGTGTGGGCAGTGGTTTGCTTTGGACTTTGGTGGAATTCAACCATATAATGAAACCACAGACACAGAAGGAAATAGATTTCAATATAATTGACAGCATATGTTTCTATATCTCTATTCAGTAGCTGATAGAAATAAATAATACACAGCATGCCAGTGATAACCACGGCAAATACGTCAGCCAACTTCCTGAACTGCATTCTAATGGGATCTTACAACAGATCTATGCCAGGTTCCTCAGGGCCTCTGTTCACTTGATTTCCTTCTCTTCACAGTGGTTTGTAAAAATACAGCATAACTCATTAATTTATTTTGTTTTCCAGGTACAAGAGACATTTTTTTGCTCTAAAAGCTTTTTTTATATCCTGCTAATCTAACTTTTCTAGCTTGAAACCTTTGCTTTTGTTTCTTAAAATACACAGCAAAGTCTCTGAATTAAACTAAAGTTTGACTAATACCAAATCCTTGCTAAAAACAGCTGGATGGTACCCAAAATAACATTTTCACATGTGGCTGTTCAGATGTGTTGACAAATGGGATCTGCCTGGTCTTATGAACTGTTCACAAATCCTTAAGCCATAAGAGGTCTTGATAGTAAAACTAGTCTTTATCGCACTTTGTGGCCCTGTTACCTATTATTAGAATTGTGCAGGCTTAAATTAATAAAAAAATTATTTTAATCCATGCATTCAAGTGCATTTTTTATTTTGTGCTAGAATGTAATAAACTTCATTTTAACACTTAAGAATATTTTATAGTGAATGATAACTATTTTATAATAGCACATGCAGTTATGATTTCCTATACCTCTTCACAATTTAGTAACTCCACTAACTCTAAACATACTATTCTGGAGCTTTCCAGAGTTATGTTAGAATCCATCTCTATGCAACTTAAGTAAAACTTAAGCACAAATGATGAAAGTTCAGCATCAACTCCCCTGTGAGAGCTTGTCTTGTGGCATGCTCTGCTCATACCGGGTGACTATTGCCATTAGATGCCAAAAACCCAGCTGGGGATTGTCACAACATCTGGTTCCCTGCAGTACTCAATTTCTTCTAAATGTGCACACCTCTGAGTGAAGCACATCCAGAAACACACAGCGATATTCCCCTTAAAGCATGGAACTCTACAACCAAGATTATTTCAAAAGCTTAGTTCACAAGAAAACATACAAATGAATTGTTCCTCACCACTCTCCCATCTCTCCTCAAACACTTCCTGAAATCAGATTTTTTTCTGTCTTGAATTACATAGCTACATCTGACTAAAAGTGATTTACCAGAGAACAATATCAGCCTTTGTGCCACCTTGTTTTTTGTTTGTTTTTTTTGGTTTTTTGTTTTGGTTTTTTTGGGGTTGTTTTTTTTTTTTTGTTTGTTTGTTTTGTGGGTTTTTTTTGGTTTTTTTTTTGTCCTGGGACAGGGGAGGGTAGAGGAGGGCAAGTGGTGTCTTTTGGGTACAAACAAAAGCAAACATCTTATTTTAACCACCCAACCCAGATATTGAAAATACAGGCAGAAAAAGCCACAGCTCTTTGGACTTGAGGAAAGAAAGGTGTAATTAACCTCTATTATTTATCTCTCTACCTACAGACATAGATCCCCTCCCTCTGTCAGAGTTATGTATAAAAGTGTTGGCAAGCATCTCTTCTAAACGTTTAGCAGCCCTCACACATAATAGGAGAATCCCTTCCTGTGGATCATCGAGTACTCCAGCACTCAGGAGACACCAACACTCATAAGACAAGGAATATTCTTCACTATCCTCCTTTCGGAGTCTTTTACTCCCTTTCCCTCAAAATAAATGCATTCTGTGCAAGACACATTCTTCATTACAAATGTTTGCTTTGAGGGTAGCTGGCTGCAGTCAGAGTGCCTTTCCAAGAGCGCTCGTTAACTCTCTCGGCTGATTTCAGCTCCCTGGAATGGATTCCACCCTCTCCATTCACCTCCTGCTCTTCTGTGAGCTCTGATGTTACCTGCAGTCTTCAGTCTGGGTGGGAAGGTGCATTGCTCCCAGAGAGAGTGTGTTCATCCACAGCATCCACATTTTCTGCAGAGTGCTACACAACCTTGATCATATACACAGGTTTGGCTCCGCTCTCTTGTATTTTGGGTTCCCATAAAGTTTGAGTTACATATATTTGGGTGTTTTTCTGGTTATATCCTGCTTTTCTGTTCTCAATTTCCCTCCTGGACTTTGGATAATGAGGTAGGATATCTGGCCTTGTAAAACTTTCAAACAGGGTGAATGGAGAGAAATCTCATGAAAAGGATTTGACTACCTTTGGCAGCGAGAGGTGGAGATTAGGGTCAGTTGGGAGGGGAAGTAAGCTCAGAGATCTCAGAAAAGATGCACCTCTGCCTCAAGAAGGGCATATCTCCCCTTTTGCCCTCCATGTCTTTGCTCCATTTGATTGTTGCCTTGAGCAACCTGGTACACTCCAGCCCTTCATGCCCCTGCACAGCAGGGAAGGAAGCTCAGAGGTAAGAGGGAGAAATGAGCACAATGAACCCAAGTTATCTGAGAGTTTATAGGCGCAGATCAGAGGGCAAAACAACATGCATGATGTCATGGGAGGCATCCTCTGCAGACCGGCAGAACAAGAAAAGAAGTCATTGATAAGGTCAGGGAGTAAATCCTTCCCAAAGTCACTTACAAGCAGATGAAACAGTAGATGTGACAGGGAGTAGTAAGCATGAATTAGCCAGGGCGAATAATGCCTAACCAACTCCACTGCCTCTTATGAGATGGTTGCTTAAGATGGGTACAGGCAGGTCTACGATATTGTTTACCTTGATTTTACAAATATCAATAGTCCTTCAGTCAGCTCTTCTAGCCAAACTAGAGATGTATGAGATATATACTTGAAGAGTGCACAGTAAGGTGGGTGGAAAGCTGTATGAACCATCAGGCTCAAAAGGTTGTGATCAGTGGTAGAAAGTTCAATGGCAACTAATTTACTACTGGTGTCCTTCAGAGATTGATATTGGAGCCAATACCAATTAAAGTCTTCTTTAAAGACCTGGATGATAGGATGAGGTGCATTCTCAGCAAGTTCCTAAAAAGTATCAGATTGGGAAAGCACCAACAGAGATATCCCCCATGTCCTTCTTTTCCTCACCTATGGGTTTGACAGATGAACTGACAATCCTGAGATACTGAACTGACTCTTGCAAGTAGGCAGCTGCATAATCAGACATATGCTTTTGCCCCTTTATTGTTACCCTGGGGGTTGGAATAGATGACCTTTGAATGTCCCTTCCAACCCAAAGCATACAGTTGTTCTGCAATGCCACACACTGGGAAAATTTAATCGTGGCTCCCTATAATTTTTTTGTCAGTTTGAGAACAGTTGCATTCAGGAAAAAAAGCCAATATGCATCCCTGCTCCACCTTGCCACTGCTTCCAAAGGCTGTGATTCACATGACTCTCCCTTACCCTATGAAGGGCTGCCTGCTGTAAGTCTACAGTGACGTGAGAGGTGAAAATCTTGTGACCCAATTCAAATTAATCCTTCTCACCTCCTAACCTTGGATTAGGGGCATACCCTTCCCTCATTACTAGCACTTTAATTTAAGAAAAGATAAGGCAAGAGATAAGACATGTTAGAATATGCCACTGTAATAGAAAATGAATACAGTAACTATAAAATCAAGCAATAGTTAGTGATTCTGTGAACGGTATATTTTTCATTCTTTCACAATACATGATTAGTAGTGATAATTTCAGAGCTCCAATTCACCACCAATTCAAAAGCTACATTTTACGACAGTAAAAAGCAGAGGCCATATGAGTAAGCTTTGCAGATGGTCCAAAAAAGTTATTTAATTCTTCATCAGCTAGTAATAAACAGCTGCATTCTTGTGTCTTTTCTGCTTTTGTTTTATGTGTCACAATGTATAAGCTTATTTCTTGAAATACTAAGAACATACAGAACATTCAAAGTACATTGCACTGAAAATGTTATTTAATTGAAGATAATGCAAAATAGGAAAAGAAGATGCAAAAAATGTGCGAAAGATTAGAGACCATATGAAAAAATCATAAGAATTTGCAGTCTTTTTTACCACTTTCTCACTACTGGAATGAAAAAATAAGAATAGGTTTAAAAGAAAAAAAGGAAAAAAGAAAGTTTCTGTGTTCAGTCTAACCTGAATTCTAACATGATCACTTTGCTCACATTTAACAGATGGTTTTTGATTTATTTTATAGACTTCCCCAAATCAGCACCTTGCAAAACCAAGCCCTCCCCACCCACTAACAAAACTACAACATAATAATGTAAGGGTGGATATACTTAAAGAGTTTAAATCATTTTATTATTAGGTCTTTAACAGGGTTCTTTTCCTTCCCTGCCCCTATATTCTAGTTAAGTGTAACTTAGCCCACACTGGTAAAAATTATAATACATTTGTTCTCAAAACAGAACAAGCTGCTAGACCTTTGTTCTGGCCCTCTTCCATTTTCTTTCCAGTTTTGCTGCCATACAGGCATTAGCAAGTGATTGGTTTATTTGGGATTTTTTCCACCCTTCTAGCACATACGCTTATTTCAGCAGGGGATACACGAGCAAATTTTAGTTGCCTAAAGTGTGTCCAGCCAAATGCCTGACACCAATTCATTCCTCTTGTTTCATTTTAAAGTAATAATTTTTTATTTCAAATACGAACATATAATTTAGTAAAATGGTCACAAAAGCAATAGCAATGGTCATAGATAAATATCAAACACTAATTTAGAATATTACAAGCTATTTATATGTAAAATTTTATTATCTGAAAAATATAAAGTGAGTTTCTAAAACCATTCACTTCTACAGATCTCCAAAGCATGCAACTACTGCTCGATGAAATACAAGAAGGGAAAAAAATGTATGCAAAATACTTAGCAGTATGACTTTAAAAAAAAATATTTGCCAAGTTAAAATCTCAATTCTGTGCAGTTTCCACCATTACTAAAACGCATATTTCTATTCACCTGCAAATCCGCATTTTTGGCTAGTTAACCAGCAGTTGAATCCACAGCTGGCATTTAGGCAAACAATTACCTAATCTGCATGAGAACTGTTGAAGTTAAAACATTTGGAACTAGAGGGTACATTTCACCATTGCTATAAAGAATTATATGTTCAGATTCTTGACTATTCACACTTCTAACACAACTGGGCTAGTTTTTCTCCCCCTTAACTGAGAAGGCACCTCTTTGATTCTGAATTATTTCAGTGAACTGGATTCTAACTAAACAGAAAATCTAATTGCATTGAATTATACCATAGCCTATTTCTATTTTCATAGGGCTGAAAAATATAGGATCCTAGTCTATCTTTGATTCTTAGCTATTATTTTGTAAAACAAGTCTCTGCAGAAAACAATTAAAGCAAAAGAATTCATTTGCAAAAGACCTGAAATTTCAATCTTTCAAAGATTTTTTATTTAGGTGGAAGAAAAATTGATTGATTATTCTCATCTTGATATGCATAGATGCAAAGTGTGTCCTTTTCCTTGGAGCATACATTGGCACCTGAAGCAGAACATGTGGAGGCAACAGCTTTTCAGGCATCAGAAATGACAGAAGCAGGAGCACAGGTAGACTCTTTGGATACAGTTCTTTGACCCATATTCAATTATACCACACAGTTCCTGTGCTTTACTCAACACCAGAAGCTGAATAGAAACCACACAAGAGTTCACAATGCAGTCTTATGCAGTTTCTTCCCCTTAGAACAGTGTTAGAAAAAGACTATTTTCACATTTACATAAAATTGTAACAAGACACTGCCTTCCAAATAATCCACCAGGGCTTTGTCTCCACAGCAAGCAGAGGTGTGAATGTGAGAGTGCAGGCAGACCAAAGCTAGATGTGGTATGAATGATGGTAAAGCTCTGTATTACTGGTCCCCAGGCACGCTGCAGAGAGGCAGCCAGCCGGCTATTTGCATATTTGGGCACTTAGCATGCACTGAAATCCATGTTGCTACAGCCTGACTACTTTCGGTTGAAGCTACGCTGGGTATGCCTATGGATGCTACAGTCACACCTGTAATAGCAGAGTACAAGTCACCTGTGACAAGTGGCTAGGAAATAGCTTTTTATTTAGGCAATCATTTACTGGCAAAATACGCGCACGTGCCCATGCATTCACATATGCATACACATGTACGTGCATACTTTCCTACATGTACACATATGTAACAGGTTTCTTTGTTTTCGATTTAGAAGGGAAAAAACACAAGGGATTATTTAGTTTTAGAGAAAATTCTTAGGGACCACTTTCGATCCTTGCTTGTTTCGCTCCGTTTGAAAAAATGACAATGCGCACAGCGTACACGAGTGTATGATAAAGCAACTCAAATGGAGAAAGTGATGGTGACACCACCTGCCCACAGCCATTTCTATCACTACCAGATGCTCAGATTATAGAATCTTAAGGTGTCAAAATGTATTTATATCATTCAGTGCTTGAATGATTTATGCCAAGAATTCAAAGACTACAGTCAACAGTTTTTCCACTTATCTCTGTAGGCTTTAAACAAAGTCCACAGTGGGGTTGAAACAACATGATCTCTATCAGCTATCTATAGAAAAAACATGACACAAACAACATGGATATGTAAGTGCCACAAACACACACAGCTCAGTGGCACCTAAGTGCATCTATCCTGCCACCTCCCTCACCAAATCACAACCACAGCCTTTGAAAATAATTGACAGGGTCTCTGCAAATTGATCTAAAAATAAACCTGATGGACTAATCTTTTGAACACTACAGGTTGTGCAACTGCAAATGTTGCGACACAGTTAGTCAGGATGCTTTTTTTGCTGTTTACCTAGAAAAAGAAGAAAAAGTTCTCCCAAAGGCTTTTAAAAGTTCCAGAAAGTAAAAGTACTGAGTCGTAGAACACTGTATAGATTAGATCTATATTAATGTTTCTTAAATTAAAAAAATAATTGGGTCTTTTATAACACATTGGTAAGTACCAAACAGTAGTTCCTTCCCATTTACTATAATAAATATCAAAAATAACGTTGGGTTGTAAGTAAAATTATAAAACAAAAACAAATTAAATTTGTGGGCTTCTACCCTCCATTGTGGCTCCCTTGAGTGGATGGTTTGCCTGTGGGCTTGATTCCATAGGAAGTCTAAATCCAGAAATAAATATATAAATAATTATAAGATAATGAATCGTGTCACCAAGGTAAGTGAAACTATTTATGTTCAACATTACGTACATGCCTAAAGTGCTTTTCTGGACCACAGCCCATATTAACTTCCGTTTTATACAAAAATACAGTGAATAGTTTAATAAAATAGACGACACCATCTTAAGGGATATTGTGAATCACATCAGTGTTCTGCTGGCTTTGATAGATAGCTCTTAATGAATAAATGTACTCTGAGACTTACTGGGATCCTGTGCAGGAGCATTACATTTCAGACACATAATGGGTTGTCAGTGTACAATAATCTGTATAGAATATAGAGGAAATGATGGAGAATCTGTAGCAACAGCTCAGTATTTCAGTGCCTCTAAGTATTACAAGCAGCATAATTCAGGCTGTGAACATGTTTGTAGATCTCTTCAAGAGACCCAAACTTCTATTTTGCTGAATATTTTTGAAAGAAATTAAGGAAAGAATAATCAGGTAAAAATTCCCTAAAGAGAAGAGAAACCTAAGGTCTTAAAATGCTATGGACAACCTCAAAATACATCTTTTGAAATTATTAGAATGAGATTTGACAATGTATATGCATATATATATAATCAATCTAAACGACAAATATTTCAAGAGATAAAATCAAAAATAACTTCCAGATTATACATAACTACTAGCAACATTAAAATACCCTCCTCCATTTCTTTTAAAGAATATCTTGGGAGACATTCCATTTTTCAGAACTTTCCATCTTTCTGAACTTGCTACTTTCATTTGAAATCTTGAATATTAAGAATTTGGCTCTTTCAAGTCATAGTGTGTCATTAAATAAGGCTATTTTGTTATTTTTGGTTATTCTCTGCATTTCACAGAACCTGACCTTTAGATAGTAAAATCTAATTAGTAATAAAAAAAAAAACCTTTCAAAGTAGTTCTCCTTTTTCATAATATTTTTGCTTTTCTGAAAACTCTAAAATCTCACTTTCCATCTTTAATTTGCTGTGTGATAAACCACAAAGAAACAAGAATGATTACTGTTTATATTTAGAATAATATGCAATTGAAAGTCTAAGATTCATAAATTACATTAAAACCTATGTATTTTTAGAACTCTGAAATCATTCTGTTACCATCTTTCTGTGCAACTTCCATTTGTGCCTTTTCTGTACTGAAGCAAAAGTTTCCTCCAGTTAAGTTTCATCTGAAAATAAAAATATTACCTCCAGATTGTACCTTGGCAAAAAGAAAATACTTTTCCTTACACTTTACAGTACAGTAAATCCAGAGAAAGAGAAAAGTTGTTCTAAATTACATTACTTTTATCAAAAAACACCCTTAAAGGAAAAAAAGTAGGGAAAGAAATACTGTTAGAAAATAGCATATTTTTAACTCATAGTCTTACAATATTTATTAACTTTGCTTTTTCTTACATGTCTTATTATTCCGTTGTTGTGCTAAGACTATATGAAAAATAGTGACTGGAAATATAATCATCCGTAAGAAATGAAGCATTTTCTGAAGACAGCAGGAAGCAAAGGGGAGGAGCCTGTTTAGGTCTTCACTATAGTAGATTTATTAAATTATAAGCTGGAAAAAAATTTCTAGAGCTGAGCTGTCAGCAGGGGTAGAACTAAAAGTTGCCAACCAATTGAAAACAAAATGAGATGGAAGAGAAAATAGGAGAAAGCCTCAGTTCTGAGAGAAACATTTCAAGTAGTGAAAGAGTAAAGAGGGCCTTGGTGGTGAACAAAAGGAAAATGAGAAGTCAACAAAAAAGAAAACAAGCACAAAAAGTAAAGTCCATGCTTTCAAGGAGGAAAAAACTCAATTATTGTGTTGAATGTATTAAATACTGCTCAGTGCTCAATGTTCAGTGTTACTCCTCCCTGTTTACAATAACATTAGTTATCCAAAAACGGCAATTGAATGGTTTCAAGTTACTTTTAAATCTGTTCTAGAAAAGGAAAGCTTCGGTTTTCGCCTCCTCAACCCCTGAAGCAAAGCAATGAAAGCATTCCTGAAGTACCAGGATGGGGGAAGATAAAGTGGAAAAAACAACAAGTAAAAAAACCCCCAAAAAACCTGGAAGGGAGAAGAGAAAAAAGAGAAGGATAAAGATAAGAATCAGTGTGCCACTGTGAAATAGGATGGGATAGATGTTTGTGACTTTATCATGATCAGTCAAAGCTGACCGTGGGGCTTTTGACCCACAGAGAGCCCCCTTGAAAAATCCTCCTCTCCCAGATGTATGTCTGAAGTTGCCCATAAATTATTATTACTTCAATAGTGAGTGAAGCATTTTAAAATAAGTCCATCTGGCTGCACAGAAGCAATGCTCTTATAGATAAGAAAGATTGGGAAAGTTCTTGGAAACCCTGGTGCTTAATCAGTTTGGCAAAGTGACATTTGGAAGAAATAACATCTAGAACTATTACACTAGTTTTGAGAATTAGGGTACTATAGTAGAGTAAAGGATGAAATGCTGTGAAACATTTTCTTCAATTATCCATTTAGCACCATCAGAGATGATGCATACGTCATCTCTGCCAAATTAAAAATGAGGGTTGAAAAACACCTGACTTCCATAAATTCATGACATGAAAAAGAACAAACTGATCAGAGGATAAAACTACACTAAATATATACAAATTCAATGGCCTCTGAGCATCATTGTTGGTAAAACCATATCCTGTAATTATTTCTCTGAAGTCAGTGTGACACAACAGAGTGCTAAATATTCATTCTTTGGAATAAATATGAATTTAGAACTATTCATCTTTTTTCAAACATCTGACATGCTGCATAAACAGAAAGTATATACGGTTTTTTAAAAGTAAACAATACAATAAGTAAAGTGATTTATTATGGAATTTATCTCTTTCCATCTCTGTTCTGTTCATAATTCAGATCCGTACAGGGCAGTTCATATACCATTAATATATCCCAGATGTGTTTGACTTTAAGGCTATGATCATTTTAAATGTTTTAAAATGTGTGCCATTTATCATTAGTGTTATGGTGGTGTCATTCGCATTATTATAGTTAAGGTTGTGTCAGCAGTTCTATAAGGCCTTATTTTCAGGGGTTCAGAACTTGGCAGCAAGAACTGGCTACAGCCTGAAACCTGGCACAAAGCATCCTGGCTTGGGAGCAACTAAATTGCTTCCTCAAAAAGCTAACAAAGGATTTAGTCTTGAAATTCTGCAGAAGAGAAAGAAATGTGTTCATGGTTTTAAGACATAAAGTTCTTCTGGCAGATCTTAGAACTTGTTTTGGGCTGAAATAAATAAAGACAAAAGAATATCCTGCAAGAGAGGGGAGTGCTGGTGAGCTGGAGGCTGTAGAGACTAACTGCTTATCCTTTTGAGCAGATCTGCTGTGTGCATCCCAAACATCTATCAAATACAGCAGAGTATCTCAGCAACACCTGCAGCACCTGGAAATTCAACCTGCATACATTTTGCACATAACTTCATATATCAGAAAGGAGCATTTCCAAAGCTAACCTAATAGCAGTCTTGCCACATGACAGTACCAGGATAAGCTTCCATTTAGATGGTCCTGTTTTATTTGCAGTTTCACTGACCTCCCAGTTCTGATTGGTTTATCTTAATTAAATGGATTGGAGTAACACAGAATTACTATGCCACAGAGCTAATATTCAAACAGAAATTCTGATAACAATTTCAAAATCTTTATGCCATTTAGAGACTCTTTTAAGTAGATACATTCTGTAAGAAACACATTAGGCTCTTGTAGAAACTGGGTAGGTAGTATAGGAATGGAGAACATAGAAAACCCTACATGGTAGAGCTAGTTTAGCATCTTTCCAGTTTGAAGATACAGTTTACTTCTCTTCCTGCCACAGCACAGAATTAGTTTCTACTGTTTTATAAAAATAATTTATTTATGAGATTGGGAACACTGGTTAATATCCTAAATGTCCGTAGGGTCATCATAAAAGTTGTTTTCGGCTGAGAACTAAAATTAAAATTTGTCAGATCCACAATGAGACGGGTTGGACTACTTAGAATTGGCATTTATTTATTTTCCTGGCCAATGAAAACTCCCTTGCTGTAGAATTTGAGATTTTGTGAGCTGTGATTGTTTAGCCTAGAGAAGAGGAGGCTCAGGGGAGACCTTTGCACTTTCTACAAGTATCCAAAAGGAGGTTGTAGCCAGTTGAGGGTTCTGAGAGAGTCTCTTCTCCCAGGAACATGGTGACAAGATGAGAGAACACAGTCTTAAGCTGCTTCAGGGGAAGGTTTTAAGTTGGACGTTAGGAAGAAGTTCTTCACAGAAAGGGTTATTTGGCATTGGAATGGGCTGGCTGAGGAGGTGATGATGGATTTACCATCCCTGAAGGTGTTAAAGAAAAGACTGGATGCGGCACTTAGTGCCATGGTCTAGTTGACAAGGTGGTATAAGTTCATAGGTTGGGCTCTATGATCTCAAAGGTCTTTTCTAATCTAATTGATTCTGTGATTCTATGTCTCACTGCCAGTTCTTATTAGTTTGGAGGTTTTTATTCTACCAGGTGGGCCATACAGCAAGGGTAGAGCACTTTTCAGGTCCCGCCTTTGGAATCTCCTTTCCCCAGAAAGTATTCATGTTTTTTTTTTTCCTTTCCAAACACAGCTCTTGTAAAAACAAAGCTCATGGCTCACTCCCAAAGGAATCATGTGTTTCTTCCCACCAGAATCAACTACTTGGTCTTCCTTTCATCCTCTAACAGATATTCAGCAGATCCCCCCATTCTGAAAACTCCAGATTTTATTCTTTCCTATTGATTTTATTTTCTATTGCCTTTCTACTCACTCTGACATGACCACTTCCATGTACATCAATAGGAGTCATGCCCTGGTGTCTTCACTAAAAATCAATTGCAATGAGGTTATGCCACCTGAAAAATAAGTTGATAACCCCTCATCGCCTGCAGGACGACTGCTATTGCTGTCTCCCTACCTCCACGACAAAAAGGCCTGCTGTGGCTGTGTTCTTCTTCTTTTACCTCTGCTACACTAATGGAAACTGGTTTTTATTTCTTCTTATTAAGACTGCATTATTCCACAGTCCTAGGTCACTATTTATTCCTCTTCTGCTACCATGTCTTCCTCTGGACAAGACATGAGAGACTTTGTGAGAACAAAGTAGTAGTTCCTGACCAAATCCAACAGCTGTTCTTCATAGAACCATCTTTTCAGGGACACACCCTGAACACCTCTGATCAGAAAAGCTGAACATTTCTGGTCAAGACATGGAGAATTCTGGCTGCTCTTCTCATCAAGCACCCTCTCCCCAACCAGAAAGGTTGATCTTTTCTCTCTTTTATCCTGCACTGTTGCAAGTTGCAAAACTTGAGTAATAAGGAAGATATTGGCTTTTCATGCAATTCTTGCATACTTAGGCTTTACGACTGATTGCACCACTTCTGTATAAACAACTAGGGAAAGAATATATTGCTCAGCTACAAGGTAAAACATGATTGAATAATAAAGGAATGTCAAATATTTGCCTTGTAGATTCTCCTTACATTCCACCAGAGGGCTACAGAACTCCCAAAATACTGAAAAACAAATTTTCCAACCTTTCCAAAGTAAACGATATTCTGAATGTCATTTCCAAATTGCTGTGAGGATAATTTTTAACTGATTTTTAGAGATGGGTCAAAAAAATTCAGCAGAGCTTCTTAAGATTTTGCAGTGGGCAAACACTTTTTGAATAAAATTTGAGACAGGGGTTTCAATATGTCTGAAGCATTGTCCATGGGTCATGAGATCATGTGTCTTCATAAAAATGGAGAAAATATGCCTACTTTCTATTTTTCACCTACTTTGCACATCCACCACATAGAGTCACACCATGCACTTATCCATATTAAAATGTTTCCATTTGTTTGTAATTAATCTTCTCTTGTATGAAGAGTTTGTATTTTTCATTTAAAAAGTGTAAGATCCTACTGCTTCCAGAGACATGTAATTCACTCTTCCCTTCTATCAAATAGTCCTACTTGTAAGACCATAAGCTGGAATAATAAGAATCCATGACGCACACAAAAAGAACTTTAAGTTTAAAGAAGAGTGGGAACAGGAAAAAATGTGCATGTTAAATAAATAATGACATATAAAAGATTCCTGAGGAAAAAAAAGTTTTGAGTAAATTTTTCAATGAAGATTAATACACAGTACTGATTTTCCTTCTGTTGAACTGAACTTAACTTTCATCAACTTGCATCAAATTAAATTGACAGCCAAATAAATTTATTGAGATCTTCACTTTGAGTTATGCCAAAACCTAATCCTAGGTAAGGAGAGTGACAGTTAGTAAAAGAAGAATTGATCTTTAATCTCTACCTAACAATATGTTTGGAGCAATGAATAGTAAACAGTTTAACCTCTTTTACTTTTATACAATGCACCGGCTATTTTATTTTTGTTTTACATGCTACATGGTATTAACTTTTTTCACCTACATTATAAATATGACAATCTACACTATTCATGCTGTCAGCTATGAAATAGCAGGATATATCTCTTCATTCCATACACAAAGGGAAGTTATACATTTATGAATCCAGCAGCAATGCTAGTCATTCTTTTATACTATTCTTACCTTTCAAATTGGTAAAGAGCCTGAATGGCAATTTGAAGAAAACATGCTCCCTCGATAAATCTGGTCTAAACAAAATACTTTTGCCCTTATAATATCAACATTTACAACTAGTAAAAGCAAAAAGATGCAAGGATTTAGTTTCTTTAAAATAGAAAGAGAAGAAACATTTTTATAATTTGATTGGAATAAGAAAATTACTCAAAGATACTGCATTTTTCCAGATTTTACTGCTATATTTGCCAAACTTGAAATGGTCTGACAAAGTCTGTAGGTTATAAAATCTAGTGCCTGTTGTATTTATGTTGCACTGATACAGTTCAAAAGCAAGCAGAACTGCTTAGCTCCAAGTATTGGTCCTAACACTACTGTGAGTTAGGGCTGGTTGCTCTGGAAGCAACAGAACAAATTCTCTGTAGTCACCATAGAAATCCTATGGAATGTAGTTTCCTGCTGTTTTGGAATAACTATAAGGTAGCCATAGCCTTCAGCACTAAAAGTGGTGCATCCAAAATGTTCATCTTCTAATACACTTCCATATAGAAATTTTTTCCTTTCCTTGAAGAATTAGGCTTCCTATGTATTGCATAAAAATGTAATGATATTTATGTATGTCATCATACATAAAATAGATTATATAGAAAATTCTGTCTTACGACTGAAGATTAGCAGGCTGGTCTCCATTTCCACACATCCCTTTCCCAGTTCCCATTTTAGCCTATCTTCCAATGGCACCCCAATTTTATAAACCACAAATCTCATGAGGTTAACACACTCATATTTGTACAAGAAACATGATAGAGTATTTATTCTGGCAGCCTATACTATGTCCTTTCTTCACAGATTGAACAAAATTTCACTAATAAGGTTAGCTGTCATGATTTCAAAACCCAAAAGGTTAATAAGTCTCTGGATTGATTTATAAGATGTATCTGATAGAGAAATCAACATTTGTTTCTATTTAGTTCTTATTCATCACAAGCCAACTTTATTTTTTGACAAAGTAGAAGAAAAATTCTTATGTCAACTCTGTTTTGTAATATCTGAAAGAATTGGGCAATATTTACTTTGTTTACATTCATGAAATTCCATGTCACCCATGCAAGGACAGATTGGAGGCTTTTTCAAATCTGTTTATGTTATCCAATTTTGAAGCCTATGTAGAGAGAAAATTCTGGTCACTGACTGGTGCTATCAGCAAAGAGATACACAAAACCTTAGTGAACAGATGGTAAGTCCCAAATTTCCCCAGGTTAAATCAGTGGGATTATATGATCAAGAAAATATTTGCTCCATCAAACATGAATTTAAAGGGGAAAAAAACCCCAAAACCCAGTGCTATTACACATTATTATACAGGGTATAGTTAATAATTTAAAATTAACAGGACAATTGGGCAATACTGAACAATTTAATTTACATCACTAAAAAAATTACTCAGACTGTTTCTCTGATTCGTGTCTTGTTTCACCAAACTCAAGTGGGAAAAGAATAATTTGACAGTAAGTGGAATTAGGTATTAATGCACTTAAGGCATTCTTTGTTCGTGTATTTGACTATGTTGCAATACTACAAGCCACTGAGTATGCCTTCATGCACATTCTCCGTGTCTCTTACATGGAGAACGCAACTTGTTCTTCAAATACAAGAGTGCTGTTGTCTTTGGGAGCTGACAGGTTGAAGAGGGGTTTTGGTATTTTTGGTCTGAGTTTTGCGGATTTTTAAAAACTTAAACCCAAGAACGTGCAGAAAATGCGGATTCATTGTGGTGAATCATGTATGTTGATTCATGTTGAATATTTTGTGAGTATGGAAAGAGGGCCAGTATAGAGTGAGAAAACTGCAGGATCAGTTTACACAGGACACTAGCTTGAGAAGCCCTAAATTGAAGAACATGCAGATTTCTTAAGTGCTAGATTAAAACCTTTAACATAAAATCCTATCATCATTTTGAACTATTTGACTGTGCAAAGTCAGACAACCTCTTTCTAAAAGAATCCTGTCATTTCTTTCCTCTTTATAAGCACTGCCAGTTTCCCAATGCTCTTTTGACAGTATAATCAGTCAATTCAATCAGAGAAATTCTATAGTACAATGGTAATTTTCTCACACTTTTTTTTTCTCCCTTTACACTGTCAATTCAAACCACCTGCTGTAAGCATTGATGTGGAACGGCTTAGTATTAGCTCTGAAATTAGTAACAGTCCCCAGTTAAATACCTGGCACATTCAGTGTGGGACAGACACTGTTAATGGCACATAAACCCATCAGATGCAATCGCTGCATTCCTTGAGCAAGTCTCTTTCCAAGATATTCAGAGAGCACCTTGCTGGTATCACTGCACTAGAGTTAAAAATCAGCCTGAGAGGGATGATTTGAAGAAGGAGGGGAGAAAAAACATAACCACAGAATCTGTCTTAAAAAGGGAATTTGTATGACTATTCTATTGAATACATTAGGTAGCTTCCTATGGCAACATTTTACTTATTCAAATACACCAGCAATGCCTTTGAAAGCTCATTTTAAGGTACAATGAATAGAAAACTAATTGTGTGCTGTTTTCAATTAGCAGAAACAAATACAATCCATGACACTATAAAATCTCACTTCTTAAATCCTAGCACTGGGCTTCAACTATATGTACTAACTTCCAGCATTTAAGCATATAAAAAAAAGGCTATTAAATCCAATATCTTACAAATGTATCAGTTCTACTGGCCTGTTTAGCTCAGCAGGTAGATCTGTGCATGAGTCAGTCAGCAATGATGAAAGGCATTTACTATAAGCTCCTCACAGGGTCGTCAATGGACAGCCTGTACAAGATTTATGCTTTAAATAATATATGAACTAAACACCTTGAAGTAATTGGCTGTGTGAAGCCTCACACAAGGCCAGAGAGCTTGTCTGTACAAAGTAAAATAAGATTAAATAATAAATGAACAGTGCAGAGGTTTTCTAACCAAACTAATTCTACATGATTTTCTAAGTGCAAGTTGTTCATGAGTTAAGACGCTTTCATGATTCCATGCTGGTGTCATGGGGCCAGTCTGTCTTTGTCAACATTATCTATCTTAGAGGACTGTGTTCTTTCTGGTGATGATGTTAGAAACTCACTGCTTTCCTTCCTTGTGGAAGATAATTGAAGCAGCCTACAGAACCATGTCAGGAGTTCATTGAATGGTCATTTTCCAGTTTTACAAAGAATGAACACATCGAGATTTTGACCACAGTATGTGTAGCAAAACTCTAGAAAACTGGCATCAATTCATTAACTCACTAACAAATACCATCTACAAACTTTTCACTGGTGGGATTATACTGAAAAAACAGTCATAGGTTTTCCCACAGAAGTTGTAATGTAAAGTTTTACATTCTTTAATGCTGGCCAGGGTTTCCAAAATATCTTCCAAATGCAAATTAACATTCTAGCTGACAGCCTTGTGTAGATATTCTCTCTTAAATATGATGCTGCAGGCCATCCACTCCCAGTTCAAAATCACATAAATCCCTGTTAAAACTACAGCTTTATTATCCACGTAAGTAATAATGGAAAACATTTAAATCAGTTTGCAAAGCCCCTTTTAATATTATCAAGGAGTTTAAAACCAGTTGGAGAGACCAAGGAGACCAATGGGTCACAGGCAGTACACAGCAGGTTTGTTTTCTAATACAAAGGACATTCATTTAATTCATGCTAAATTCAGAGCTTGTTAAAAAAAAAGAAAAAGCAGGTACTAAGCATTCCAGAGGCAAGAAATAACTTGAAAGGAAGAAAGTGGGAATATATTTAGAGGGTTTATAGGCCAGTTCTTAGCTGGTGTGAAGTACTTCCCTAGAAAACTAAATACGCTTTCCTAGATTTACAGAAAACAAAGGTCTTGCCCTTTATCTTTTTATCTTTGCCCTTTATCTTTAGGGAGTTACCTTCACTAAGAGAGGTGCAGGGCACAATTAATCAAAACATTTCATATTCTGGTTGAAGCTCTTGTCATATGTCTGAATCTTTACACTTAAGGCTTCTCTACTTTAAATGTATGACAGTGGCTTCTTTTAGCACTGAATTAAAAGAGGGCTCCAGCAGTTGGTCACACCTTCCCTCACCACTCATGTTTTCTCTAAAAGGCTGATTGAGTTATATCTTGTGGAAAAACCTAAACACTGAGGCAGCATTTCCAAGGTTTCATTCACAATCCACCTCTGGGCTCAGCACCTCACATTTGGGAGCTGCTGCTGTTGAGTGAAACTGAACTAATCTGGAAGTAATTCTAACATATTTATATGAATTACAAAAAGATGAGGTGGGAAAAAAAGGAAAGAAAAAAGTATGAAATATTTTAATAGAGAAAACAAAATTTAAGAAATAACTAAATAAAATTGCTTCAACTAAATTTAATGACATATTAAGGCTATCCCTCTATAACACACAAGGAGCATTTGTACAGCTGATAAAGTCCCTGTGACCTTGGCAGCCTTACAGGGGTAATCTTCATAGGATGAATTATTCTTGAACAATTGCTCTAATGTATTAGGCACAAGCATACTGTCCTTCAATATTAGGCATGCTTGTCTTTCCACATCCTTATTTCAATACAAACGTATTTATTAAGGACAAAGCGTGGGGGAGTGGTATTAGAAGGAAGGAGAAAAAGAGAGAGATTACATTCCATGCAAATATGCACCACAGTACAAGAGGAAACAAATTCATTACAGTCCATGGAGATGAAATTATTTGTCAGAATAGACTTTCTCAAAGATTTCAGAGCAGAGGATAGCTCCCAGTGAGCCCTCCTCATGGACAATTTAAAACCTTCTGAGAAAAAAACTTTCAGGGATAGCAGTAGGTAAAGAATGAACAAATCATGTTTGTTAACGACTCAGCTGTATCCCACAAACCTAGTAACCAACACCGCAGTGACTATAAAGGGAACTCTCACATTTATCAAGAGGGCCAGCACTTTGCCATCCATCTTCCTGCCTTGGTCTTTTACCTACCAAGAGAGTGGCAATTTGGGCCAGGAATCATGATGATCTGATGAGACAGCCAAGCAAGTTTATAAGAAAGATTATGACTGTGTCTGATAGCAAAGATCTGTGCTCAGAAGTACATACCCTTTGTTGATTGTTTCCCCTGCTACCCCCAGCTCTAACTCAAGTCCTTCCAATCCTATTTCTTAGATTCATATAGAGATGTAAACACTTTGAAGAAGATCCAAGTCTTTACAAAGACTATCTAAACCAAGAGAGATCATTACTGGGACAAATAGAACTACCTATATATCTGTTTAAACAAAATAACCAGAGGAATTTTCACATAAAACTTTTTGCAAACATTAAATAATTAAAAACATTGTGCCACTGAACTGAGGAATAAAAATCTGGAAATCTGGAGGGTGCCAAGGATCAGAACTGCACTTCTTCAGCCTAATGTAAATCATGAGAGTTTCTAAATAACAGAGACTATTCAGCTTCCACAGGCTCCTCCAACCTCTACAATTCCACTTCTGTCCACAAAGTGAAACATCCTCACTCTCACCCAAGGTCAGGGCACAATCCTTATGTACCTGTGCGACAATTATACCCGATAACACTCTGATCTGCTGTGTCCTCAGGTCCTGCCTAAATGATGCCCCTGTGGGTAGGTTTTGCACAAAATATCACTGCAGTTATGACTTTATGCAAAACCAGAATCTAGAAGAGAATCACATGTGCTTCTATTTGCACAGTGGTTAGAACAAGCATGAAAAACAGAGATAGCAGTTTCAATTTCCTCCCCTCTCTAAGGATCAAACTCTAAGGGCTTGCACCTGATGTCAGCATCACTCCTTTCAGAGGGATGGCCACTGTTAATCAGGAAGGGGAACTCTGATTTCACCCTAGTCAATGATTATATTAATAGCTGGCATACAAAAGATACACTAAGAAAGCAATCTACATTGTGAATTTACAACCTCCTACTAAGAGATTTTTTTTTTTCTCCCCTGCATTTAGATTCTCTTGGACTTTAAAAATAGTATCTAAAAATATGAATTTCTAGGCAGGGGCATCCAGCCTCTTCAGTACCATGGGCTGGACAGACGTATCAGGTTATTTGCACACACCTTTCTCTAGGCCACCAAGTTGTGTAGGTCAGGTGAAACCTCATGGGCTTAATGCTGTAATTGAACTTCTCCATGCTTAACAGCCTTTGAACAATATAAACTCCCATTAACACTTTTTCTTCTTAGTCTAAGGGACGAGTACAAAGAGCTCAAAGTAGAATGGGGTCTGCAGGAGAGTTGGCCTGCTCTCTCATCATCACAAATTGATCACTCTGAATGAGTTTTTGGCTCTTAAATACCCAGATCAATAAAAACTGGATAATACACCTGAGGTCAGAATTTGCCCCTTGCACTTTAAAGTGTTGCTGAATGTTTCCTACATGATATGGAGAATTAGTCCACATCATACTGGCCAGTAATGTACAATGACTATTATCCCTGTGGAAAACAATGACAATACAAGGGAAGAAGCATCATCATTTTACATTTTTTTCCAACAGCCAATTTTCTAGAGGTTGGGAAATTTGACATATTAAAATACATTACACATACCAAACCAGTGCCAGAGGTCCGCACAAATAAATAGTCATATCCTTTTGTCATTAATAAACAACACAGGAATTCTAGGAGCTCTGGTATGTGTGGAAGACACACTATATTTGCTCAAGTACTATGCATGTCATGTTATCCCTCAGCAGTTCATAGATCACGTGGAAAAGAGACAGATTTTGCGAATCATGCTATTGGAAAAGGATAAGTGATAAATTCTATATTTATACTACTAAAGGGAAATTTGCAATCATGATACAGCAATGCTAGAAGAAAGGGGTAATATGTGTGATATATTGGCCAGCCTTGACTGTGACTGTTCCTGCAGTGTAAGAATTTCTTTATCCAAGGACAACGACTTTCACCTTCCCATCTGTCCTGTGATTTTTTTAATGTCTGAGACAGGTGGCCTGTTGGAAACCTAAAACCCTGTGGGTACAAAATATGATTAAAATCTGATGTTAGGCTCTATGATAAAGAAGAGTTCTATGTTTAGTTGAGAATTTGTAACTAACCTGCAAAAATATGTCAAAGGTAATTTGAACTCTACATAACCAAAATCTTTTTAATTCAAGTTCAGCATATGCTATATCAAAACTTTGCTGGCAATCATTTCCCTATAGATCAAATATGTATTTTGATAAGTAAACAAACTGCTTTCTTTTAGAAAAAAAACTTTAAAGGAGAATTTTAATCAATGCTTCCTTCCTAAATATAGCACTGACAACAATAGCATGAAAGATTAATATGTTGAACTTACTATTTAATAACTTACAGAGCATGCAATTAATGAATCATAATAAATTCTTAACAATTATTAAAACAAACATCTGAAAACTTCTGAAGGCATTCCAAGAATTCAAAGGCTGCTGGGTATGTAATCTTGCCTCTTTTTGGAGAAGAGGGTGGTGATTTAAATGGGTCTTTTATATATTCAATTATACCCCAGAAAAAAAAAATAATTTAAAAAAGCAAGAAGCTTAATTGAAATCTATTTTGAGGAAATTCAGAATCTATGCAGAGTTTAAAACTTTGGCATAGAATACTAAATGCTGATTTCTGCCAATAATTAAAATTTAAAATGTTAAATGATTTATCTAGTTGTAAATAATTAAGGATTTTAAAAAGGCTAGCAAGAAAATGCAGCATGTGACTATATTGTATATTGTGAATCTGTATTTATCTGAAATTATACATACTACATATGGTCTGGTTTTCTGACTGGTTTTCATAATGATGTGGTATAAGGAGAAATTTTTAAAAAAGTTCCAAATAATTCCAACAGATTTAAATATATTCAGTGAAAATCAACTAAAGCTGATTTATATTCTGGTCTAATAAGTTACAAAACACATGAAAAACACCCTGTGAGACAAATGTGATGGATGACTTTCCAGCAATATTAAAACTAAAGACATTGAATCTTAAGCATGAAATATCATTCCTGTGTACCCTTAGTTGAACCTACACACTTACAATAGAGTCTGTGATGTCCAGATGATTCTCAGGCTAATGACATTTACTGGTTGTACAGCTGTGTACTCCTCTGACTTCTATGAGCTATTTCTGATATACACAGGAACAAAGGCCAAATGCAACGAGGCAGTACCACAGATGTGGAAAAATATTTAGGCTCTGGACTCAGAGCTAAGGCCTGTATTTCTAAGTGGCTTTATGCCTTATTTTTTAAACATTTGTTAGAATTGAATTCTCAAAAAGAGTACTCTGGAAATTCATTAAATGTTTGCAAAGAGTTTTAGGTATTCAGTGCTCTGGAGGTGGTTTGGTTTGTTTAAATACTGATACAGGAAGTTTCACTGGTCCCAGGAACAGAAGAACTAAGAGGATTGTCCCATCTCCTCCACCTCTCCCAGCACCTACTAGCACAGCAAAATGCATTATGTGTTTTCTGAGCTGGGACAATCACATAGGACTATACACTCCCCTGAGCTGCAAAGTAGACTCTCTATTTGTTCATGATGTTTAACTTCATTAATTACCCTTTAATATTTGTACCATTTCCTACTTTTCCTTACCACATAATTTATCTATAGTTTCTCACATAATGATTTTTGAACCACAGATCACTTCAGATGTTGGAACTCATTCCTTGAGCAACATGTGCAAGATCATGTAATTCCTTTTCTAATGATAATACATATATCCTAAACTATTCTCCAACCCCCACATGCCCCGATTCTGCTCTTATATTAACATATGGCAGCCCTGCATTTACACAGTATGGCTGAAATAACATACTTCAGGCCCATACACAGGCAAAGGTTGCAGTGAAAGGCCAGAATTCTTAAATGGCAAAACTAGCTAATTTTCTCCTTGAAGCTGAAAAGGTTGGAAGGAATGTATGGCTTAAGTGAACCTGGAACCTGGAAATAGCTCCAGGAAAAGATGAAGAAGTTCTCTAACTTAGGATAGAACTCTGATTCAGAGCATTAAGCAAAGTCCTGTGTACTCTCTGCTATTTATTAACAGGACTGTTGGTATCATTATTCTCCAAGAATCAAAAGCAAATGCAACATCAATTCTTTGGATGGACAGGACTATTTCCTCATCCTGAAAAAGATGCCATTTTTCCATGTAGACATCTAGAACCATGGACAAGCACAATAAGTAGTCAGATGGTTGGAAATAGGTGATACAGAGAAGAAATAGCTGATGACTAGCAAATTCCCTTCAAAGAAGTTCCAGAATGTCCCCATGTGAGATCTTCTCCCATAAACAATTTTAAACCATCCACAAACTCTCAAAAATTAGAGAAATGAACATATCATTGGGGGAATAAACAGAGAATAGGAATAAACTCTCATATATTTAAAGAGTATCCAGCTACAAAAAGTCTTCTTGAGACTGCTTGAACAGTAAGTCCTTCCAGATTTGCAGTGGCACATAGGAAAAGTTCTGGGAAATACAGAGCACCTGCAGTTGCCTTCATTTGCAATATACAGCATAACTCAAAGCAAGGGCTGCAGGTGTTCAATTCCACGTGGTATTAGTCTCTGAGCACATAGTAAGCACTAAGAAAGGCATGAAAAAATATAAAGGGATCAAAATGTTTGGGACTTTATATTGCCATTCACATTTCACTTTGATACGGGAAATGTAAGACTAGGAATGTATTATTTATTCAGAGACTAAAACCAAACAAGCTTATTTAAGTCACCATATTGAATAACTTTTTTTTTAAAACCACCACACAACTGAAGTTTGAAGAAATCAAAGAATGCCTCCCCAAGTTTCAAAGGCCACTATACCTTCCTGCCAAGCTCAGCCAAAGAGAATCCTATTATGGGCCAGCTTCTTCCTCACAAGTTTAATTAACTCAGGATATAAAGAGGACAGAATAAAATCCTTACTCTCCTGCAGCACCACACAAACTATGTCTCCAAAAGTACTCCCTCTACCTAAGCTGAAAAATCATAGGATGCTGTAAGGTACGTATCACACCATATCTACATAAGAATCGTGACTATATCTTACTGAGAATCTGTGAAACAAATCTTTTTTCCTGCATTACTTTCATCTACTGAAAAAAAAAATTAGTGTTACTTTCAATTCATCCAAAGAAAAAAAATGTTTACAAAATATTCTGGATATTATATATTTAAAGAAGACCATGCATCAGAACTTAAAATTATCAGATAGAGTACCAATGGACTGGGCTTAGATGCATGTGGTTGGGATTAGAGATATGAGAAAACCACCACTTATCTGCTACTTTCCGCAAGAAGGAAAAAATTTTGCAGACCATTTATAAAACAGAAACACTTCTCAGCTATTGCTGACATACCAGAAGTGATGATATGAAGGCAAAGGCCTCAGAAGTATGTAACATCAACCAATGAAAGCAGGTGTTAGCACTACATGAAGCATTTTATGACCTGTTTAAAAAAAACTAATCTAAATAATTTTAACAACCTGATTCACATCCTTACTTCTAGAAATAGTGAGTTGCTGTGGGAGCCAGCAGTTATCTAACTACAGTTTCAGCAGTGCATAGTCACATCCTTCACTCCTATGACCATACTCCAGTGACACACAAAACAGTAGGAAAACACATAAGAACTTGCTTATTTTGTTAGCATACAGCCATAGTGCTTGGCTGGTCTCCATATACCCCTGAGAATGTCAGCATAAAATATCCAGAGATCACTCACTTGCATAGTGGGTTTACAGCAGGTCGCTTCTGGAATTGCAGGCTGCATTTGGCCTAAGTCAATACCTTTTTCTATTTCCTTCATCAGCTTCAAAAAGCAGCTGCTTTTCTAACAGCTTTTAAGGTGTCTTGCCCTCTCTTTAGTACTTTTTATCCTGCGCTGTGCTCAGCTTCCCTGCTCCTCCTTCTCATTCCTCTGCTCCTATAAACCAGGAAATTAAAAAGACTACACTATCAGGAAAGAGAAAGGTTTTAATTCTTGCTGAGTGCGTGGTGCCTGCTAGACTGTTCAGGTTTCCTGGATTCACGAGTTATATTCAGACTCATTTTTGTAAGCCAAATAAAAATAAGACTGAAGTCTGAAATGGAAGTTACCTCCTGAAGGACCGAGAGGACTCCAGTGACTGCCTACAGAGCAAATGACATTTGTGGGAGAAGCAAAGAGATTAACACTTCAAAAAGAAACACACTAGTTAAGCACAAGGCAGCCAAAATACAACAGCAAAGGAAGAAACTCTTCCTCTGAAAGAAATGTCCCGGCAACCATCCATTGAGCCATAGGGTGGTCCAAGAGTTCAGATGATGGTCAGAGCTGCTTTAGACAATGTCCGCTACTGTTCTTGCTCTGGCAGCAATTTGTGGAGCAAAATATTGCCAAAAACACAACTGAGTACTTTCCAAGCTTCCTTTCTTTTTTCTGCTGCCCAGATCACGTATTACCAAAAGGCATGTACTGTTATTCGTTTCTGCCTACATGTGTGTAAGTCATTTGCTCACATTTGAGCAAAGTATTACCATCTAAAAACCTAACTGCTTTCCTTTAATTTATATAGGCACTTGAGCTCTGATAGGCCTCGTTTATTTGATTGCTGTCCAATGATACCACAATGAATGAAAACCATGAATATGTGGTTAAAGGAAAAATAAAGGCATGGAGAGTTGTGAAGATATTTTATCCAAGACTTTATACAGGCTATGTGTTCAGGTTGTTGTTATGTTCAGCTGGTTTTGAACTGCATGGTAAATATATTTCTGAAAATGTATCACACGGCTTAGGAAATAAAGGGGGAGGAGTAGAGAGATGGAAAATCTGTAGCAAAATTTCTGGATTGAAGTTTTTGATACATAAAAATAAAGCACTTTACAAACAACTCTCTGTATAAGGGCAGTAAAGCTAAACAAATCCACCACAAAAAGTCATCATTTCAGAAGAGATGATGAAACCTTGTGAACAAGCTGCAAAAGGTCATTCTCCAACATATCTCATACAACAGAACTGACAATAAGATCAACCTCTTTCTTCAGAACCATTCCTTTAAAATATCAGAATGCTTGTTTTCATTATGGTTGAACTTTGAACAGTCCAACAACAAAAGAATCAGCACTATCATTTTTGCTTTAAAAAGTTTTAATACAACCTGGATTCCCCAAACGGCCACATATTGCAAAACTAAACTGAGAACAGCTTCGCCTTATAGAACTACTACATAAAGCTTTCTGGGAAATTTTAACATTTCAATTCCACCTCAAATAGCTATAAACTGAAATGAATGAGTTTATATGAACTATACACATTGTTTTAATTGGCATAAATTTTGCATTTATTTGGGTGACAAAAGACTACTAATACCTCCAATGTTACAATATTTTCTTTGTAATCCAGAAAGGAAAATAAATTAACCTGTTAGAAGCTCAGGTGAAAGAAAAATACAATGATGGTAAAACTTGATTTTAAGTCATATTTGTGTGCACCAATAGTGCTTATGTACACTTATGTACACTTAGCATTCAATTAAGTTCTTTGAAGGTAATATGTTCAACTGTTTTGAAGAATCACAGATATTTCCATTTAACAATATCTAATTTCCTCCTCTACTCTCTTACCTTCTCTACTGAAAGGACAGCAGCTACTGTTTATTTTACAAATAATTACTAATTTGTAGAAAGAATCTTCACCAATCTCTACCATCCAGCATGGAATTTGATTTGATATTAATATATAAAGCAACTATGGAAATTCTACATAAATATCAGCCAACCAAGTTTAACAGAAGCAGATACATCACAAAAATGCCTCCCTTTTTTCCCTCCATAGACCTACAGTCCTTTCTTTCATGACACAGTGGAGAAAACATGTATTTTTCATATAAAAGAGTAAATACATGTAAATATGCAAATATATAATTCCTACATAAAAATTAAAAATCTTAATAACAATAATAATAATAATTTAGCCCTTTTAGCCTTCACATAATGCTAAAAGCCTTCACATTGCCAAAAAATTTAGATATTGCAAAAGCCTTCCTGTAGGTCTACTTAAACATGGAGCTGTGTCTTTATGTAAGCCTCCTCATTACTCACCTGGACACTACATAAACTTTTAATCTCTTAGCTTTGGTAGAGGCTGCAGCTGTACAGAATCTGTTGTTGCTGTGAAGTACATCTAAGGCTATTAATAAGCTGTTGAAACAAAAACACTGTTGATGACAACAAACTGACCCAAATATTCCTATACTGGCAAGGCCTAGCCTGTAGACACCAGCAGGCACTGCTGAGCTGCAGTTAGCTCAGCACAAATCCAAGCAGCACCTGCTGGGAGGAGGGAGAAGGACTGTCATCTCCCATCTCCCTCCAAAACTGACCAGTGACCTGCTCATTTCTGTTGAACTCCCAGTTTGTCTATTATGTGATGTGTCAAACACGCAGAGAAAGCAAGGAATGTGGAATGTAAAATAGCCATTAGTGTTTCTCTCCTACCTAGACAATCTCCATTTGACTTCCACAAATGCATTCACTATAGCTTTCCTCACCAGAATCTCTAATCCCTCCACAGGCAGCAGTCTATCTCTACAGCCTACATTCTCTTCAACACAGACCATATTTTTTTTTCCATAGCTTTGTCTTCCTTTTCACCCTCTCACTTTTTCCATTACTGTATCATCCTAACTCTTCCTCCACCTCCCTAGTGGCTGCTTCAGCACATCTTTTTACAAGCTGTCACATTCAGCTTATACCTAAATCTTGCCCATTCTTTCTGTATGAGATCTCTGAGGTCCAAACAGCTAAAAGTCTCATCCAGGTTGTCATCATTTTCTGCCTAAATTACTATATTATATATTACAGTCCATGTTTCTCTGTCTCTTAAGAAATATCATCTTACCCCCTTTCTATCCATTTATCGTATGGTTGTTACAAAAGGTAATTTGTTTTGACAATGACATTATCAACTATGGAGGAGTTAAACTATTTTAATATTAACAATTTAATTTCTAATGTTTAAATGAAACATTAAAACAATACATGTTTGCTGCAGAGGACCATTGGCTAATAAAATTAAATCAGTCTCTTTATGTGAAAATGCAGTACACACAAATTTCAAGACGCAATTAATTTTTTTTTTTCCTTCCATGCTGAGATGAAAACTAGAATATTTTCTGTTTTCTCTGGTGATATAACAAAACAAGGAGATAAAATACCGATATTTACCCTAGAACAGCATATGGTCTATAGCTAGATGTATCAGATCTAATTTCAGGCCTAAGCATCAATTAATCTTAGTTATATGAACAACATATTCATCATAGAAGTAACTTAAAAAGTCTAACTCCAGAGTTGCCAACAGCTTGATAATTAAAATATTTCAGTAAAAGGAAGATAGCTAAATTTGGCTCTGAGATTTCCAAATCCAAATAAGCGACCATTTATTGGATACTGGAGGGTGCAATAATCTTGAGGCAGTCCTCTTTGCTTTTCCTCCTAAATCTACAAATCTTTTTCTGTTAACTGCTTTGTTCTTTGACAGAAATTATTTATTTTTAAAACTTGTTTTCCAACCAATGAAAAAAATAAGTAGCTCTGCTTAACACTACAACTACCACTTAATTCTGCATAGCAGCATAGAATATATTACAGTCCCCAAATGATTTGAGTTATGGTGTATAAAATGTTACTCAATAAAAAAGGAAAAAGACAGACAAGCAAATCTTCAGAGGAGATTTAAGCAAAGAGCATGAGCTTCCTAAACTGAGAAAGGCAGCTTATTCCTCAGCTTTTGGGCATAATGGTAAAATCCTCCATCGTGCAAGGTTTGTAGTTTTGTAATTGGAACTTGCACTAAGAGGGCACTGAAGAGCGCAGAGGCCTGGAAGCAATATATCTCAAAATTAAATCTGGAGATATATTCAGGACCTTGACCATGAAGGGGCTGACAGGTCAACTTCACAATCAATCCTTTGTTTCTGAGTAGCCAATGCAGTGATGCTAGGATTAGGGAGATATTCTCTCTTTTTTTGTAAGATATACTTCTCTGGCAAAAGAATTTTGCTCGAGCTTGATAATGAGACCACTTGGCAGGCCAGTGAGCAAAGCATTATAGTTGTCTAGCTTGGAGAAGATAAAACCCTGAGCCAGCTTCTCATAAACAGACAAGGATAAATATGGACAAAGTATGGCTTCATCTTTCGAATGACAGTAGGAAGTCTTAATAATCTGCCCAATGTGATATTTAAAGGACACTTCACATTCCAACAGAAATATGGATGTTGAAGTGCTAATCCTGTGCTGCGAATAACATATAGACATAAAAGCTACATCAAAAACTGAGGTGGCGTTAAGCTTATAGCTAGAGCCACAGAATGAAAAACCTTCATTTTACTTGAATTTAACTCCAGAAAATCAACATAACTCATATCTTAATATTTTTCAGGGAACTGATACGGACAATAAAAGCGCAGTTTGGATTTGCTGCTTTAACTGGCAAACGTATTAGCAAGTCCTCAGAAAAGAAATGAAGCTTGATATCAACCCAATGAATTATCTGGCCCAAAGGCAGCATATAAGTGTTAATTCCAACAAGCCAAAAACAGAACTCCCCAAAAAACATCAGACACAACTATCAGGAAATCATGGAATAGTTTGAATTAGAAGGGGCCTTTAAAGACCAGCTAGACCAATTCTTCCTGCAATGCTGAGTGACATACTCAACCAGATCAGGTTGCTCAAAGACTCGCCCAGCCTGACTTTGAATATTTCTAGGGACGGGGCGTCCACCAACTCTCTGGGCAACTTGTTCTACTGCTTCACCACTCTCATTGTAAAATACTTTCATTCTTGTATCTAATATGAATCTTCCCTCTTTTAGTTTACCCCTTGCCCTATCCCATCTTTCTTATAAGCCCCATTTTAAGCATTGAAAGGCTGCAATAAGGTCTCCTTTCCCTGTGGTGTTCCCTCCCTTGAGTCATCTTCACGGTCCTTCTCTGGACCTGCTCCAATGGGTCGTTTTTTTTCATGTGCTTAGGGCCCAAGAGCTAGATGCAGTTGTTTATCTGGGGTTTCATTGGAGTTTGAGATGATACTTGTCAAAAAGCCCAGTATGCTTCTTGCATTCTGAATAACCTGTAAGAAAGGAAAGCCTGCAGAGAAGCATTTTGGCTATGTGGACTAAATATGAGCGTTTAGTCAAAACACCTGTCTATTTACCTGTAAGTTTTACTCAAATTTACACGATGTATACTTTTTGAAAGTTGAAAATGCCTTCAGTGACCTCAGAAGGACAACAGAGTTGACAGAGTTGGAAGGTATACTAAAAAAACTTCAGTGAGAATTGAAACAAGAAATTAATTTCAATGCTCCCCCTCTCCATTGTCCCAGGATTTAAGTTTGGCTTCATGATGGTATCTCCTCAAGGCGTAAATTAAGCTGGTTATTTAAGTATTCAATACAATATTGTATGTTGGTCTGACTGAAATCACTGAGTGTGTGCACACATACAGTCTAAAATTTGTATCTGGATGTCAGCAGATCAGTTCTTATGGCAGTGAAAATATCTGCTGATGAGAAATCCTGAGCAATTGCCAGGACATCAAGGTCCAACAAAAGCTGCTTTAGCCATGAAACTCTTAAAGGTAGCATAACACAGTCCTTAACCAGAAACTACATTTGGGTGATAGTGTTATGTTTTAACAGATAAAAAGCCCAAATAAAAAAAAAATAAAAAAATCTTATGATTTGATTCTTTGCAACAAAGAATCAAAGAATTTGCAAACATTTTCATTATTTCTTCCTCAGGAAGAAACATGAACAGGTCTTCTTTGTTTTTGCACGTAAAAGAAATTCCATCCACAATAAGTTAATTCTATTTCTAATTTACATTTTACTCTAACACACAAATCAAGATGTTAGAATTTATATTTTCAAATATTTGTAGGTTTTTTGCATTTTTGTCTCTCAGAGGTTTGCTAAAGACTTGTCACATTCTGTCTTCCCAAGGACTGATTTCAAGAATTTAATGTAGATAAAGTTTAGTTAAATACTACAGAAGAAACCAGGAAGGAGTAATGAGGAGACCCAAATGGTTTAGTCTATCTGATAAATACTTTTCATTTCTATTTTGTGTCTTTGTTTCCTGCTTTTAAGCAGTGGAAGAGGAATACAGCTGATGATTGCATCATCCATTTTAAAACCAAGACAATAATAATAATTTGTTCCAACCTCCAGAACACATAGTTTTTCAGATTTTACCAAGCAGCTTGAATACCATATCTGTAACTTGTGCTTGAGCTAAAGAATTTGGGGTTTATGCTGATAACAAATCTTGGATCACCAATGACACACAGAAGCTTGATTTTGTAAAATGTCTTCAACTTGGTTTAGTCACACAGGTTTCCAAAACTACTTATATTCCCCTTCCACCTTTCTGCTGTAGACCTGTTATAGAATGTATCTGTTCTCAGATTAACATTTTTAGAATAAATTAATGGAGCTTCCTCACCACTATGGTTAAGTTTGAATTTCTGAAGTTCGTATTTAGTCCATGTTGAAATAATTTTAAGCAATTCATATTCAGTGACATAAAAGAGAATTTTTCAATCCTCAAGTGTCCTGTTCTTACAGCTCACGAAGCTTGCCAAAAATTCCTCTGCTCTTTACAGTATTTATAAATCAGTCTAGGATACTGTCCTTGATTTCATAAGGTACTTCATCTGAAGTAACCAGATGACAAGATTACAAACTTCAGAACAGTCTACTGAAGTTAGAATATTCAGCCTTAAATAATATAAAAAGTTGTTAAAAATCACACCTAAATGTAATTTTTAAAATAGACTTGGCAGCATTCTCTCATTTGACAGCGGTGATGGTAGATCCAGTTGTTATCCTAGAAAGCAGCTCTCTTCAAAATATACAAAACATCAGAATTGTTTTTCTTTTGAACTGCTAAATGCCTAAAGTTGTTTCAAAAATTGATATTAAAATATTATTATTAGTCCAAATTTATGTCCATGCATTCAATCACTACCACTTGTTATAGTTAGGCAAACAGATACTAAACAGACAGGGTTATACTCTCTTGGCATTGTGTTACATCCACTCCAGTTCCAAATCAGAGAGAAGTGTTTCTGTTACACATCACTACTATAAATGCATTAAGTTACTCTTTACAGTAGTTCAGATCAAATGAACACTATGTCTCTATATTCCCACTTCCTCCTCTTACTTCCCTTTCTCACAGCTAATGCTGAGCAATAAAATTGTGAAACTGGAAAGCAATAAGGATTTTTTAAAAGGAAACAATCATAAAAACTTGATTTTTATAGTGAATTTTGATTGTATAGGTTAAGAGTTTTATAAATATATTACATATATTTTCTTATGGCATATCCATAATTTGCTAGTTTGTACTTTTGAAGCTTAGCTCAGTCAAGAAAGCTACAAACCCAAAACTTCACCACAGCAATGTAGGGTTGATTAACTCAGTATTAAACAAATTCTCAGCTAATTAAGCTCAAAGTCAATTCAGCCCATGACAGAAGGTTATTACCTCATAAACAGGATGTACTTTAAAGTTATTAATAATACACTAACATTGCCTTTTCAAAACCTTTGATTAGCAAACAAGTGAAAATTAGCATCTGAAATTCTGTTTGTACAGACTGTAGATCAGATTATGTAAATTTCTAAATCTCCATTTTTCCAAATGAAAAGGAAGCAGCTAGCAACAGCTGTACAAGTGAGAAAATAGTGCAGATATGGGGCCCTCAATTCTCAGCAACTTCAAACTCCACTGAGATCTACAAAGTGGTAACAAGGCCATATCTCGTCCCATATTGAATCCTGTTGTGCACCATCAACCATACAAACAACAACAAAATATAAATATACAGGATGAAACTCTTAGTAGGGAATATCTTGAATGATGTTTTAAGTGCTAATTTTAAACCCACCCAGATTCCTTCATAGTTAATTAGAAACACTCTCCTCATATCAAAATGTGAGATTTGGTGGATGAGTTAAGTTGAAGAAAAGCAAGCCTTACCCTTTCTCCAACAAGCTCACTTTATGGACAGAAATAGAAAGAAAAAAACAAGTCTTCTTCTAAAAACTGTTGATAATACTGCTTTCAGAATAAATTATAAACAATTCCTGCACAAATGAATCAGTAAATTTCTACAGGCATCAATAACACAAGTCTATAGCTTCAAGACATTTTATGTACAACTAAGTAAAGGAACAAGGCAGATAAAAATCACACAGAAGCCTTATTTTGTTCTGTTGGTGATATACTATTACTATTTCACATGATATCTGATAGCAGCACTGCCACCAGTAGGAGAAACATTCTAAACATTGTATGATTTATATAATTACTCAGTATATATTGATATAACGTACATGCTCAGCTCTTGTCAATTAATACATGGAAATAAGAAGAGTTGCGTGTATGTTAGTCTCTTACGTAGGCACAGAATCTCCCTGATTTCACCAGGAGGAGCAATGCACCTGGGAGCAGACTCTTTGGCATTTCAGGGTGTTCCCTGCAGTCTTACACAATCCTTAAAGTGCTCAGCCTTCAAATAATGCACAAGCTTCATCTCTTAGATGCCATACCCTCAAAGCCAAATTGGCTTCTCAGTCAAAATCCTTGAGTGTAATGTCTAAAACAAAGAGTTCAATACAAAACTAATCGGGGGGGG